>JAUYWH010000018.1:15130007-15172856 GCA_034779795.1 Ctenopoma multispine | reverse complement strand
AAGTTCTGTGGATGCAGAACGAAACGTCTCTACTTGGAAGAAAGAAGTCCAGTTGCCATGACTCAATCCTCAGACAGAATTGCAGATATTTTCATTTCATGTCAATGAATGTTTCTTACTAATCTATACGTAATTTCAGATAAATAGAAAATACAACTTTAACTAGTTAAAATGGAATTATAAATATCTTACAAGTAAGAATGAAAATGTCAAAAAAAACTGCCATAGCTGCAGAGTCAACTTCTCAAGTCACATTATTCAGGGTGTGAATGGCTGTCGCACTCCATGGGGAGGGATGTCTACGCCCTGTGTTAACAAAAAACACAGGGCGTTGACAAAAAAGCCACTGAAAAACCATGGGAGTCTGCAGACATTAGGTGTCTTAGATGTCGTTGTAGTCTTTAAATTCCAGTGATCAGATTGGTTAAACATCCTATAATTCTAAATCAGCAGCCAGGAAAGAAAATTACTTTTGTGAGATTTTTTGTACTTGAGTCACTTAACACACATTCAGATGGCCCATTGTAGTTTAACATGGTACTGAGCAGGGTTTTTATTTTCCTGTTCACCTTCTAGCTCTAATAACTGTGGTTTGAAGCCAGGGCATGCGCCCGGCTGACTGCACACAACTGACTGAAAATAGTTGACATAAATGACTGAAATGAGCTCCAACCTAAATATCACATTTAGCTGACCTTAAGTTTGTAATATTCCAGTGTGTAATATTCCATAACTATGTATGTTTACTTAGTATTCTTTTCAAAACCATTTATTACATCCACTACACTTGAGCTGCTTTAAAGTTTGAGATTAAAGTGATTAGTTGATAGAATTGCCCCTTTGTGATTTACTTCGTGATAGTTCCTGCTGCGTGTATCATCTGCTACTTTGTTATATTTGAATTTAGAGAAAGTATTGTGGGTCTTTGGGTTCCAGATAATTGTGATCTGCTTTAGTTTTTTAAAAAGCCATTAAATAATTTAAGAAAATACACAGCAGATTCATCTATAATAGTCTCTATAGTTGATGTACAGTGTAGTAATCCAGCTTCACCTAAACCCACTACAAAACCAAAACTATGTATCAGTAATACAGTATATCTAACAAGAATAGTTGGTAACATCACAGGTATCATTTTTCTGCTTTTTTTTTTTTTTTTTTGACATTAGCAATGAAAGGATCTTAATCTTACGGTCAATGAGAATATCCCTTTCTCAGTTTGACCCTCTTTTGCTCTCTGCACCATCTGGCTGTTGAAAGATGTATAACATTTGCAGTTTAACAAACAGAGGAACCATTCTTACTAACTGTCTCTTTATTGAGGGTTTTTGCACATGATTTTACAGTCCTCGAGGTGTTTTGAAGTTCATTCCAATAGTTGGCTGAGTGACTTGAAGGTTGGAAAGGCCACCGAAATCCTACAAGGAAAAGAAATTCATGATTTAAGCAGACAAAAGGAAAAAGTCATTCACGGGGTCACTGTCAATATCAAAAACAAAAGCAGAAAATATTTTATGATTTTTGGTGATCCATTTATCAACTGTTTCAGCTCTACCTTTGATTGGTACAAATGCTTAAACTTACTGCATCTCCTGTATTTAAGATTACAGAAATTTGAGTATGTTTCTTGGGTTTTACATTGTTGCCTAAGCAGTTTAATGTTTTATAGACTGATAATAGAAAATAGTTTTTGCACAGATGGAGGAATATAAATCTTATCTACCTTCTGTACTTGACAGTTTAATATACTAGTATAAAACTTATCACTATAAAAAACAAAATATGTTTTACACCTACTAGCATCTTGAGCATTTCCTTTGTGTCTGGATCCACCTCAATGAGCTCCTGGTCCAAAGCAGAAATCTAGAGCAGGACATGAAAACAACAAATTAGCTGCACAAATCTCATCTTGTCTACCACGTTCAACATTTCAGAAATCTACATTTAAATGGCAACATCCTGCAGATTAGTGTTTAATCAGTGTCAGTTACACCAACGCAAAATCATCAAACAACAAAAGCACTAATAAAGACTGAAATATGTGTACGTTTCTAAACCAAAGTGACAAAAAATAAATAAATAAAACCTCGGGGACGTAGTTGTCCCTCCTCTCTCTCTCTTCCTCCTGCAGCTTGATGGAGATTCCTCTGACTGGACCACGCTGGATACGCTTCATCAGGTGTGTCACATACCTGTGATGCAAACAGGAGCACAAATAAGTGAATCAAGATGACAACAAAAAGCTACGCTGTAAGACGTAACTTGTTAGGTTGGACATGGACCAAATACTCTGTATTTGATGTAGTACTGTACATGCAGGGAAAGATTACGCCTGATATTTCTGTGAGAGATAAGCAGGTTGTTTCTAACTTGTTCTGCAGGACAACAAATATAAGCAAATCTATAAAAATACATCAGTTATGATTTCTACAAAGCCTGTTTTCATGGTCAATTCATCTTAAGACTGTCAGAAAGTAGTCCTCCAGTTCAGTTTTATCCATTCATGAGTCTAAGAATATATCAGTTTCATCTTAGGTATTCATGCCTTTGTGATTTCATCATATTACAGCACAGCAGCTTCTACATTTCTGTAGTTAAGTGGGAAACCTCTCCACCTCCTGCCTCCAAACTTAAAACATCTGACAGTGTGGCATCTCTAATATTTCATGTCATTCCCTTGACCACCAATAGTATTCAAGGAGTGCTTAGCTTTAGAAAGATACAACATGATTGACTGACGTCTCTGTTCTGCCCATTCTACCCAGAGCTGACACCATCTCAGAGGTGAATTGAATTGGATTCTCCAGCTTCTGACTGACTGAACCATCAGCAACTTAAAAGGCAGAAAACTGAACTTAGCTTACCCTGCAATTTTGTTGCGCAGAGGCTTGCTGGGGATGATTGCAATCTCCTCGCACACCCTCTTGTTAGTGTGGAAGTCATTGCCCAAACGTGTGTAGTATTTCTCGATGATGACCCTGGCGGCCTTCTTAATTGTCTTGGTCCTGACTCGACCCTGGAGAGAAACAAACAATGGAGTTATTGTACAATGAAGAAAAACTGCGAAAAAACACAGCCCTGATAACAGAGAGTATGTATGGAGAGGTATAACAGTCACATGCGAGGTTGTCTAGTAAATCTTTGATGAACTGGAAAAAGTGAAAACATTTTCATGTGAGAGACATTTTTATAATATAGTGATGGCTTATAACTGCTCTTGTCCCACCAAAAGAAAGTAAACCTATCACAGAAACACAGTAGAGACATGTTGAGAGTGTGTGTGGAAAATGTGAGAGGGTCTGAAAGTATAAGCTTCAAATAAATGCAAGAAAATGAAGACTCTGGATTTGGTCATATGAACAATCTCTTGAACTTTTTGATCTGCTCAGTCATTTTTCTACAGACCACATTTACATTATTAAAAATTGGAAGAAAAGAAAAAAACTAAATTCACATACTTAATATAACTCTTAATCAGTATTGTCCCCTTTTTGTGTCATTTGAACAGCATGACACAAACAGATATTCTATGTTCATTCTTGACTTCTGGAAATATACATGTTAAAATTATCGTACAGACGTTATCGCTGAATGAAGACGTGCGATACGGTTGAAAGCTCAGGTGTAAAGTAGACTTCTTAATTGATAAAGACATGTAATTTGTTGTCTATAAAGTTCAAATGGTGAATACTGCAGAAACCTGAGGATCTACTCTGTACTCCAGCAACAAATTAGCTGCCTGTAACTTGTCTCCACCCTGCGGATAATGCCAACTGAGAAAAAAAAAATCACTAAACAGTGGAAACCCCATTTACATTTGATGTTGATGTTACCTATTAAAACATAGCCTGCACGACCTTTTCTGAGCAGAAAATCACAACACAAATGAACATCTGAGGCAAACATGTAGCTTACAAGTCTTTTAAAATAAAGATTCCAAGTGTAATTCAAGACATTTAATGTTACCCTAAAATAACTGTTAGTTCTTGTTCATGACATGCAGACGTGTTAGCTATCATATTAAACATTAGCTTGATAACAACAGTTAAACAAAGAAACACCAACAAAGTCGAGTGAAATGTGACAAGTAAAGAATAACGTGACTGAGCGCTCTTTTTACATGAAAACGTGTGTACCTGTGTTTTCCGGCTGTTTTTAACCGACTAGTGGCCGGTTAGCTAACTTAGCCAACACGGGAACATTTAGTCTGTGTTTACATATGTTCAACCTTAACAAAGTGCATCAAAAACCAGCGTTTAGGAAACTTTTCACCATTTGTGAGCAGACTGAGGCTTGTAAGCGCTTGTTGTACAGACACACAGTGACGATTAAAGAGGATTGAGACAGCAGATGAAGTGAGACGTTCTCTGTGTACCCACCATGTTGGCTCGGACCAGTGGAAGAGAGGAACCGGAGTGTCATACCGGAAGTTTATAGTTGACAGTCGGCTCAGTAGCGCCTCACCGACCAACACCGCCACCGAGCGGCAGGGGGGAGAAGTGCACGTGGAGAATATTTCCTATACATTTAATTGAATCAAGAAATAAAATCAGCCATTAAGTTAGAGCAGCAACATTACAATGGAATAATGCTAAATTTTTTATAAATTTCTACACTACCAAGTAAATATAAGCAACATGCAATTAAACTTATAAAAACATAAATGTAAACCTTTATTTAAACAATCTGAGGTTAGAGTTTTTCAAATGTGAGGATTTATCTGTTTTCCTTTGTCTTAGATTAAAAAGCAAGAAACATCTTTGTTTTTTTTTTACTGATAAACAAAGACTTTGTGTTCAGGACATTGTTTTTGACATTTTATAGACTAAACTAATGTATTTAAAATTTTGTCAAATGCATCAGTGATTTTAGGTTACATCTTGCTGCCTGTTTGTACATTTTAGGACTGATCTGTTTGTCTATCTTTACATCATTAAATAGGGGAAATTACCAAAATAGGAACATTTTTTAATCTGAACTATAAGAACTGATAAATATTGTTATGTTTTTTTTTTACAATATTTCTTTCTGAAATATTCATGAACAAAATACTGACGGACCAAGCGTGCAGCAGCTTCAGCTGTTGGAGAGGCAAAAACTCGGGCATGGGAGGAGTTTAGGGAAGCCATGGAAAATGACTTTCAATCGGCCCCGAGAAGGTTCTGGCAAACCATCAAGCGTCTTAGGAGGGGAAAGCGGCTCTCCACCAACACTGTGTACAGTGGAAGTGGAGTCCTGCTGACTTCAACTGTAGACGTCATTGAGCGGTGGAAGGAATACTTCGAGAATCTCCACAATCCCACCAGCATGTCTTCCTTAGAGAAAACAGAGCTGGGGGACTCTGGGGTGGGCCCATCCATATTGAGGGGGCTGAGGTTACCGAGGTAGTTGGAAAGTTTTGAAGTACCAGGCCCATGGGGTGGATGAGGTCTATACTGGGTTCCTCAAAGCACTGGATGGTGTGGGGCTGTCTTGGTTGACACGTCTCTGCAACATCGCATGGACATTGGGGGCAGTGCCCCTGGATTGGCAGACCGGGGTGGTGGTCCCTCTTTTTAAGAAGGGGGACCGGAGGATGTGCTCCAACTACAGGGCGATCACACTCCTCAGCTTCCCCGGTAAGGTCTATTCAGGGGTGCTGGAGAAGAGAGTTCAATCGATAGTCGAATCTCAGATTCAGAAGCAACAATGCGGATTCCGTCCCGGTCGTGAAACACTGGACCAGCTCTACACCCTGGCCAGGATCCTGGAGGGGGCATGGGAATTTGCCCAACCAATTCACATGTGTTTTGTGGATTTGGAGAAGGTATTCAACCGTGTCCCTCGAGGGGATCCTGTGGGGTGTGCTCCAAAAGTACGGGGTACAGGGCTCATTGCTACGAGGCATTAAGCCCCTTGTACAGGAGGAGCGGGAGCTCGGTTCGCATTCCCGGTAATAAGTCAGACTCATTTCCTGTTGAGGTTGGACTGTGCCAGGGCTGCCCTTTGTCACCAATTCTGTTCTTAAGTTTTATGGACAGAGTTTCTAGGCGCAGCCAAGGGGTGGAGGGGGTCCTGTTTGGTGACCTCAGAATCTCATCTCTGCTTTTTGCAGATGATGTGGTTTTGTTGGCTTCATCCAGCAGTGACCTTCAGCTCTCACTGGAGCAGTTCACAGCCAAGTGTGAAGCAACTTGAGAGTCAGCACCTCTAAATCAGAGTCCATGGTTCTCAGCCAAAAAAGGGTAGAATGTTCTCTCCGGGTTGGGGACAAGGTGCTGCTTCAAGTGGAGGAGTTTAAGTATCTCAGGGTCCTGTTCACAAAGTGAGGGATGAATGGAGTGGGAGGTCGACAGACGTATTGGTGCGGCATCCGCAGTAATGCGTGCTCTGCACCGGTCCGTGCACCGGAGAGCTGAGCCAAAAGGTGAGGCTCTCGATTTACCAGTCGATCTACGTTCCTACCCTCACCTATGGTCACGAGCTCTGGGTAGTGACCGCGATATACGATTGGCCGAAATGAGCTTTCTCCGCAGGGTGGCTGGTCTCTCCCTTAGAGATAGGGTGAGAAGTTTGGTCATCCAGCAGGGACTCAGAGTAGAGTCGCTGGAGAGGAGTCAGTTGAGGTGGTTTGGGCATCTGCTCAGAATGCCACCTGAACGCCTCCCTTGGGAGGTATTCCCGACATGTCCCACTGGGCAGACCCAGGACACGCTGGAGGGATTATTTCTCCCGGTTGGCTTGGGAACGCCTTGGGGTCCCCCCAGAGGAGCTGGAAGAGGAGGCTGGGTGCTTAGGCTGCTTAGGCTGCTTAGGCTGCTGACCCTGCGACCCGACTCTGGATAAGCGCTTGCTAATGGATGCAATCAGGTAAAGGTGGGAACCATCACAAAAAGTACAATTCCAATATGTAATTCACTATACGTACTGGAACGTTACTAGGGCACCACAGAAGGAGAAATAATCACATTATCAGAATCAAAAGGGCATCACAAACAGGAGTATTGTACTACCTTAGAATAAAACAAGTGATGATGCAGAGGTATATATTCTGTGCAGGTATTGTGCTGCAAATTTAAAATGGAAGGATTTTTTTTGGCAGCACAATAATATTTTAAGAAGTTAAGTCACTGAGTTAGCATTAGTTATATTTGGGTCATAAGCCACTGTGCACAATCTTACTACTTGGTACAACTATAAATGTTCAAGCCTGATGACATTTTGTAAAGAAATGTCACTCTACAGGGAGAAAATAACTCCCTGAACATTTATTTTTAGATCTAATTGGCCCGTTCCCATCAAGATGAAATGAAGTTTCTTTACAACATAATCTCCTTGAAAAGTAACATCTATGTAAATTACTATGCTGTGCCCACACAATGACATTCAGATTTTTCTACCTGAAATCATAGTTGTTCAATATAACATTTGTAAATTTATTCCAACATGTATTTACACTAGCTGAATTCATTTTTCTACATGCTACAAAATGCATGTGTCATATTATGAAATTACGGCAAATTAGAATGTATTCCAACAAAAAATCATTTGAATAAATTTACATAGTGTAGTTTTAAGATTTTAAGTATTAGGAGCAATCAGTACAAAATCATCCCACAAAAGACATTCTCACAATGTGGAGAGATCTTTTATTTTACATAAAAAAGGGTGCAAACTGGAGTTTCCCTTTAGGTGTGGAGGGAATAAAAAGTGATTTTATAAGGTTCATGTGTGACACATTGTATTTTATGAATCCAAGGAGGAGGGGAAAAACATAGGCATCTCTGATAAAAAAGGACCTTTACCTTTCTGCAAATTAAAAGCATGAAACCATAAAAATAAGAAATGTGGGTCCTTCATTCTTGAAGCCCTTGACTAACTCATTCAATTACATTTTTGAAGTGACATTCATATTTCAACACAATAATATTTATTTACACTTTTAAGATTTCTCTTAATCATAGCTCTGAAAAAAAGCTGAGGGGAGGATAAACTCTTGGAGCTGTACAATTTGATTTTCCACAGTCAGAGAGAGAGAAAACAAACAAAAAAAAAAAACAATCAAAGAATACATCTTTCATATGGAATCCAAACAGAAAAAAAAGACTACAACTGTGAACGCTGTACAATTTACAATTTTCAAATAATCACCACAATATTGCAGTAAATGTCACCCTAATCCCACTCCCTCAAAGAAAATATACAGTAATCCAAGACAATTCTACAGTACAGCAACAAGGAAAAAGTGCCAGAGAACCCAAAAAGACCTAAGCCATTCATTCACACTTTAACCATCATTTGCTTTCATTTACACAACTTTGACACAGGAATGAATAACACACAACCAAAGCCATAAACACAAGTCCGACTGAAGTGAACTGTATATAAAAGTATTAATGGGAACTGAAATGGAATGTGCTGTGAGAAAACATGAAACTTATTTATTTTACATGAAGACTGGAAGCCATAATGTCTCACTGACCCTAGGGCACGTGAGCCTTACAGGTGAGAAAATTCACTGGAGAGAGACCGCTTGCAGTTGTCTCCAGATAAGCCATGCAGATACAAATCATACAGAGTACTCCTACATCACTCTGTACAAGGCCCAGAGAGTAAAAAGTAAGTACATCAGAGTAATATATCTATATCTACCATTTCAGCTACAAGCTAACGTGTGAGATAACCCACAGTTTAAGGAAGAAGCAGATGATGCAAAGATGACCAGTCACAAACTCCAACTCTGAAGTAATAAATATGGCTGATAAAATGCTGTCAGTCTCTTATAAGTTACAACAAAAAGAAACCAACATTAATTACTATGAAACACTTTTACCAGCACTCACCAACACTTCCTGGTACTGAACTGAGCCATGTTGCTGTGAGATTATTTAAAATGACAGTGGGCATGTAAAAGACACAAGGTGGAATGCGGTTGTCAAGAAAACGAAACCAAAAAACTTCATATTTTCCTGGCACAGGTAAAAGGCATGGGCTAGCAGTAGTCTCAGGAATGGCACTCAGGGTATTTAAGGGAGAAACATTGAAGGCTGTAGTCTTGATATTCATTTCACTACACAGGAATACTTTTACTTTTAACTCTCATTTAGCTGGAATGAAACAGCCCAGGTGTCACTGTTGCTTTATGAGTAGAACCACAGACAGCAGATGTCACAGGTTTGGTGTCAGAAAACATAACTCACAAAAAACACATTATGATGAATGTTTCACTGACATTTTACCTCCAAACCTACATCCAGCCAATAACCCAAACCTCACCTTTCCAACGCACTCACGAGGCACTAAGACATCTCAAAGAAATGGAAATGGATACCAGTCATTCAAATAGCCATTCAATAGTTTTCCCCTCCATACCCCTTAAATCCTATGTGTGGAATTACCATGATAATGATCAAGAAGATTAAAAACAATCAAAAAGAAAAACACAAACAAACAAGGTCCCGTAGATTTTCATATTCAAGTACTTTCAATAACACAATAACTTAGACCCTGGAGCAACTGACATGTCAGGGGAAAGAATAAACCAAAACCTATTCAGTGTAAATACACACAACAAGCAGGTTTACATACTGATTCATAGAGATAGTTTGCAACATCTACAACATTGTATTTCCAGAGATAATTGAGCAGGTCCACAAAAACGCCAAATCTAACACTCGACTGAGCATTGATTCATGTGGGACTTGCGTGTGCACCCATGCACACAGAAAAGAGTGGGAGGAGAATGTCATGGCACAAGGGGAAAAAAAAGAAAAGGGGGCGGGGATAAAATCAATTTAAAGTGTATTCCCTGCACCCTATAGGGAAGGCCTAGCACATGAGGCAGCTACAAATAAAGTAATAAGCACGTTTAAAGTACAGTATTAAGAAGGCAGGGTCTTGTTAGGGAAAGCCAGGGTCAACAAATGTAGTGCAGACATGGTTTTGAGCTTTTTTGTTACCCTCTTTCCCCATAAAACCATGGCTATTTGGAATGGAGAAACAAAAATTGCATTCAAGAAATTCACATTAGCAAGATATAAAATAAAAAAATAAAAACACGTACGGTGATTCACTCGCTGTTAGGAGGATAGGCAAGCAGATGTATTGAGGATATTGTTTCAAGGCAGTCCTCCATGACACTAAATAATAATAAAAATGGTATGGACACGTTCACCCAAACATCAAACATCGCTTTGCAGCACAGGGGTCTTCTGACTGGACAGGCAGGGGCAGGGAAGTTTTAACACCATTACAGATTATTACTACACCAAACTTTTCGTTTGGCATTGCTTTCATGTGAATACATCTTCAGAGTTACTGCTCTGATGCTAGCTGGGAACAGTCTGCAATTTTGGTCTTTATGGAGACCCGAAAAAAGCTGCGCTGTAAATGACCATCATGCTACCAACTTTATCCAACTGGTGATGTGATGCGGTGGTCAACTGGTTGGGTTAAGGCAGTAGACAGTAGTGTCGAGAAGCTGTTGTTCAATCGCCAAAACACACCTCGCCAGTTTCTCTTGCCTCTCTAAAGCATCATTCCCCAATGTTTACTGGTGTGGAGGCATAGTTACTCATCACATTATTAGGATCAACGTCATTTAAGATCCTGCCAACACACAGTCCACTTAGTTTTGGTCTCACTAGTTACCTTTTTTAAACATCGGCTGTAAACTTCTTTACTGCGATTTCCTTCCCATGTGCATGACAGTTTAAATGAATACTCCAAAATCATCTACTTTTCTGTCCATACATTCAGTGTGTATGTTTTAGAATTAGTAAGAAAAGTGGTGGCAACCAAGAGATAAATAGCATAAATAGTTTTTTTTTCAGCCCCATCTATAAGTGTCAGGTCGCCGCTCATCGTCACAAAGCCAACAGGAACAAAACTGCATGAGAAGCTGTAGTGTATCTGGAGAGTGGTGTGGTTAAGGGGAGTATTTAACCAAGCAGTGTGAGCAGAAATCACCCTCAGAGAACACAGTGCAGGAGGCATCTCTGGTCTTCTGTTCTCTCAGGCCTGGGTCCCAGTGCCACAGTTGACCTCTTTGAAGGGAAAAAAGTGCAGGAGCCAAATGGCAAACCAACGCTCTCTGTGCCTGTAAGTGAATGTAGGCTTTTGCACTCTTGGCTCCATGTGTATTCAGGTTTACATTCAGTCCCATGTCAGGAATGACCAAAAGAGCTATGTGTCAAAATCAGTCAGCAAACTAACGCTGGGCAAACCATATTGGACTGGGGCTTGAAGGGGAAATGAAAATAAATTTGTGTGTCAAACAAAGAAATCATAGTATAGAACATAGTGAAGCTGGCAAGATTCCAGAGGAAGATCTTTCCTTTGCAAAACCACAGAAGAGAAACATGAGCAAAAAAACAAAAGAAAACATTTTTTTAAAAATGCTGGGTGTCTTCAGGATTATCCTCTGCAAAAGTCCAACAAAAACATTATCTGTTTGGCAGACTGGCCTGCAAAACACTCCCACACATCTTGGAGAAGGAAAAATAAATTTAAAAATGAAAAATGACTTCCATCTAAAGACAAGTGTGTTGTACATCTCATCAACCCATTTTTTACTGGTCCTTCCAGAGGACAATTCAATCAAGATCTTTTAGATCTTATTGATTTCTGAAATGACAATCAACTGAGCCGGTCACTTGGAACGTTCAGGCCAATGGTGGACGATCATTTGTGCCTCTGTGTGTTCTTCTTCCGTTTTCGCTTGAAGAAACAGCAGCACCTGCAGACAGATACAGGCGTTAAATTGATATGTAGATGAGAGAAGCTTCAGATGAGGCAAAAGAAAACAAACATGACCAAACTGCTTATGTTAAATACCATAAGACCTTCATTTGGGTCTTCCAAATATGGACAGATACAAGTTTTTGGGATCATAATAGTCAGAACTGCAGCTGCAAAAACATATTAGTAAAAACACTGAAAACAGGGTTTGTATGCTTCACCTGCCATTTTAAGAACAGAAAAACAGCAGAGGACTCAATTACAAACTACGGTAGTGACTCTGAAGGGAAATCTTAACCTATGCAAAAAATTGAGCTGTGCAAACAAAGAGCACAAGACATGGTGTGCCTCAATGGTCAATAAAACATACAAAGACGAGAAAAAAGCTGTGGATGAAGACATAGGACAGTGACTGGATACTCTTAGATTTATTCATCAGTGATAAATAACAGTGCACCATGCAACAAGAGTGTACACCTTGAATCTGAAGCCAAATGTGCTGTAGAAAAGAGGCAGTGACTCACTGCTCACAAATATTAAAGGGACCACATTACAGACAATTTGCTAACTGCTCACATTGCAGTATGGTTTACAGTATTCTTTACTCATCTGTTAGTTAACATTGATTAATGGTGGGGGAAAAAAGGGCAGAGACTTGATAGTACACATGGTACACAGTATTCTCTGAGTATATGGTACTATTGTACCAGTGAGAGTCAGTAGTTAAATTTGTTTTAAGTAACTCCACTGGGCCCAGCCTAGGCTGGTCCACTCCCTGTCCCATGAGTCTGATGTGGACTAGCAGAGAGGGACTCACCACAGGTTGAGCATTTTCACGCAGCTACAGAAGAAGAGAGAGGAAAGAGTGTAAAGAGAAAAGAAAGATAGATTAATACAGCAAGACCAAGATGATGGGACTGGGCACATGCCAAATGAACATGCACACAAACACACCAACGGGACACAGGTGGACACAGAGAGGGAATATCTGGGAGGTTAAAGGGAGAAAGGATCACAGAACAGCTACTCTGCAGCTTACTTTGTCCCCAAGATTTCATGGGGAGTTACACTATCAAAATGTGTTGGGGGATTTTTTAAATTATCTTTCTGAAAAATGTATTCCTTGCTCTCATGATTCTGTTTCCAAGGTTTTTTAGTCTTTTCTGTCACACCAGACACTGATCGCCTCTATATACCTTAATAAAAAACAATGGACTCAAAAATAAAAAGGATAATAATCAAAATGGTCCAGATACGTGTGAATTCATTTGTGTGTGAAGTCCATCTTTAACTTTTAAGCGACTGACAAAATAAAAGTGTTTGTGGGTTCATACATAAAAAAAAAAAAAAAACTGCCTGAACAAGTAAGAAACTGGTGTTTCAGTGACTGATAGTGTGAAGGACACTGCAGGAGACGATGTTTATGGAGAAAGCTGTTGCTCACAAGACTAAACAAAACTAAATTTGATTTTATTTGGGGGATGGATGACTGCGCCGGAGTGTCAGGGTGACAACTTGGTGTACACTGCAACACATTACAATGAATTAGCTTATTTTATCTGAGTTTATCAAATATTTGTGCCAAATATACCCAGTAGAAAAAAATAATGTAATTCTAAATGATTTTTTATGTATTGATAAATACTGTACAATATAATGGGAAACATAAAAGTAACTATTAGCTATTCCAGTGCTACAAATGAAAAGTCATTTTAAAGTAAATTTAGTAAATAATAAAGCTGAGTTTATTTTTCTTGTTTTTCTCACAGCAATTAGGTTGATCTGCACTTTTCTGATTGTGCTTGGTAACAAAGTTGACTGGGCCAAATCAGAGCATTCCTCTCCCTCAATCAACACCCACTGTTGGAATAAAATGAGGAGTAAAGACAATAACCTTTTATAAATCAAACAAAGATCAGTCGCGCCGTTTGTTGTAATATCCAACAGCTTGAAATTGTAACTGCAATATACGCATTTTCTCCACTAATATATTTTATCTCAGAGCTCCTCTCACTCAGCTGACCCACATGACATTCAACCAAGAAGCGCAGTGGGCGGTCAGCCATGCAGCATGGCATCACTCCAGCTACTGGTGCTGAAGACTGGAAACAATTGTTAAGATAAGCTAAGACTGACTGAATGAAACAAATGCTAGTCAAAGTGCTTTCCATCCCTGTGTTCCTACTCACTAATGTGTGGCAATCTATGGCTGCTTTGCGACATGCATCCCTGAACATACATCTACAAAGACCTGGATGAGCTGCATGTCTGAAGTCAAGAGACCGAGTCAGAAGGCCCAGAGATCACTCTGACTTTATCTACACAGACACTCCTTGCTGAAATAAAACAGCGTTTCTCTACATAGGAGAACGCGTCTGACAATCTGCCGCTGTGCGCTACATGTGTGAAAGCGCAACTCCACACAATGCCCAGACCCGATTCTCCAGACACTGGAGTTTATATGTGACATTGGCTTAGGTCATCCTGATTGGTGGCCTCAGGAGGACAAGCCCACAAGCCACAGGTCCCATCTGAACTGCTTGTAACAGTCTTGTTGGCAACTCTGGCAGCAGCAATCTGTTCTGTCCTCACCCTTCAAAGCATTTATTGTATCTTAGTGTTGTATTTAATTAAATTTTTTGAGCTTAGGGTCACAGCTTGAATATTTATTGTAGATTTGAGTATTGTTAATACTGAAACTGTATATGTGAAGCACCATTTTCTTTTGTGCTTGTTTTTTGTTCCTGCTTTTTCCTTGTTTTAGGTTTAAATAATTACTTTTTGTTAGTTTCACAAAAACATTACTTAGCATCTTCTTCCCCCCCAAAATGCTTCTTTTATTTAGCTGCTTTTTGGAAAAATAGATTTTTGTTTATTTGTTGTTTTGGCTTTTGTTCATTACATTGCTTAGTTTTGTAACTCTTAGGTAGGTACTTGTGTAGTGGTAATAAATTGTTTACTTGGTTGCAAATTTTGTATTTAGACCAGGGAAGTAACCGCCTTTTTCTATTCTCGTATGTTGCACTTCTACTCCCTGGATAGTGGCGTAAATCCCCCTCTCACAGGGAGAGGAAGACGTGACATCATGAGCATAACTTTTATATGTGTGACCAGAATATGTACTGTACTGATCATTACTGGTACAATTAAATACACTGGGATCATGCTGATCTGCAGTGGAGTTTTTCTTTAACATGACAAAGGACATTGTCAGCTGCTGCCAGGGTTGCCTGTGTTAGTGGCCGACTGCTCAAGCTACAGAAGCTGTACTGGCTCTGAATGAGAAGTTAGTCTATATTAGCTTTCCTTCTTTAAACAAAATCTAAGTGAGAGAACAGCATAGAGACAGGCAGCAGTCAAGATCAAAAACCCACACATTCAGAAGATAATAGGGGCAGGAGCAGGATTGACAGCTGGGGGTGGGGGCTGTCACAAATCCACAGCATAGCAAAAGGTGGCGAGGGAGAGAGACGGCAGAGAGGAAGACTGAGGAAAGAGAGGAAGTGACAGATGGACATGAAGGAGAGCTGTGGCAAGTGTATGACACATACTTGGCCTCATCGACCACCTCCACCTCTGCCTGAGCTGTAATTGGAGCATTGGAATGAGCTGCCAGTGGATCATCTGCATTCAGCTCTCCGTTGGTTGAACTGACCACCTGCATTACAGACAGGCGTTAGCACAGATCAATCCACAAATATCTGTATCAATTCACAGTTGCATGTTAGTCCGTCGACCGGAATCTATGTTAAAAACAGGGACTGCCGAGATAGAAAGCATGTCTGGATAAAAAAAGAACACACAAATGTTAGGGTTTTACAGCAAATCTGTAAAAAGGTTAAAGGTGGGTGGAGTTTGAGAAGTCAGTATCTATTCTTCTCAATAAAAACATCTTTACGTTGTTTAAACTCAGATTCAAGTCTTACAATAAACGTAATTAGCCTAGGTCACATTTATCAGTCTAAAATTAATTTATATACAAGGTGTAATAAATAAAGTTACTTATTGATATATTTGCATCAAACTTTCAAACTTAAAATAAAAACAAGACTTCTACAGATAAAAACAAAATCAGCACCACCTCCACAACACAAAACAGACAGAAACAAATATAAAATCACAGACTTCTCTCAATTACCACTGATGGATGGACATGGAGGAATTCAGCTGTAGAAGAAACACCACTCTAAGTGCTTACAATGCCTGTTGCGCTGTGTGCACAGGTGTATACACTGTAGGACTTTATAATAAACCACTGCCATTCATGTTGAAATTGTGAAAAGTTGCCAGATAGGTAACTAATTTAATCAACTTTGCACAGATGTGTTAGACTTGTTTAGAAAAAGATATAAACAGGGTGCAAATAGGGTTGCAATGGTAAGAGATTTCCATGGTATAACCATGTCAGAAAATATCAAGGTTTGGTTTTTGGTTTATCTGGGACATATACTTTGATGCATTTCCTTGTTTTGCAGCCACTATGCATCCACATTTTTTGCAAACTAGATATTCGACCTCAAGAACCCTTGTTTTTGAGATATCTAAAGGTAATCCCACAATAACCATCAACTTTCATACTATGATATACCATAGTATAGTTGGATACCACTGCAATCCCAGATACAGTGCACTTACATAATTACACAAAGTACTCTGTGAGGGTGCTTACTGCCATGCACTTTTATATAAAAGTACTTTTTTGTCATGTAATGTGAAAAAATAACTCCCATAAAGTTTTGTCAAATGTATTTTATAAGTTCACAGCCTTGAAATAAATATAAATAAAGTCCAACCAGACCTGGAAATATACTTTTCTGCCACTGGCTGATATTATTTTTAAATATTTCAAAGGATGAAATACTTCCTGTATATCTGGCAACTTTTAAATCCCACATAAATACAAATGGTATTTTGTAGAGTGAATGGAGATCTACGAAAGCATACACTGTACACACCTGTGCAAAAAAAAAAAAACAACAAAAAACTGGGACAATCTTTGGAGGAGTCAAAATTAGACCAGGTAAATTACTTTAGCTTTACAAGTTTTATCAGAGCATGCACTTAGCCAGCTAAGCCATTTTATCCTGCCATGCAAGAGGCTATTTGATCTTGCAAAAAATTTTCAAGCGCCATGAAACCTTATAGGACCTGAGAACAAAACGATACAACTAGGCATAAAGCTAAAAATCAAATTTTTACCATATGGGGTGGGTGGCACCAGATGACATGCATATGGTGGTGCAGAAAAATAACATTTCCCAGCCAGGGGTAAAGGGGTGCGGGAAGGTATATGGTTGTAGATCTGTCTCACCCATAAGCGTTATGCTCTGGTAAAATGCCTGGTACTTACTATTGTACATTAACTTGAGAAGCCACCTAAACTAAGAAATTAATTCTTAAAATTCTTTGACTTCATTCATTACTGAGCATGACAAATCTATGTATTATTCAGTTTAAACAAAAATTAATGGTAAGTACACAAAAAATTCATACAACACAAAACGCCTTTGTGGTCTTTTGCCTGTAATTCATATTACTGATTTTGGACAAGACTAGTGAGACAGATCTGACTCCATAGAGACTGGGTGGGGGCTGCTGGTTGATCAGGTGAGGGATGTATACCTGTACTGAGCCCCCGTGCCTGTCCGCTGCTAGGTGGGAGGTCAGATAGGAGGAGTTTGCTTGGCGTGTGGGCTGCACCTCCCATGCTCCTCGTCGATCTGAGACCACTGTCTGCTCAGGAGTCCCGGGGGGGAGGGGGGTGTCAGTGATGAGAGGGGAAGTTGGATTGGTGGTGCAATGGAAGAGGGAAGGGGGGTTGTGGTGAAATAATCGTGTTAGGAAAGATGGGTATTTGGGTGTGTGTGGCCAGGTACCATGCAAAGCAGCATGAGAAATGGAGAAAAAAATTGTAACAAAACAAAGGACAGAATCAAAATCAAAGCGAGGCTTTAGCCAGAGAACTGAAACTTATGTGCCTGAGGCCACATGGAAGTGCACCCTTGCATCTCAAACTAAATCTCAGTTAATCACAATAACAGTTCATTAACACATGAATTAAACCTCAATTACAGAACACCATTGTTAACCTTTACAATTTTTGAAAAACAAAAAACTGCCAGTTGTCAGGAGTAACAGTAACTCTCACTGGCAATAATGTGTAAATGTTCTCATTTAATTTACCTTAACCTTACATCTTACTTAGCAAACATGGAGCGAAAATATTACAAGAATTTAAGAAAACTTGAATCAATAATCATCCATAATTTCACTGCACACAAATAATTACATGTTATTGTAATTGTCATGTAAAAGCCATCTGTGCAACAGTCACCTAAATTTTGAAACTCTGCATGCATGTTAGTTTTGTTTGGTGCTACTGGAGAGACTCTGACCGCAGAATCCTAAGATGTTATTTTACAGTTTGCCTAATCAGATGTCAGGTTAAAAGCTGCATTGAGACTAACCCTTTGTTCAAATCTTTGCAAGCTGGGGACTTGTGTGTGTACCTCATTATTATATTTCAGTGTGTATTAGTCGTGGGTTAAAATAAAAAAAAATCATATCACAGTCTCCTTAATATGAATTACGATCTGATTTACAATCTTTCTTCTCAATTTTTAGCTGTTGACTGCAATATCAAATGGTGTAAGTAATTTGTGCATTAACCATGTCAAACGTATCATATCATTCTGCCACTGAGGGGTCACTGAGGAATCAGACACCTCTTTTTGAGTTTTTGGAACTAGAGAGACAGTCAGTCCAACCAGATTTTTCAGCAGTGCTACTGAGCGATGACTCTTACTTCAAGAATAATCTCTGGTTTACATACAGTGGAGTTATGTTGAAGCACGTTTCCCCACTTGCAGAGAGCAGAGACAAACCCAATAATAGCAAGTTTCCTTTTGGCCAGATAATTTAATTTAAGTTAAGCTTGCAGGCTGTAGGTCAGTTGTGGAAAATATGTTGAAAGAGAGGAGACTCTTCAGACTAGCTTTAAAATGACTGTTAACACAGTGTGAATGCCACAGATGACAACATGTAAACATGATCTCTATAAATCACCTGAAATGAGAGACTGTGAGAGACTTTAAGATTGATCACAATTTATAATTATTCAATCACCAATCCCTAAGTTGTTTTTAATCTTTTGCTTTATCTGAACAAAAGTGTGAAAAAACAAACACACACGTACACTTTCCTCTTACTAAAAACTAAACTAGCCCTACCTGATTTCTAATTGGTGGGTGCTGTGAGGGCCGGTCTCTGTGAGGATGGCTTTCTCTTGTGACCGCAGATGCTCCAGAGTCTATATGGACAGATCCTACTGGTGTAGGCTGAGAGGAATATATAGAGCAGTCAAATAACTTGCTGGAAATTGTCAACTTAAAAATGTATCCGTTAACATTCTGTACTTACTATCTGTCTGCCAACCCAGTCGTAAGTGTAGTCAAAGGTGTATCCTTTTCTCTCAAATAGTTCAGTGAACAGAGTCCTCAGATATTCATAGTCGGGCTTTTCAAAGAAGTCCAATCGTCTCACATATCGCAGGTAGGTCGCCATCTCCTCTGAATAAAACAAACAAATAAACCAAACACAAATGGTTTAGTTTTGAATATGTACAGTATATTTCATATTATGCAGGGACATGTAACTGCAAAGCCATTTACTTGGGAGGGGGGGGTGAGATCACAACCAATATCCACATATACACTCAGTATACCTGGGAAGTTTTCACAGAGGACCTCGATGGGAGTATTTCGTTTTGTGTCTCCAATTTTCTGGTATCGTTCTTTCAATGTGTCAGCCTGCAGGTGACCCAAAACAGAAAACCATACAAAACAATTCCATGGTTATAATTTGCCTTGGTTTAACAGTTCATAGTAAAAGGGGCAGAGGCCAGAAACAAGGTGGGAGAGAAAGGACCTGTGTGTGACTTGTAGCACAGGTCTTTGCTGGAATGAAAGTGTGGACACTGCATGTGGCACGTGGCATGTGCTGTAATCACTTGGCTACTAAGCTGCTCCTGAGGTGTTGTCTGAATCAATAACAATTCCAAAAAGGAGAAAACTGATTCTTTAACAGATATTAGAGCACTTGGATGTACTTGACGTACCTTTAATCCTTGCCAAGGCAGACTCCCACGAAGGAAATACATGAACATGTGGCCTAAGGCCTCCAGGTCATCTCGCCGGCTTTGCTCTATATCAATAGATTTGATAACATAGTTCTTGAAGTTTCTCAGTACAAAGTGCCAAATCACCTTATATAACAAACATTTCATAACACAAAGAATCTAACCACAAACAAAGCTATGAAATATTTAAATACCTTTGCCTAAATGTGTATTGATGGACATATATCTGGCAGTGCCAGTCAAGCTCTTGTGCTCCCGGTATGGAATGTGTTTTTTGGTCTCGGGGTCGATGTACTCTTTAGCCAGGCCAAAGTCAATGATGTGGATAATGTGCTCCTTTTTATTCCCTTGCCGTCCAATGAGAAAGTTTTCAGGTTTTACATCTCTATAGATGAGATTTTTAGAGTGCACATACTCCATTCGGGAAATCTGGTGAGAAAGAAAACAGCAATGTCAACATGTCAGCAGTCGAGATTAAAAAGTTACTCAGTGCTGACATTTTGGCTGTGCAAGTCTTTGACAGTATTGTAATCTACAAATGTAAAATCTGTTTTGCAATTTGTCTCTTGCACCTTTCTAGAAATGCTACTAGAATAATAATAATAATTTTACAATTATGCAAACATTTTAGGCTGAAATGTCTAAAATGTTTGATGTTAAGTCTAGCTGCAATTACAACATATGTAGTAGTTTTACATTAACAATGATCAAACGTTTATAAATTGGTCATCAATTAACTCATTTTGACAGACCAATGATTAATTCACTAGTTGTTTAGCCACAATGGCACACAGCAACCAAAGTGATCCGTTACTAATCACAGAACAAAAGCCTTTGTTGATGATGAGTCACAATTTCAAGACACTAACCGAGATGCAAAAGATCATACTGCTAGGACTAAAAGCACTGGTGATTAGGATCAGAATTATAATGTGATTAGAAATTTTAACCACGGGCTCCATACCACTAAGAGATCTGTAGTTGATGAGAACAGCAGCTACAACACAACATGAAGGAAAAGCAGTGTGGTGAGTAATAAGATCCTTTACTAGAGTGTGACCTTCAGGGATCCAGATATCCTAAAACAGCTGCTCAGTCTTAATGGGATTCAGTGTTGACCGAAAGTCTTTTTGACAACTTACGATGATAATTTTGTTCTTTGCTGTCAAAGGAAACATAAGCCCTTCATCTTGGGTGTCAAAGCCTAAATTCTAGATCCACCTACCAGCTTTTTCCCAGAACTTCTCACTGCTCATTTGTCAACTAAATATAATTTAATTTGTCAACTGAGCAAATACTCTGGTGAGAAAGACTGAGATGTGCTTAAAAGCTGAGAAGAAAGTGGGAAAAAAACCTACAAAACAGACTCTGCAGTTTTCAATGATTTAGCATAGCGTCTTTAATTCTCTTTAAGGCGTTTATAGTGGAACATCTGCACAAAGTATTAAGCACCTTTGCATCATGACAGCTTGTACATCAATTTTAAAATAGCTGATTAAAATAGAGGCTCATACCAAGAGAAAGTTGAGTATAGCATGAATATGTTGTTATTGCTGTAAGTATGTAGCTGAATATGTGGAAATGTTAACTATACTGATTTTACCATGCAATACTTTAAAGTATTTGTTCTAGACGGTATATACACCTATCTGACCAGTACATAAGAATTCAAACTAATCTACTTAATTATGTTGTCCATCCACATTTGAAATACCAGCAGTTGATAATATAATAATATTGTGATAACAACTGAGTAGAAGTTATTTTAAATCAGGTTAATGTATCATCTAAAGCTCTGCACTCACCAGCTGAATTGCTATCATTAAGACGGTCTTCAGTGAGAAGGTCCTATCACAAAGGTCAAAGAGGTCCTCTAGACTCGGGCCAAGCAGCTCAAGAACCATGGCATTGTATTTCCCACAGGGCCCAAAGTAAAACACCTGGGGCACACCTTCCGCTGAAACAGAAGAAAGAAAATAAACATACATAAACTATCAGCATCACAACAGACGTATATTTCCTCACATCTGTTGAAGTTGTAACTGTTTAACTATGCATCTGCAGGTATACAAAAGATATACAAGATCACTTTTAATAACTTAGATAATAGCAAATTGTCAGAAGGAAATCATATACTGAGAAATCAAACTGGACAAATAGGAGGAGGTGAACCAAAAGGTTAGTGAGGACAAAGAGAGAAAGCTGCTGGGTAAACATTAACTCTCAACTCAAATATAACAGTGTCTACAACTGTGTCACTCCTCTACTGCAAGATAAAAGCGAATATTTTTTCTGCCTCATAGCACAACTGCCAAACTGAATATCATTGCTGCTCTGTCAAAGAGATCTCAGGGCTGTGCCCTAACCTTTGCAGTGCTTGTGTTGTTTATAACATTGGTGACATAGGAATTAAAGGCTTCTTGTGCTGTTCAGGAAACACCTACACAGGGTTTGAACTATTTTACCTTTATTCAAATTGTCCTTTACTTTTACTATGCACATTTATAAAACACATTTTTAGTAATTGTGATATCTATATTCTTTGTTGGCATCCAGACCTCATCCTGAACCTGGAATGGAAAATCAGGTCAGACAGTTAATTGCCTTCAGGGAAGCATGATTCAAAGTTTTCCCCTGCTTACTGATAGCCACAGTCAACAACAATAAACGACTTCAAAGAAATGCAGGGATTCAAATGATACAACCCTTGCTTTATCAGACTGCCTAAGCTGTACTTTTTTTGAAATATTTAACTGCATATAACTTACAAAAAGAAATAATGTAATGATTCTTTTTCATGTTCCCATTCTGAAACCATAGCTTTCATACTGAGCATCTGCTGATTCCAACCACTGGTTGCCATGTCTGCTTATTATAAGTGACTTTGGACTTTTTTTTTTGTAAAGTCAGTTTTAAGTATTGACAGTTGTGGGTCGCTGATGTTTGGACTTTTTTCTATGGTGTTGCTGCTTATCTGGGCTTCCTCTCTCCCTCTCCCCTCACTCAGTTAAATCAAACCACACCAGAATTGTGCGACTGACAAGCCATCAGTGATAGTTTTTTTTTTAGCTTTCCTCATTTCCTCCTACTGTAGTTCTGTGAATTATTTGAAAAAAAAATGTGACGAGTGGGAGAAAGAGGAAAATTGGAAAAGACTGGTTTGACCTCAATTGGTGTGCAAAGTGCAAAGACTGCACAGGTTCTGTAAGTGTGAAATAAATGCACATCATGTCAAGCTTGTTCAACATGCCAGCAGTGATAAACTGAAAAAAGAATCACAACACAGTTCTTATCAATTGATTACTTGCAGTTTTTTTTATAGATCGTCTTTACCTTTATTGTAACAGGGGCAATGCACAACAGTGCCGTGGCGCTCAGAATTATATTACATTAATGGCGTTAAGTTTATTATTACAGGGAGATTTATTGTTTAGTTTCAATGAAGACAGAACATTTTAAAGGAATTCCTGCCTCTAATAAAACAATTAATCTTACAAATATTTATTTTCAAATTATGTTAAAAATGTTACTTATAATGTACAGCTGAGATGTTTAAAGTACACAAACTGAAAAGTACTCAAGTATGTATAAGCACCCTATTTTTTCTATGAACTTTAAGAAAAAGTTAAAGCTCTAATTTTAACAAAAGTACAAAAGCAAAAGTACTACACCAAGAAAACTACATTTTAAACACTTGATAACATTAATGTAGAAGTCTATTCCAGATTTGTTTGACAAATTCTCAAAGGTGAAAATTATGGTAAACATTGTTCAAAATAGACTGTGGAAAAACAGGCAGAAAAGGTGGGGCTGAGTTTTACCACCTTTTATACTGACAATCATTCATCATTTTATTAGTTTATACAGTTTTTTCTAATAATCTAACCCTGCAAAAAGTTACCAGTAACTAGTTCTATAAAACACACAGACACACACACACACACACACACACAGACACACACACACACACACACACACGGGGCTCAAATTGTACACTGTAAAGTGCCTTGAAATGACTTTTGTTGTGATTTGGCACTATATAAATAAAGGAATTGAACTGAAAAAATGCTGTCAGCTAGCATATGGGCTCGTAGGAGTCATGCTGTGCTCCATCCTGTGTTTCTGGACACCATTATGCAGTTCTGTGGGTTGCTAATTGTACCATAGGAATGAGTGCTTTGAAACCCCGGGTGCTAGTGGGAGGCCTAAAAATGTGTCATATTGGAGAGATGCTGTAAATAAGTGCATAAACGGTTGTTCAATTTAAAATAAGGTTGGTCACGCTTCTTACATGCAAAGGGAAACCAAGGATGGCAACCAAGGATGGCAGAACCATAATTTTCGATAGCAAATAAGTCCTCATAAGAGATTCAATCTGTGTGTCCTGTACTGTAAGGTATAACCTAATTGTACAGCAAGACTCAAACTTTGATGGAAGCTACCAATTTTGTAGGTACCACTTTTGACTTCTCTCATTCAATTTTCTCAAAAATAATGAGAGCACTGCCTGGGTGTAGTACCGACTTGGACTACAATGTTGTAAGCAAGTGACTAGCATGTGGCCAAGACAAAAAAAGACAGCAGTTCCAACAGTATATATCCGCACTGACAGTATATCTCAATGAATAAACAAGCAGAAATGCACAGATAAATGAAACAAGACTGACTTTGCTGTATTTGCAAAATATTTTGAAGGTACAATGCTTCTAATCCCTGCCGACTGTTAAATACGTTTCTTAACGTTAAGTATTATTATAAGGGTGAGCATTATAGATTTAAAACTGTATCACAATATTTTTGCAATAATAAAATACAGTCTCAAGAACTGGACACAATCCACAATCAAGTCCGGACATCCAGAAATACTAAGTCAACTAAGGCAGCAGAAGAGAAGAAAGTGAATGGAAAATTCTCTTTTCAGCAGTATCTGGGATCCATTTTTAAAATGATTTGACTAAATCTGTTCTTGTCACCAGTTTAGATTAATGTAATGTGTTTTCGAACCATCATTACACAACTATATGTACAACATGACAAATTCATGGGCAGCAATGAGCATGCTATAATGTTGAAAATACAATATGGCACAAACCTGAAATCCTGAGGTAGTATTTCTAAATTTAAGAGTACAGCTGTCTAAATCTCCCTGTATACCACTTTGTATGGGTGCAATTTCTCAATCAGCTCTCAAAGAACAGCTCTTATGATAAAACCCGTCTTCTGCATGGATGTATCATTTTGACCATCTAGTAGTAGTAGTAGTAGTAGTAGCAGTTCTGTTAATAAATAATCCATCACTGTGGAAAAAGAAGAGGGCTGCAGAAATGTACTGTTATACAGTCTAATCTAATTTATTTTGTACTGAATATTTTCATGGATGTCTAATGCAACATCACGTATGTTCTCTAAATATTTAATGAAAAAAACAAATAAACAACAAAAAAACAAGATCCATCACACAAAATAAACTGGGATTTGTGTGTGGAGTCTGCATGTTCTCCTCATGCCTGTGTGGGTTTCCTCCCACAGTACAAAGAAATAGTTAGGTGAATTCGTGACTCTAAGTTGACTGTAGGTGTGAATACTTTTTTTTCTTTTTTTTTTAACTGTATATAATGTATGAAATCCCTATGATAGACTTTTCATTTATCCAGGGTGTACAGTACCCCATTATTCGCTTACTGTGGGCTGGAACAGACAAACATAAATAATTTAGAGATTGGTAGACGCATAGTAAATCCATAGCTGCACATTTTTAAACTCTAAAATTGTGGGACAGACATGTAGTGCCTATTAGGGAAAACGGATAGCTCTTCTTGCCTTGTTTGGAGCACTGTCTTGATCGTTCCAGTCTGTGATTGGTTGCTCAGTTCTACAGTCAAATAAACATCAAGCTGACCAGATTAAATATCTGTCAGACATATTTGCTGGCTTGCTTCAGTTCACTGGCTGCTTTTCCTAAACCTGCATTGTTAATTATCAATCTGCTCATTTGTTGGATTGACTGCTGTGCCATTTTATTACATTCTAATAATCACAAGGCAGCAGAACCAGCAATTATTTTATGTTAATAATATATTCTATCTTTTTCTATTGGATTGTACTATATTAAAGAAAGCGTAATTTCAGCTCTTCAGTGCACATAAAACAATGATTGTGAAGTGACACATGTCTATTTTTTTAAAAACTGCAAAATGATGGTGAGGTGCATGGCTCAGTTAAGCCTGACCTCAACTTTGTGAAATACATAAACATAAGCGTCATTCATTAACCGCAAAAAACTGGATGTAATGTCTGCCAAAGTAGGGGAATGGCACTTCAGTGCCATGAGAAGTTTCACAGTTGGAACAGACACTGTAAGGTGTAGTAAGCTGTGCTACTGTTAAAACGTTTTTATTCTTTGGGACTACGGTGGTGTAGTGTTTCATAACGAGGACTGTACCTCTAACAGTGTCCACCAGGCCTCAAACAAACCATCTTCTTCAAAACTAACTTGTCCTTGGTTACAACAATGCCTCATTGTCTGTTGTCTTTCAAAACCAAAAGCACGAATACAACACATACTGCACTGACAACAATTCTCACATTATAATTATAAAAAGATACTTGAGTCCTAATTGAATCATCCTCATTAATATCCAGTGACGCTTGGTTATGCATCAGATCACAACACCTGATTAAGCAGCTGAGTCAACCACATTAATACATAAAGACCTCTCAAACAGACACTGACAACCACATTGGTGAGAGGAATGTGGCACAGCACACAGCCAAGAAGAAATGAGGTCACGTTATCCCATCTGGAGGAGAGGACTGAGGCAGGTTAGTGCTAAGAGAGGCAGACCCACTCTCTAAATATTTAATGAGTTTCCGCACAGTTGGCCTTTTCCAGTCCTTCCCTTTGCAAAACAATAGCCATTATACGCCCAGTCTGGTTATCATATATGCAGGTAACTACAAAAAAAACTCATAAAGGACCAAACATCATAAAAACATGAGTTTTGGTTTTTCATGACAAACTGTAAGTAGGTCTAAACAGTAAAACTGCAACATCATAGCATTGTATCGAAAACATCAGTTAATAAGTTAATTAAGATCAAACTCTCGATCTCAGTTCTAGTTTAAGCATATTCCTGTGGCTACCACCACCACTATATAAGCACTGTCTTTCATTTTAAGGCAGAATAATAACGTTTAAAGGCCATAGACAAATAAGAGGATTTTTGAAAAGACAAAAAAGTCAGCGGTTGTCTGATAGCTGCAACATTGTATAGCATGCATGGAGTAATGCATATTAGTGTTAATCTTTGACCAAATGATTTACGGTCGTCAAACAGTGACAGTATCTCTAGTCCAATATTTCCGGATGCTTTTTGTAAGACTACAGACAGTGATAGGCTATCTCTAAATTACTTTGCTGCACTAAAGTCAAACCTGACAGGTTCATTTCCATACAGCTACTGTGATCAATATTTTTTACTACAACCTCCAGCCTGTCACACTTTCTGTAACATCCTCATCTCTTCATTAGCCTCTGTCTCTATTGTTGCTTTTCTTAGAGTTTATTTTCACTAGAGAAGCTGAGACTAACGCATATGCATGCACGCAGAAGTGAGAAAATCCGAATGCTGACATTTTAACAATGGCCAGTTTAACAGTGGCTGTTATGTTGTCAGAAATCAGGTATGAATCTAATCGACCACCACATATGAAAACAAACCTATTTGTTGTGTTAATGCTTCCCTGAAGAAAAAAATAAAATAAAATGAAATCCCTGATCTGAGTCACTTAGGGCTACAAAGATCATGTAATGTGAATGAGGTTAAGCTGCTTTCAGACATGCACTAGGACCCTGAACATATCTAGACATTACCCAGGAGAGCTACATATGAGACCACAAATGTCTGAGTCAGATGGCCCGAAGGTTACATGGACTTTATTCTGAGAACCCCCCTAGTACAAAGTCATGGTAATGTCAGTGTGATCTCCACTATATCATGCTGTGCCTCCCACATGCTCTACACTGGCACCCCTGCCCCGTAGCTGAAACCAAGCGGTGTTTCTTCCCATGTGACGACACGTATGACTCAGACAATGTCCCGCAGTGCACTAATGTATGAAAGCCAAACGCTGCACAATGTCCAGACCTGATTCTCCCGACACTGTCCGGAACTTACATGTAAGAACCGCTGTATAATGTCAAGCCCACAGACAATCCTCACCACACTTCAAAAAGTAAGACATAAAAGTGACTTTTTAGTTTCTAGTTCAATTTGCTGACATGGTCACCATATCAACTTAAGGTGAACATTTCTATGATGTGTTAACAGCTTGTTTGCTGTGACCAAATAATTATTAAATGTTATTAAAAAGCAACTTCTTCAGCGGATCAGAAAAAGATCAGCTGCTGCATCTGTTTTGTGGGTGTATAACAAGCTTTATGTCAACTCTTTTGGTATTGAATTGAACTACTGGCAAGTCTATTTTCAAGCAAGGTCACAGTTCAACTCGCTCCATAAACGTAGGCCTCCACACACTCGTGGTCCTGGAGATTCACAGTGCTGGCCTATCATAACATCAATAAGCAACCTGAGAGGTTAATCACCTGTTGTGGAAATGAAGCAATCACCCGGGCTGATCTTCCAAAACAATCAAATTATTGTCATGCACACAAAAACACCATGAGGAATAACAGACAACTCTGTCGCCTTACCTGTGGTTCCCAGTGTTTTGTAGAACCGGTACTCTAAATGCAACTGTGGTGCCCTCGACTTCACTGGTTCCTACACAGGGGACACATGCAAATCAGTTAATGACAATAATCTCACAAACAGGGAAGACTGACAAGAAAAAAAAATTATGGTCAATTATTCCATGATTCGTTTTGTGTTTTACAACATATACAAACATGCCAGCCAATGAAATGTGATTACAGAACTTTGGACAAACTAGGAGAACCCTATGTATAGCAGCAGTAGCTCTACAAAACTCATTGGCATTAGAAGAACAAACACACTCTTTGGTATGTATTTGGGTATCAGTTTAAACAAACATCATCAGCACGTCTTGTTAAAAAAAAAGTCCCACCTATCCCTCCAAAAACTAAAGTTACACTTTGTTCAATCATCCCATTCAATGAGCAAAAAATATCAAATCCCACACATTTAGTTAAAAGTAACAATTCAAATAATTTTCAGATTCAATATTTTGGAAACGCATTTGATTATGAACTAAAGACATTTTAGATTTTCTGAAAGTAACCAAAACATTTTTCCCCAATAAACTGATGCTTTAAACTTCACACACATGTGAAACGGTTCTCTGTTCTATAAAAGCACTACAGCATCAGCACGCTATATGGTGGAATGAGCAGCTGTAACAGTTTGGCTTGGTGAGCTTAATACTTTGATACTGAAATTACAACCCTCTAGTGAGAAATAAGAGGCATGAGTCAGGAGGCATGATTTCCAGTCTAGCAGCCACTGGAAAGACACACCTAGTCAAGCATCTACACTTCAAACACATTATTCTTTCTCTAAGACCAGAACAGACCAGTACGACAACAAGCTTACTATACCACCCTGAGACATAAAACGAGTGTTAATTTGTAACACTAGTCATTTCAATTTGTATTTCTGGAAACCAAAGGAAAAAAAACCTGTCTAGCAGAAGCTAAAAAAGAAAAAATGTGTCTTAGATGTAATCATTTATTCATTGCTGGATACAAACAACAAAGCAGTGATGCTATAACTTAGCAACATTTTAGGTATATCTCTAAAAACAAGTACATCAAGTTAAATAATAATTTTAAATGACTTTGTATTATGCAGTGAACCAGCTTTAATAAAGGGGTCCTACATTTGCAGGTGAAAAGTGAATCAGGGAGCAAAAATGTGCACTTACCAGTTTAATAGCTACATACTCATTGGTGTAGAGATTTTTACCTGAAATAAAACAAGCAAATAAAGTAAACCACTTAAGGTATTACAACAGGTCCACCAGGGAATAAGCTGTACATCAGTGAAGACAAAATATAATTGCCCAAAAACTTTGCAAGGTTCCTCTTTATGAAAATTATGTAATTTTGTTAATT
The DNA here is from genome assembly GCA_034779795.1 of Ctenopoma multispine. NCBI lineage: Eukaryota > Metazoa > Chordata > Actinopteri > Anabantiformes > Anabantidae > Ctenopoma > Ctenopoma multispine. Next base: position 15,142,908 of record JAUYWH010000018.1, on the reverse strand, counting down.
TTCCAACTGTGCTCAAAGATACACTAAATTATGAGTTTGACCAAAGAGCTTGTTGGATTGTACTGCGCTTTACTAAGAAATAGTTCCAATAGTCAACCAGTCAACCCTGATTCAGTGAATGGGATAGGAAAAATATTAAACATACATATCTCAGTATAACGCAATACAATTAACACCAAAGATTACAGCCTTTAAGACAATAATACAATTCAATAATAGAACATACATGAAGATACAATTTATTGCAAAACTATCATATTCAGTAGAAGTACTGGATTAGCTGTGGTTAGGTATGTCTACAGAACCACTGAAATAAAATTAATCAATAAAAGATAATTTCACTTTGTCATGAACCATTACACACAGAATTTAGATTTAACTTACCAAGCTTCAATTCACCAAAGTTTCCACAGCCAATTTTCTTTCCCACACGGAAATTTGGCCCCACCATGAGGACTCCAGAAGAGCTGGAGGAGCCAGATGGTCGGGACGAGTGTCCACTGCGGCTTCCCTGGGAAACCTTTGTGCTCCTGGCAGGCCGCTCACCATATTTATCTCTTTGTTGATCCATGGTGTGATCAGCACAGGACAGCGGAAGCTGCCGGGAGTGATGTACAAAAACGCCTCCTGGGCCAGGCCCACCACAGCCCTGGTCACTGGCAGTGCCTGGATGGCACAGTCACTCTCATGAGACAAAACCTGGTAGAGCTGACCAACAGTCCTCCACGTCCTTAACCTGTCACTGTTAACAGCTGTTGTACAGGCTGATCTCTGGCCTCAACATTTGCTGAAGGAGAAAGTGGAAGACCTGTAACAGAAGGAACATATGAGAAGGAGTTAAGACGTTAACTTTCAACAGAGAGCAATAAAAGGAACATGGCATGGTACAGGAGTTATCCTGTATTCTAATCTAATAAACCCTGCTTACTCAACAACTACAACACATAGGCTGATCTTGCTCAATAAGTTTGTTCATGTACGAATATCCTTTAAGATAACAACACTGAAAAATTAAATATTAACAATATTAATGTTAAATTAAATTACACTTCCACTTGAAACGACCCAATATGTCAGTCAAGATGAAAAGGAAAACATATGCCCCCCGAAAATATGAGTTATTGTTCTATATTTCTACATAGAGGACATTTAATTTAAACCATGCATCCCTATATCAAGAATGAACAGATGTAAGCCAAAGTAAAATAAAGCAGAGACTAAAATTGAACTGGCCTTAAAACATTGAATAATAATCAACATTTTGGTTGAGGGCTATGGCAGATATTTTGTCACTTAAATTTCACTGTGGATAATATGTGAAAAAAGATGTAGTGAAATCTGAAAAAACAAGCTCCATATTTTAGCAGACGTCAGCTGGGGACCAAATCATGCAGTCCACAGGTGTAGTAAGCATGCTGGGCTCTTTGGCAAAACATTCAATTTTAAAAACTGAAAAAAAAAAATCTTATACCACATTTATAATCTCACAGAGTAATTGGGACCGTACCAGTCACAAGTAATGACTCGTTTTCAACAGCATTTGTTATTTTGAAAAACTTAAATTTATAATAAGACGGAAGGTTTAACTCAGTTTTGAAGGTTAGGAGTCAAATACACACACACTAACAAGCAGACGGTGCTACATGGCACCGTCTGCTCTCAAGAGACTAAATTTCACTGCGGCTATAGAGATAGTCATCAGCTCACAGTGGTCACAGAAAACACAGCAACCAGTCTGAGCATCAACACAAACCTTAGGTCACAGTCTGTGCTCATGAAGGCATCTCTCCACCACCCACAGCTACAGCGTGGTGGACAGTGTCAGCGGGGAATATTATGTAAACAATTATATAAAGCTACGTCTGCTCAGAAGGGCACCAGAGCCTAACTTGATGGACACTGATATGATTTTGTCAAGTGCTCAGTAAAATAACTGTTTTTGTTTAACCTTCCCCCTTCTACTACTGGCAAGAATTATTCAAACATTAAATAATGAGATTATAAAACTGTACAGGCAGTTTGGCATCTGATGAAGCTCACTCAGATATAATGTGTTTATAAACTGCCTCTTTGGGGACTTCCTATACTGTTAATCATATTCAACAAGTTAGTGTACCGTAACAAGGTGCAGACCAAGTATCGAATGTACATTAAGTAGACCATTATTTCCAATAATTATTAATATTAATTAATCTTTTGCCCAATAAGGTATTTTTAATCATAGTCTGTTTTTCCATTTAAATATATATATATATATATATATATTACAAATTAAAAGTTTCTAATGTTTTCATGACAATGCTGTTATTCCTGAGCATGGAAATGCTGCTGCTGTAAGTGTGTGTGTGGGCTTCCGGATGACTCATGCTCAGTGTTGCCTGCACAGATCTCAGCATCAAAGACAGCTAGTTTGCTCTCAAGGGCAACTGTGCCTGTTGCTATTACATAAAACCAGGAACAGAACAACATGGCTATAAAACAGGTTTGCAGCAAAGACCAGTGGTGAGCTGTAACAGTTTCCATTGTGCAAATAATCAGTTGTAGGCCTCTCTAATCCAGTGTGCGCCAGTGTTGAGATTAGCTCAGCTAGGTGTTTTTCCTGACTCAAGAAAAGCTTACCGTCTCCGCTCACAAACCCTGTAGTGGATGCAGCATAATAAAACACATTGTGTTCATTCATACCAGATCATTGTTACTGATTATTTACTGGTTACTGCTGCATAGAGACCAGACTCCAGCTGGATTTATATACACATTACTACTAAAGTACAGAATTATACACAACCTTATAGCACTGTTAAACAGAGCTTTGAACTTTGAGCGTATTATAAGAATTACTACAATATTCAGGTTACACAGACATTTTAATAACATTGTAATGCCTAACTATACTTGAGTATGGCCATTAGTTTGAGGAAGGGACGTATAACACACGTTTGTTTTTTCTGCTCGTTACTCTGTCTATACTTCTTATGAGTGTAAATTAAATCAGCAAACATGTCAAAACTTTTACTTTCAAGGTATACTGATGTATGTATAAGCTGGAAAGCTACTGTATTAAAGGCCCTGTTTGTTTTATTTTGACACACAATTGTGTGGATTGTTTAAGATGATAACACAACACACAAGGTTCAGGACAACCAACAAACATGTTTCAGTTTCAGTCTAGTTTTCTTTTTTGCAGACTACAAGTTTTACTTTAAGAGGTGATTTGCATTAAATTGAGCTATTTACTAATGTTGAAAATCTCAACCCTCACTGTTGCAGGTACAGCCATGGCTGAGAGAGAATGACCCACTTTACTGTACACAGTGTAAAGTGAATAAGGCCAACGTGCTTTTCTTTTTTGGAAATGAAACCAAATGCACAGTTCCTTGGCCTCTTTTAAGCATTTGTTACATTTTATGAGTAAGCTTACATCATAACAGCCACAGTGGATATTAAAGATGTTCAGACATGCCTAATCTGAGGATTAAGAAAGAAAACTAAACATTAAAGTTGGATAAAAAACTGAATTCATACTATAAAACACCTCAAAGCTACACTTTACATAAAAAGCTGCAAACTATATGCAACCATTAATTACAAAAGGTGTATCACACTACGTACTCTCATGAGCCCCAAGGTATTATTTGTCTACTTGTGTACCACTTCCTCCACCTGACTCAATGTGCTGATATGTGATTATCAAATATATCTTAATTTACTGCGAAGAAAATAGTGCCTGCTTATATCTGAGAGTTTTAAGAGTCATATTTAAAGTTGTTTCATTTACCTTATATGGGTAAAAGCAGGCTTAACTCACTTTTGAAGGTTAAGAGTCAAATACACACATGAACAAGCAGACAGTGTTACACAGCACAGTAATCTGAAACTGTGTAGTTAACTCTTTAAGATACATTTTTGGGGGATTTACTAAGTGGTGGTATTGTGGGGGATTAACTAATAAGAACTCTTGCAGGTGTCCCTGTAGTTTTCTGTAGCTTTGAGTGTATAAAGGATTTACAACATGAAAAACAATATATTTCTACATATTATACTGCTGTGTTGATGCATGTCATCTGTGTGAATTCACCTGAGTTGATCACCTAATTAATAAAGTAAAGAACACATTCAAACATTCTACAGGATTGTCACAAATGGCTGCTTCAGTTTTGATGCAAGTTTGGGAACCCCCCAGTGTACACACCTTTTAGCACCCTATAAAATTTTCTCAGAACAATGCAGGGAATACTAAATAATTTGATGATTTAACAATAAACAATTAAATTTATTTAGCAAATACAACATTTTGCTATAGACATATGTGACACTACTATTTAATACAATGTTTAGTTTGACTCCGACGTGACCTGCATAAGGCACCTATTTAACATTAAATGCAAAAAAAAAACTTGCATTCTTAATATTTATACATTACATTTCCACTCTTTTGGTCTCCTAAAAAACTGCAGTGGTATTTAGCAAATTAATATCACAAATGTACACAAGTATGCATAGACAACAAAATCTATCCAAAAATACCTTTGCATATTTTCTACAATCAAACATCATTCTGTTCAATTATCTGTCTCTAAAGTGAGACAGTACCACTGCTTTACACTAAAAAATAAATGAAAGTCATTCTTCATGAACAGGATGTCACATTTACAAATATCACTTCTCATCATAAATTAAGCTGTTACTTTACGTTCTGCTTAACTCACATCTCTGTCAATCACCAAAACTACCTTTGCTTAAGTATCAGACTTATTTTGTAGTAATGGACAAAAAACTGTTTACTGTCTGATATCAGGCACAAAATCAAAGCTTGTTTGTTTGATGATGCTGGTAATCAATAACTAACATTTGAAGAGTAAGTTGATTGAATTGGTTATTGGATTTTAAAATCCAGCACTATTCACTGTTACATTTCTTTCAGTAAAACACTAAAGTTGCACTGAAAATATATCCAAGAATCCACAAAACAGCCATCAGCCCACAAACTGAGACACTAGCTGATAAGCCTCTATTTAAAATGACTAATTTGTTGACATATTTTCATTTTACTGAAACATAAAGCTTCTGAGTAGAGTGATTAACCTTCAGTGGAAAGATCAGCTTGAGAGGGGGGCCAGCCAACAGTGCAGACTCCTACTGTGGCAGTGCCAGCTAACAGCTGCTGCTCTCCTCAAAGCCAGTTCTTATTAAATGTAACTGTTGGGAATTTTGATTCCTCAGTTTTCCTTCTCCATCACTTTATATAAAGCAGCACATTCATACATAGCTCTTGCATGCATCCACACCCAAGACAGTGATCCCAATTTTCCACCTAAGGGTTTGATGTCTGATATATATCAATAAGTCAGTAAGTTATAGCTTACTTGAACTTTACTTAGTGTATATTGTGTAGTTATTAGGTACACAATGTGATAGACAAAACATTTAGCTACCTGCAAAATCTGCAATAGAAAAAAAGTTATATTTATTAATTATGCATGAATAACATGTAATCCCTTTATACAACTTTCATTTCATACAATTTCAAGTTGATGCCTGTAAAGAGTGGATTTGTTTAGAATTGCATTTAATAAAGTGTCTTTCATCATGTCTTTTTGAATAAATGGAGCCATAATATACTTTATATCAGCCTGTCATTTAGTCATCCGCTTTACCCTATTTTTGGAAAAGGTCCAGCTCGTGACATTTGCTTCAGTACAATATCAACTTCATTAGTAGTTTGTGCTGCTCTAGTAATGAATAATTATTTCATTATTTACTCATTTAGTGGAATATTTAGGTAACTTTTTTAACCAAAAAGGAGACATGCACTATTGAAACAGTATTTAAGAGTTTATGTAGGCAAACCTTATCTTTTCATATCTGCCCATGAGCATAGAAAAGGTACACTGTAGCTAAACTAGTAACCTGATTTGGTATTTAAGTTACTTCTAACATCTGCACTGTGCAAAATCAATCAAACCAGTTAGATAAATGCTTCATTAAAACTCTGCCCACTGTGACAAGGCTGAAGAAGGCCTTGGTTAAAAGTGCTAAATTTATACCCTGCCCTATCCTGTCTTTGCATCTCTAACATTTGCACCGACATGCAGTGTAAATAAGAAAGTGTTGGGCATAGGCAGATGAGGCTAATAAAAAAGATAATCCATCACATTTAAGCAGGCCTGAGGTAGAATCAAAACAAGGAAGCGATTTGGCAGAAACGTTTCACGGACAAAGCGAGCACTAGCAGCCCAACATTACTGATGGTCACATCGATTAGTGAGCGAACTGCACCGTTAGCCAAGTTAGCTTACCAGCTTGCCAACATACAACACAGAGCCACAACGCTAACACTAGCCAAACATCCCTTAGCCACAGTGGCTGCCCTGTCTAACGTTAAACATATTTTATGCGAAAAAACGCGCGACGCTGACATTTCCTTGTTAATGATAATTTCTGAATAGTTAGCGGGCGAGCAAATTAAGCCACGATACTCATTGCTCAGAGTTGACGCCTTAGCTTACACCTACAGTAAGCTAGGTGACAGTTGCTCCGAGCGCAACAAGGAAATTAGCTCTGTTAGCAACAAAAATATTAGCTACAAACTACAAGCCTACTATCAAAGGTTGCTAGCTCATTCCAGAAAAACACAACAGGATCACCTTCGATGAGATAAATCCAGATGCTCCGGACACAGCTTGTGTATTTGTCACGCCAAGTGCACAAATATCCGAAGCCTGATGTAAGGTTTTCGGTGTTACTTGTTGTTACTGATGTTTTACGCTAACAGCGGAACATCATTAGCAGCTCTCTCCATTCTTCGCTGCTCGTCTGCCTCCGCTGTCCGTTAAAGGTTCGAACACCCCGGATGTAGAACGACGGCACCGCCCGCTTCGCCACGCTCACTTCCAGGTCAGACCAAAGCAGGCTAATTAACCATTGCATAATAGTTTTTAACTATTTAAACTGTACCAAAACACATCGAGATATCACTTTGAACGAAGATTTATATAATAAAATAATAAAGTTAAACTTAATTAATTACTAACTGTGTACAACTTAGCTACCTTTCAGGAATTTACACAAAAACACGTTTAAAAATGCAACATAGATAAAAACTTTTGTAAGCGCTAACAAAAGTATCTAACCTCAATCATCTTACATAAACCTCAGATTTCAGAATTCTTTTTTTCTATTTTGTCCCTTGAGTCCAAGGTGTTTTAACTTAAAATTCATTTGTTAATTTTAAGTACATTAAAAGAAAATTCCCAAATAAATAATATTTTTATTTTTAGCTACAGTAGGAGTATCAGCTTCAACAATATTTCTGGTGTAATTTTTAACCAGCACTACCAACAGTTCATTAGTGGAAAATGTTACAGATACACCTTCAAATCAATGCTTCTGAACTGATAAGAGGAAATCGCAGTAACTACAATCCATCCCACAAAACCAAAAACAACTGTGCTCAAAGCTTAACCAAGCATATTTATTTTGTAAATCAACCTGTTTATCATTTTCAGGAAAATGTGTGTGCTAATTCAAAGTGGTTACAAAAATAAAGCACATTCTTACGTAAATATGATGTGACAGAAAACTACATTTACAAATGCTGATTAAGAAAATAACAGACCATATCACTTGTGCTTTTCTGTCATCGTTTAACTGATTTACCAACAAATGTATGGGTACAAATAATATCTGATATTAGCTGTATGATTTAATTCAACTGATGTACATTGGTACACATATGTCATACATCTTCTTCAACAGGCATAAATCTCTGACACCAAGTTTACTTAAAACTCCTCTGGAACAAATTGATTAATAACAAACATAATTCTGGCAAAAACATTATTTTAGAAAATACAAAGTAAACAGTGATTGCATTATCACAGCTTGCACTCACTGTAACCCAACATTTACTTTTTATCACCCTGTAACAACTCTTCTATGGTCTAACATGTATATTGTGACACTGTAACAATGTGCTAACACTCCTGGTAATGACTCCAGTCATCAATAGTGGTATTTCATAAAAAAAAGACAATTCTTCCAACTTTACAATGCATTTTAGTGCATCAAAACATTATCTGACATGCATCTATTGACATAAGTTGTTAGACTGGAATGGTTTACATATGTTTATTTTCTAATGTAAACTATAGACAATGTTAAGCTACGGCAGTACCTCAGTGTTAATACTTTAATATAATGTTTTAAGCAAAACACATAAATATATATCCCACTGACAGACAGTGAGTTTTACAAATACTATGGCCAGGATAATCTCTGTTGTATTCCTGCTTTATTTAGTATTTAAGTCAAGCACATAACAAGGTATTATGCCAAAGAAATATTTTGTAAATGTGGCAGCATATTATATCAAAGGACTGTACAAAATAACAGAATACACTATGATTAAAAAGACAAAAGAAAAAAATGGATGGAAGTTTCTTGTGTTTCTAAATTGTCCTCTCAGTTCCTGGTCAAGAGGTAAAGTGTTCAAAAAAGGCAGTTGGGCGCTTAAAAAAAAAAAAAGTTGCCCTCTTCATTAAGCTATTGCCTTTGCCTCAGGCAGGAATGCCTCCCAAAACTTTATAAGCTGGAATACAATTTGAACAAGAATGAAAAGTTAAAATAGTGTTGTCACAGACATTCAACATCTTTCAGAAATTTAAGAAATACAGTATAGTATAGTATAGCCCATATTTTATTAGTCCCCCTCATACAGAAAAAATAATTGAATGAGTTTGAATTTAAAGTAACACTGTGAACAAAGTAAAGCAAACAGAATAAAGTTTACAGGTTTAATATAATACTTGATATAGTTAAATGATTACCCGTTGCTGAGATTGCAGCATTGCCTCCAAGTACTTGATTATCTGGCTCTTGAAGTCCTTGGCTTTTTCTTTCTGAAAAGTCAAAACATCTCAAGTAACTCAAAACCCTAGAGTTATGCCAGTGGAATGAACAAAAATATGCTGTCCTCTCTATCTCCCTTTAAATTAAACCTACAGATCATTTTTGTATGTTCACTGCTTTGATCTGATTCCTCTAAAGAAAAGTCTACATGTAAACCGGCTTAGCAGACTGACGTGATAACCCAGAAGACTATTTTAAATCTTTAACTGAAACTGATGAAGGCCACCATCTGTATTAGTCTTACGATAAAGTTCTTCTTTACACTGCAAGTGCTAATGAAAAAGTGTAATTTTTCTCTTTATGAGCCCATAAAGAGCATGAAAGAGTTTTGCTCAGTGTTGAGAAAAAAAATCATATAAAATCTTTGTTCTAACTTACCAGGATGTTAATACATTTAACATACCTCAAATCTGAGAACCTCCTTGCGCACCGTCATTGCAGTCCTGTCAAAATCTCTCTCGTACTGAGTAACCCTTGCCTCCCACTGAGGACAAACACAGGGAGGAAAAAACAATCAAGTATCCCAGTATTCCAGCAAGGATTACACATACATCATTTAAATTTGTTTTAAACAGTAAACAAATACACATTAGCTGCTTACTTCAAAGTATACAAGGATCTAAAGTTTTTATCTATCTAAAAACACTAAATACATCTAGTCTCACAACATCTACAAAGAAACAGTCCTGGTAAATAATAACACACTTGGCACTAACAAAATACTCATTACATACATGTCCATCACTGGTGGTGGTTTCTAATTACAGTGCTTCTAGTTTATTTGTCATGAGCAACATAAAGAATCTGAATTAAAATCCAACAGCTTACATTTTTGCATTTCTAACAGAATGTACATCTACACTTGCAACAATTTTCCAACACTGATTGATTTATTATTACAAAGTCCAATGTGACATCTTCATTATTATCATCAGTATTATTATTTTTTGACCCTAAACTAAATATTTTCACAGATTTGGTTGCTACTATAAGGTAATTAAAGTATTTTATATTCCTTCATAAGAGACTGGGACTTGCTGGTCAAACTATGACGATGTGTACAATAATGTACCAGTAAAACCTTTGAGGCTTGGTTAAGTTCCACAGTAGCTGTGTGGTTACTGTTACCTCGTTGATCTCTTCTTTAGCCTGCTGCAGTTTGTCCGGCTTGTTGGCCCACAGCAGCTTGGCCTCGGCCTCTCTCTTCTTCTGGAGCGTGCTCTGAGCCTCCTGCCACCGTTGCCACGCCCGCATGCGCTGGTCAAAACAGCCCTGTGGAATAGTGATAGTAAACACAACATGAGGATTTCACTACCCGAACAGGTAGTCTGCCTACAGTGAAACTGTGACCTAGCAGTATTTCCCTAGCTTGTTAAAAAAAAAAAGAAGAGTGTCCTGTTCTTACTGCCATCTTTACTTTGATGCTAAATTCAGACAGAAGGATAAAAACACTGGACATTAAAAATCTGACTCAGTTTAGTAATATTAGATTCTGTCCCATTCTTTTTCTGCATTTTGATGTTGTATGCTTTACCTCTCCATACAAAGCAATGTATTGACTTACTTTTATTGGACAAAGGTCACTCAAAATATTGAAGTGTATTAGTCCTGGAATTTGGTACCCCAAGTTTTAAGCCTGTTTGTTTCATTTCATCTTATTTTCATACAATATACCATTCTGCAGCTGTTAGTTTACCCGCACAGCACCCAGAAGGCGGATGTAGTCAGCCAGCAGCTCTGCGAAGATGAAGAAGTCACTGGCTGCCTGCTCCTGATGCAGCTGCTCCATCTTATCCTCCACCTCTGCCAGCTGTGACAGAGCTCGAGAAAGTGCTGTGTTGTCTTCGGAGTTTCCCAACATTGCCATACTTTTGGCAAATACCGCTGTATTCCCACACAGCTCTGGTGAGGAAACAGAAAACATACTGAGTCCACTTGTTTCAATCTAAAAAAAACTACACAGCTGGAACTGCACTCTTCTGCTTCCGCCAGTAAAAATTATTAGCTATAAGATAAATAACAAAAGGCATGTGTAGCTCACCCTTCCTGTGACTGACGAGGGAGTCGACCATGGCATGAAGCTTCCTCAGCTGCTGTTCCTCATTCTCCACCTCTTGGAACTTGTCTTCGAACCACTGAGAAGAAGAGCAAAAGATCTATCACTGTTTATCACACATTTTTTCTAAGAAAGAAATGCATCTCTGTGTGCAGGCCATAGTCTGCTGAAATGTTTTACAACACTTCATCCAAAGTATCCTCACAGTGTCAGACTCATTCATCTTGATGGTCATCTTGTTGACAGCATCTGACGCTTTATTGATCATTTTGAGGAAGCCAGCTCCACTTAGCGCCTGTGTATTTACTGCCCTGGGTAGCTGAAAACACACACAAAATTTTGAAATTTCAGTTTCCTTCATTCTAAATCAAAACCTTCTAATCGTGCAGCTTACAGCTGCTAGAAAATATCTTTATATATTAAAGTACCCACATCTTCTCTCTCCAAGAACCCACGGACGTCAGGATCTTGTAATAACAGCGGGTGGCTCACCACTCTCTGAAGATATCTGCAAAAGTATAGTGGCAGCAGGAGGAAGTGAGTAACGAGTGGTAACAAAACTACATGAAACAAAGACACAGGTAGTGGTATAAAAAAATATTTAAACTATCTTGGAGAGAATATAAACTAGCTGAGAAGTTATCCCTCAGTAATAATGTCACTGCATGAAACACATATAGATCTTTACCTCTCCAGAGCTGCTCTTCTTCTCTCCAAAAACTCAACTGATGATGGGTCATCCATTCCCACCTTCACTTTTGTCATTCCTGTTGATCCAGATCACTTGTATCACTAAAGAGGCACCAAACAAACAAACAAACAAAAAAGGTGCTAAACACACCTATGGGGACTCACCCATGACACTTTTCTCAGGTGGCGGTGGAAGGATGCAGCCTTGGAGGGACTGCTTGACCGACAACTTTTCATAAAGGCCCAGGAAGTCACTAAAACGCCTCCTGACAGTGAAAGCCTTACTCCTGAACATGGGCATTGAAGTCTAACAGTAAACAGAGGGACAGTACGTGAAAACATGTAGAACCAAATACAGGTAAACTAATACTAGGAGAAAAGTAAAAAAACACTAAGTATATGTATCAACACAAGCCTCAGTACAAACCCTGGTGGATACTTTATAGGCCACATACGCATTCATGCCATCTCCTGGTGGGACAGAAAAAAATGATGATGAGAATTAATTAGGTCTGAATTTGAATGTTTCACTGTATTTAAAGCATTAAATAATAACAATATGAATGAAGTGAAAATAACCAATGGCTATATCAGCTTAAACAAAGAGACAGTATGAATCTGAGACTGACCAACTTTCTCAGGGTTGGTGACAGCAACATCCACATCAAAATTATCCTTGGCTTCTTCCTCCTCCAACTGTAATAACAACAAGATAACTCAATTAAAATTCTGAAAAACCAATTAAGAACACAGCAGATAAATGACTACGCAATTAAAGAAAGCTCAGATGAGCTGTGGCCTGTACCTGCTCAAGCGAGGTTGGCTGCCCGGTTGCAAGATTTTGAGTGAAGGTGGAACCAGGACGAGGGCCAGAGGAGGCGGAGAGCTGTTTCCTGTCAGAGCTGCCGCGCTTGTCTGTGCTCGGCTCCATGTGTGCCTCTGGGAACAGAAAGGGCATTTAATTAATGTATGCCTGCCTTCATCTTACAATAAAAGGAAAACTGATGATAAAGTGTGTGTCAGACTGACTCACACAAACTACACACTCTTTAATACAAAAGAACCACACTTTTTGTTTAGACAGTGTGTGCTAAAGTGCTGCTTTGACAGTTGATTACAGTTTATATGTATGACTTATGCGTCAACTTTACAACTTTATTACTGGTAAATAATATGTGTGATACTTTTTCATTGCATTCACCATGGACAGATGAATCTATATATGACTAAGATTGATGACTATATATA
>JAUYWH010000018.1:15002695-15129704 GCA_034779795.1 Ctenopoma multispine | reverse complement strand
TATCAAAAAGAGGGAGGCTGTGAATTCCACTTTTAAAAGTTAACTGAAAATATTGGCGTTTGATGTGCAAATGTCTTTTTTGAAGCTAGGTGGATTTTTCTTTATCTCTCTTTCCTTGTTGCCACATTTTCTTGTGTTTCACATTGTTACTTGTTGCCGTTCACATTGAATGTAAAGAACAATGAGTCCTAACCAGCAAACAGGTCGTTATCATCATCAGAGTGAACTCCATTGGATTTGGTGGCTGTGTTGCTGGTCTCATCCTCATTGAACAGATCTTGAGGTTCTTCACTGACGCGGTCGGGCTGAGAAACCCCTCGACTCACAGCCACAGGGTTGCTCTGCAGACAGGCGGGACATTTCATTAATGAGGCACAGAAACACCAAAGAGAAGGGGTGACCTTAAAGGAGAGGTCATGTTCGTGTCTCAATGCAGTTTATGTTTTACACACATAGTGCTATAGTTTGAAGTCTACACCGTCCGCCACTAATCTGTAAAGTAACTAAAGCTGTCAAATACATAAAACAAGGACAAACTACAACACTTAATTAAAAAGTATCTAAAAGTGAAAGTAAGTAAAAGACACACGTATCTCATTACTGTAATTAACTGCAGTATGTATAATTAGTAATTTGAGAAAATGCACTTGTCACTTACCGTGTTAACCTGCTTTTACTTAAGTAAATTAGGTTGAGTGGAGTCATGTCATCTTAACGTAAATAACCTAACTTACCGCAACATGTAAAAGAAAATACGTTCAACTGAACAGGAGCATCTTTACATTAACAATTACACGCGCGATGCCAGACGAAAACAAGCACAAAAAAAGGATAAAATCCATTATTTATAATGCAAACCACTGAGTTTGTGTGCTGCAAACCAATTCAAGTTTATGAAGGAATTTTCTTGCTTTTCTATTGTATTATATACATTTCGCGGTGTATATTTCCGCGGTTCCCTGTTGTTTTTGAAAATCATGAATGCAGGTCAGATCAGATAAAGAAACTGACTTCTTTGACTACTTGACTTAATGCAGAAACTACCATCGCACACAGGTTGCCATTAACAAAACCCAGCTGTAAACACACCTTACTGACGAAGATGTCCTCTCCTTCGTCGCTGTCTCCATCTGCCATAGCAGACAGTCCAGCTTCTGTCTCCTCTGCTGCAGGGAAAGGAGGAGGATTCCGATCTGAGCTGGCCGCCATGTTCCCTGTTGTGAGGACGTCGCGCCGGAAGTCGAGGACGTGCGATAGATAAAGGTAAACAGCGACACCTGAAGGTCACTGGCCTACATGACACCAGGCCATCCATCCATTCCTTCATTCATTCATTCATTCATTCACCATCCGTGTGTCTGTTCTGCGTTACACTAACCGACCAGTTTAGTAAGGGGAGGGACCACTGTGGTAGATTAATGGCCTGTTAATTTCGGAGTCTCTGAAGCGACTATTAAATCAAATAACTAAAACATACAAAACTCTACAAATGATGCAAAACATTTACACCATTAAGAAAAACCTGAATAAATGATGGTTCTGATTTTGGATCGTTAGGGAACAGATGACTGGAGCTTCAGGTGCAAAGACTGCTCAACAGGTTAGTGTTACAAAAGAAACAGTGATAGAAGTCACCATTGCATTAAGATCTACTGGAAATACATCATTAAAGGACGAGTCAACAGTGATGGCCATTTGATTACTATGATGCTTGTGCATTAGTGTGGACAGATAATTGAGTGAGTGATGTAATAATTATCTTGATACATAAGTTTCTCATTTTTTCTCACCTGCTTGTTCATACATAACAGTCACTTGTTGTGTTTGCTTACCTTGTTCAGTCTTCAGTTCGGTCTACTAGAAACTAAAGCTGATGCAAAACAAACACAAACACTGCTGCAGAAAGATGGCAAATAATAACCACCAGCCTGGCCGTTTTCTGGCGTGGGTGTGTTTTACATGTGTTCAAGAGCCGTTGTCTTGAATTTTGTCCATAGTTGTACCATATTTGGAATTATAAAGAGCAGCTATTTAATTAATATCATATTTATATCACATCTGAAATTAATTATTGCATATTTAACAAATCTGCAAACCTTATTTGAATTTGTCTCCCTGTCTGGCCTCCAGTTCAAAACCTTATACATCCACCTCTGTTCATGCCAAACGTAAAATCAGTGTTTGCTGTTAAACCTACCCTCACTGATTTGAACAGGGTAGACAAAGTGCACATCAGAGGGAGAAGGTCGACTTTGTTATGTTTGCCTTTTCAGTAAAATTCAAAGCTTTAACACACCAAAAACACAGTACATCTAGTTCTACAGCAAATTATTTTTCTCATAAAATTGATGCAGTTTCTATGAAGTGTTTGAACAGATGGAAAAACTCTCCTGAATATCTATAAGCGTTTCTTACATTTCATCTTAATAATCGTCTCCTTGATGTTAGCTCAGTGACTTGAGATCATCCGTGCCGCTGTACATGGATCCAGATTTACACTTTATGTGCAGGAGGTTAATCTGAGACAGTGAAGTCACAATGGTGGTGGGAACTGTGGATACAAATTTTAGCAATGTTTTTCATAACAATGTGAAGCCATTTCATGAATGTATTGTCTTTCTTGTATAGCTTCTGGACATGATGCCTAAAGAACATGCTGATGTTGAGGCTGATAGCACATATGACCAGCAAAGTGACTATTTCAGATAAACAATAGAAACATTACAGAGACATTCACAATACAACATGATGCTAAATGCATCAGGAGGAGATAACTTTTTCTAAACTGTCTTACTATTTCTTTTGACTCATTTTTCTCACGTTCTTTTCAAACATTTTGTGGTTTGACTGGAGATCACGCTACATTTTCAGCTACATCAACAGCCTTTCAAATGTCAACTAGAAGCCACATGATGAGTGAGTCAGTTTCATCAGACGCTCAGGCAGAAAGCCAGTTTTTATCCAGTCTCACATGATGATGATAAGAATAACAGAGCTGGAGATCTGATCAGCAATGGCTGGTTGACAGCACATATAAAGCTGGCAGCTTTGTTTAAATTTCAACTAAGCATTTTAAAACAAAACCTACAGGACTACTCCTTAACCTTAGGACCATTAATTGTTAAATAATCAGTGAATATTTTCCTGAGAACCTAAAATACTTAAATGGCTTGTTCAGTTGAATGTCATGTGCTAAATATTGACATGGTAGCAGCTGGAACTACAAATTTTGAAGCACTTTTCCTTAAACACTGTTAAAATTATCAATAATTTAATAATTTATCAAGTTGTTGCTGATTAGGATTTACCATCAGGATAACATCACAGTTCAAACTATACACATTGAAATGTGTTCTAGTCTATTTTATACATATTTCTGTACACTTCAGTGTTTGCTAAATAGTATGTCAATGTACCCGACATCCTTATTGTGTTTGATGAAAAAAAGACAAAGGGCAACATTTACTTTGTTAGTATTCATAATAGTTTGTATACACAATGTATAGGAGCACCAATAAAAAAACATTTTTTTCCAATCCTTTTTTCAACATTTTTTAAAAAGCCACAGATTTTTTTCTTCTACAGGAAGCAAAGAAGCTCTGTACATGAACAAGCAACAACAGAATTCCTCATGATGAGCTGCAAAGTAAACAACTCGGCTGCTCAAATTCGTATCATCTTTGAAGCAAAAAATAAACATAAAAAAACAAGACCAGCTGCCTGCTGCTTACCTAGGACACTACGTTACACAAACAGCTTTTGATATTTAAAACACAAGATATGTAAGAAATGTACTTTTTAAAAATTGTGAAAAAGTGCAATACAGATTCAACTGTTTACAACTTAATAGATCATTTCCCAAATGGAGTCCAGTCCTTTTTCTTCTGCCTTTGTTTTGAATCATTTTTCCCCCAAAACATGTTCCTTGTTTTTATCCATAGTTAAAATCTCTTACAGTTATATTGACATTCATGACGATGTACATTTATGAGAAACATGGTATTCACAAAAGTAGAGCAAATTACTATGATTGCAAATGACAAATTTCTTTGGGTAACAGGGTAATGAAAAACTAGTTTCTTAGATGAACTTTTTTCCTTTTTACATCAGATTTGTGTATAGAACAAGCTTCTTTTTTCTTCATACAAAAACTACCATGTAAAAAAAATCGGGGAGTCCCATTCAAAAGGCCAACATCTTTGCATTTTATAAGATTTGTAAAAGAACCAGGGTGTGGCATTAGATGAAGAACAGCAGGAAAGAACAGCAAACACACCCTGCCGTGGGAAAATGCACACGTAGTTCAGCAGTACAGATGTCTGAAACCAAATATTGGTTTTTGGAAATGACACACACATTCGATTGAACTTGTTGTATAAAAGATAACTCATCTGTTACAGGTGATTGATTGACCAAGTGCCATGTGAGATTTTCTTTTTTTTAATGATGGGTGGAGGGGTCAGTGCCCTGAGTCCTCTGACCTGTGAAGAGGTACTGTCAAGTCCCACAGAACGATATAGAAACTGCAATGGCAGCAAGTGACAGCACAGCTCCAAGTAACATCTGTGGAGGGCTGTATCATCTCAACCGCCCAACATACAAACACGTTGGTAAGGCTTTTAAAACGGAGCTCCCACAATAAACAAAAGAAGAAGACATTTTAATGTACAAAGAGGGCAACACAATGCCAGAGAAGAATGTATTGTAGATACACACAGGCTTCTCTTCCCTGTTGCTGTGAAAACTGAGCTTCGGGACTCGTAGTCCCACTTTCATTCAAAATAATAATAATGAAACAATGGGAAACACCAAAAAAATGAGGCAGTTTAAAAAAACATATGTACATGTTTTTAAGGATATGTGTGTAAAAAAAAAACAATACAATAACATAGAAAATAGTAAAAACTCATGGCACAATATATGACACAGTGGGATAAAACAAGAAAATGACCGCATTTATGAATATTGTAAGATTGTAAAGGGAGATTGATATCCAATGTTCACTTCACTGAAACAGCCCAATAGATATACAAAATGCACAAAGAAAACACTAATCAAACAAACACTGTGTGTAGACTGCGCTGCATGAGCACCAACATCAAAACCAGCATATTTTTGGACTTTCTTCTTTTGACTTGACATTGAATCAACCGTTTGCCACAAAAAACCTACTGTATGTATTTTTGCTGAGGAAAAAATTCACAATCTTCCGGTTGAAAGCGACCAATCTTTAAAAGTTCATTGTCTCTGAGAATGGTTCTTCATAAAAAGATGAAGCATCTCACTTTTTTTTCCCTCTCATGGCAATCTCTTCCTGAGACTGAGCAAGGTAAGCTGAAAAAAGTTCCTAAGTTTCAGTCTGGAGTTATTTATTCTCTACAGGGGAACGTGTGAGTTTTCTTGGGCACAAGAAGCCATTTTGTGTCCATTAGCCGCTGGCTCCCAAGGTTTATGTTTAAGTGTGTTTGTTTGAATTTAGTATGTGTCTTTTTGTATGTACGTGTGGATGTCCGTGGGTCTGTGTGTGTGTGTGTGTGTGTGTGTGTGTGTGTGTGTGTGTGTGTGTGCATGCTCATGGCGCTGTAGTGATGGCATTCAGGTCCTTCATCAGGCCCTCAAGATGGGCCATCTCTTCTGTCAGCTCATCAGGCTCGTAGCTCTGAGGGAGAGGAACAGGGTTACTGCGAGGGGCAGGGGAGGGGCAGGGAGGGAGGGAGGCAAGCACCTGGAGGAAGGGAAGGGAAGGTGGAGAAGAAAGGAGAGGAAAGGAAAGGAGGAGAGGGTCAGTCAGGGATCTTTAGCATAGGACAGGGGGAGTCATATGGGTGGGGTGAGGCGAGCTTGGGGATGGGTCAGTGGGACTGATGCATTGTAAATGACATAAATAAAAAGAGGCAGCAGATGAAAGCAGAACATCCATAACCAAAGAGAAACCAATGTAAACGTATGGTCAGCCAATTGAGGATTAGGACATAGAGAAATGATTCAATGGTAAAAATAAAATTATTCCAGTTATGGGTTTTGTTAAGGTTGATAAAAGTTAAATGAATTGATCAAAAAGCAGCCGACAACACCACGAAAATGGTGAAATTTAAGTTGGAAAGAATAAAAAGAGAGAAAGAACAAACAGAAATGGTGGTTAAAACCAAGTAACTGTATAATTCAGTGCCCAAAGAAAATCTGACATGAATCTGAAAGCAATGTGTCACTGGTGTAACTTTAAGACAGGACTAAGTTAATATGAAATATTCACCACTAGTAAGCCTGGCAAAAGCAGGCTGCACTGCTACAAGCAGCAGTAGTGGGGCACTACACTTACGCTGTCTACATCTTCAAGCATCTTGCTGGTCTCTGGCACATCAGGGGCGTTGGGCACTGTGACTACCATTGGTGTTCGTGTCCTTCCTAGTGTCCCGATGGAGGCTGTTTTAACAACGTGAGGGTGAGTGGGGGGTCCTGAGTAAGAAAAAGTTACACAAAAACCCCAATATACACCAGTCAGGGAAGGCAACAAATAACTGCACCACTATTTTATAATAAATAAAATCTGTAAGATGGATTAAATACAGCTCATATTTTAGAATATTAGATTTTCATGTTTAATTTCTTCACTCACAATAACAATTTTGTATGTAGTTATTTTATTACTATAAAAATAAGAAGAATTGTTGAATAATCTCATCTTCAGTTCCATGAAGCAGCAATTTTAGAACTTTTAATATCAGATCATTTTAAATATTAAATCAATTTAAACTTCATTTCAAATGATATGATCACACAATTACTCAAACCATCAGAAGCACACGAGAAAAAGGGTTTGCAGAAGTGATAATGTTCTGTCAGCTGCTGTTTATCCAGTCAAACTACAGAATCTCAGTTGGAGGTTATTAAAAAAAAATCTGCTCTGAATAAATCACACTTAAGTTTATTCACAGACTTCATCATTCTCCGACTTTACTAGAATCCCTGTGCTTCGTGGACACAATCTGAAAAGCTTGATCTAGGTTTATGTGTGTGTGTGTGTGTGTGTGTGTTTCCGCTCACCAGTCTGAGCGAGCAGGGGGGTGCTGGGCAGGGCAGGTGGCTCGTACGATGAATGGCTGCTGGCTGGGATTGCAGGTACAGCAAAGCTCTTGAGTGGGTGGGCATGGGTGTGCGGGTGGGCTGAGCGGTGTGGAGGCAAGTTACTGGAGTAACTGGGCTCCTCTTCTGTGGTGGTGGAACCGTGGTAGCTCCCCTCAAGATCAGCCATGATCTCTGAGGGGCAGGAGGCCTGGGAGGAGGCGGTGGCTGGAGGCAGAGGCTCCGAACTGGGGGTGTTCCTCACCGATTCTGGAGAAGGGGCAGAGCATTTCAAATTCAGCCACAGGCCCAAAAATGCCAACCGGCTTCATATAGCTTTTAAGCAAATGTAATTGAAGAACTTCTTTGTGTAAAGTTTATTTGTTCTGTGATTTAAAACAGAATACATTTCAGTTTTAGAGATTGCTGTTTTGGCCAAATTAATCAATTTCACTATGGACATTAAGTGTGTGATGGAAAAAACAATAAAAATAAAAGTAAGCATGAGTTGCAGCCTTACAATACACATACTAATTGTTCTGTCTTTCTGCCTGATCAAATTCTCCACTTGCTTAAGGGTCATGAGCAGTATCTTAACTGTTCCAAGGGCTGGACTCCTGTAGACAGAGATCTCAATGCTGTTCCTGGAATTGGCTGGAGTCACTCTCCCAGTTGGGGGGGCGGGGGGGGTTACAGTCACGAGTGTTACGATTACCATGGGACCACTGTTACCTTCACCTTCTTCTCTCAGACCTTGTTAATTCTTGAGCTTCTCGTGTTGCTTTCTCTGTTGTTGCTTGGGATTGCTACATCTATTATTACAATCGTTCTTCCTCTATTTGTCCACCACTGTTGTGTAGTCATCACCAGTTTGTCAGTCTGTATCTGGAAGTCCCACAGGAATCCTGGGAGTCCTTCAGGATCAGGACTGTCCAGCCTTCTATCACCAATTCCAGGTGGGTTCCGTCTATTAGCAGCTGTTCATTTGTGCTGCCAGGTGCTCGTGGAGTGCAGTTAACTTCTTCAGCCAGTAGGTGATCATGTCAGGGCCTGATCCTGTCCAGTTCTTGATGCTTGACATTGTTTTTTTTGGTGTTTTCCATTGTGATGGTTACTGGATCCTGTTCAGGGAGGTTGCTGTGGTCTGCTCTCAGATTTACTTGTCACTGAGAATTATTTTAATGTGATCCTTTTTTCTCCCATATTCTTTTCCAGTATATGGTCTCCAGCCTTGGTGGGTCTGTTCCCACGCTTTTACCCTGCCGTACGGTCCAGGTGTATATCTTAGCCATGATATTATCTCTCAGGTGAGCTGCTTGTGCATTCAGCTTACAAGGGCTTGTTGTTCTTGGGGCCTGGTACCGAGTGTGGGGATGATGATATCTCCCCCCTGAACTGTACCAATAGCTCCTCCTTGCTGTAGCATTTTGTGTTGTATCTCACCAATCTTTAGCTGTGATAGCTGTTGCTTCTTGCAGATGTTGGGTTTCGTATAATCCATAAGTACCACACCCTCTTCATGTAAACTCTTTCACATAGTGTAGTAGCATTCCAACAATTCCGTAGTCTCATCTTATGTTAATGAGTGTTTCGTTCTTGTTCTAGTAGTTCACGTATCAACAGATTGTCTGAGCTGGTGTGACTCATCTCTCTCCCATACATGTACATACACACACACACACACACACACAGCATTTTTCTGCTGTGTTCTCAGGTCTCTATCACAAAAGAAATATTGATCTCCTTGGTATTACCTAATTAACTATATCTGCAGAATTGTAAAAACTAAAAGGCAGGCAAAACTTAACATTTTTAAACTGTGAACACTTAAATCCATCCAGTAAGCCATCATTTTGAGACTTGTACTTATCATGCACTGTGTAAGTCAACAACCATCCTGTAAGAACATAACTTAACTAAAAAAAGAATGCAACAAGGCGGGGCCAACATGTAAATGAATGATTAGATGGCAAATCAATGAATGACTGTGACGAGTGCCCTGTCCTCCTTTCTACTTCTGTTGTCCAGCAGGTGGCAGTGTCTCACCTGTAGAATCCACCCTGTCTAGATGAGAGATGGGGGTGGCACAGGCATGCGGGCGTAGGTGGCCACTGCCCTGGTGGTAGAGATAGCTGCGTGTTGGTGACGCCAGGCTGCCCATGTGATAATGGTGGTGATGATTATCAAGGGAATGGATGGGGTGAGCACTAATCACAGCTGTGAATGGAAATGAACATGGATACACACACAAACAGGATGAGATGTTTAACCAGCTGCAATAATGATGAATGTGGAAGTATGGCTGGTGAGCTATACACACATGCAGTTTTCTATAACGAACATATCAGTATTCTCACTGTCACTCAGTCACCAAATTAAATAAAAAAGAAAGTCGGAAAATCAAACAATGAACATTTTGTGGGAAGCATGAAATGGGCTTATTTTCTTCATTAGACTAACAATAGCATCAGAGACATTTGAAAATTGGTCATTAGTATAATATAGCCCTAGTAGCTCTAAATACTGAATTTTATGTGAAGATTTTCCTAATAGACTTCTCACTGTGGATTATGACAAGCTCATAAATTGGCCCATTCGCTCACACACATGCGGACACACACACACACTTACGCTGAGGCGGCTGTGCGTCAAAAGGCATCATCATTTTAGGCCTCATCCCTCGTCGACCTGCTAGTGTAGACATGCTGTCCTCTGATTCGTGGCCTAAAAGGTACGGTGAAGACCAGCCAATCAGAAAGAGCTAATCTATTGTTTTTTTGTTTTTTTTTGTGAATGCTCCATCTGTAGACATCAGCATCCTTAATCACTGGTTGCTTTTCTAAATGTCATTGTTACACTCAGCATACTTTTGTCACAAACTAATTATACTTAGTGGGTTTTTCAGTATGGGTTTGCAGCATCCATGGAAAGTAATGGGCATTATGTGTGAAAAGCATGAAATGTATCGCATGGTAGTCACAGAAAACACATCAAAGACAGCTGTTGACTTGTGAAACAAAAACATCCCAACGACTCATACTTGTGGAAACACACCTGATGGTACTAGCGCATTTCCTGCCTACAAAATTATTTTCTTAGTCAAAAGCTCAAACTGTAGTATCCTGTCTGTCAACCAACCACAAGATTTTTGTTCAGTGTTATTATGCATGTGAGCTCAGGCAGCAAGGGTGAAATTTCACTTTGATCTATTTCCCATATCATCAAATTTTAAGTCTTCCCCCTTGGGCAAGACTGACCACGGTAGGAGTTGCGCCTCTGCTGCAGGTGGGGATTGCTCTCCAAGCCACTGTCAGCCGGCATGATGTCCTGTGATGTGCGGGGGATGGGTGTTTCTGTCATGACCGGGTTGGGCTCTGGGGACTTATCCATGGGTTTGAGTTCAAGCCTCTCATGGTGAATCCAAAGATCAGGTGGCTTCAGGTCTTTGGAGTTTCCCTTGTATTTGTGGGAGCCGTTCGAAGACTTTGAGGCTGCCCGCTTTCTGCAGAGGAAAACACAACACAGCGGTAAGAAGGAATACAGGAGAGAGGATTTATTTTTAAAAAAGCAGGAAGTATTGAGAAACAAAAAGACAAAATTATCAGTACGAGCTTACTTTTTCTGGTGGGACGTGGTACGCCGCGTGCACAGGAAAGCCCCCACCACCACCGCTATAATGGTGAAGGCTCCCACTGAAATGATGATGACAATGACCAGGATGTGGCTTTCATTGGTGCTTCCCACACCTGATTTACCTCGAGAGGAGAAAGATGGGATTAGCACAGATGCATTCATAAACACACACACACACACGCTTGAAAAGAACATGTGACGTTTAAACACTTCAGATAGCAGAGAATAGAATTTTTTTTTATTCAATGTTCTGGACACAGTCATGATTTTGGTTTGCTGTAGCGTCAGATTGCGTGACAGCTGTCAAAACGGTGGGTAGGAGGTAAACCTTACCAACTGAAGTTCCAGAGTCCTGTGGATTTTGGTTGCCTGGAGGGCCTGGCTTCGGTGGAAGATTTGAGGCTAATTCGAAGTGGAAAAAAGAAGTCCTATTAAAACTCTCCTGTGTCACTACCGTCACATGTCAAACGTTCATGAGACACATTCCAATCTGAACATATCTATAAGCACAAACTGACAGTGATGCAGCCCGAGTCTTCAACAGCCCAGAAGATGGAAATCTTTTTAAAGAGACACACACGAGGTGCAGAGTCAGTGAAAGATAAAGTGTTGAGGGGGAGTTTACCTTGGTCATTAGCCATTTTGTCAGAGGACTCAGCTTAACAGGCCAAAGGAGAGCAGGAAGGGTGAGACAATAAAAAGCAAAAAACAGGTTAGCGCAAAAGAGCAGCAAGGGACACAGAAATAAAGCGAAAGATGGCTGTAAAAAGGAGGAGAAGGCAAAACTAGAAGAATGAGGAATAGTGAGAAAACCAAACAGCAAGAGTGTACTAGAGACAAAGCCAAACGGACATTAAGAGCAAAGCATATACCGTAAGTGGAAATTATTCAAAAACTAGATTTCCTACAAATAATACAATAAAATTCATATTGTGCTAACGTCTCAAGCCTAAGAATTTCCTTCAAGGGATGTGGTCCTATCAAAAAAATTAGATAAAAACTAAAGAAGGTGCTTTGCTGAAAGTTTAGGGAAAACGTCAAACCTGCATTCAAGATTTAAAAGTCAGATCTTAAATCTGCACTAACTGATGGAAGAATAAGTAAACACTTCCAACAAATCCAAACATATTATTGTTTCATAAAGCTGCTGAGGGATGCATTAGCTGCCTAATTGTTACCTATTTAAACACTCAGTAGACAGTATCATTAGTATTAGCATTAGCATCTGAAGCTGTGTAAGCGGCTACCTGATGAATGTAAATCCTATTATTCCTATTCTATCATTATATTCCTATTATTTCTCTTTGTAGAGCTAGATGTAGAGCTTTAACCTGGTAGATGTTAGGCGTTCTTCATCAGCTAGTCCCTAACATGAAACATCTATCTATTCATTATCCTAACTGCTTTTAGTTGCGGGGTGCTGGAACCTATCCAAGCGGTCATTGGGTGAGAAGAGTGCACCCTGGACAGGTTGTCAGACTATCACAGGGCTGACACATAGAGACAAAGAACCATTCACACTCACATTCACACCTATGGGCAATTTAAAGTCACCAGTTAACCTAACTGCATGTCTTCAGAAGCCAGAAAACCCAGAGAGAACCCATGTAGACATGGGGAGAACATGCAACTCCACACAGAAAGACACCCGGACGACGCGTGGATTTAAACCTGGGTGCTTATATCATAGGCCCTTATATATTTTAACACTTCATTTTAGATTATAGGAACTTATTTCTTTATTTAACAGGAATTATTTTGAATTTAAGCTGATTATGGAAACTTACTTTTTGGAGTGCGGAAATGTACAGCCTCAGACATGGGGCCCATGCCTTTTGAGTTTCTGGCCTGGATCTTGAAGTAGTAGGTGGTGTCCAAAGTAAGCTCCTGGATCTGGTGAGTCAGACGGTTGCCCACCACTGGTTCAATAACCCAGTCATGAACCTCAGCATTTACATCTGTACTGTAGTAGATAATATAGCCTATAACAGTGAAGGTCAGGAAGAGAGAAATGATTCAATATTCAGTGTTTTTAATGTTGTGTAATTTGAGATCAGTGAGATTTTTTAAGCAATATATATAATTCACAGTAATACATCACATACATACATAATAATTTTGTGTAGATCAATATAAATGTGTCAGTGTTGTGTTGAGAGTTATTACAGTAAGTCAGAAATCTTACATTTAGGGAGGTATATAGGTTAAACCAGATCAGATTAGACCACTATAGACTTATTTGAAACGACGAAATGTGTAACTTGTAAAAGACTCACCAGTAATCTTTCCATTGGCCTCAGAGGGCGGCTGCCAATTGACAATGATGGTGCGAGGTTTGTTCTCTTTGCTCACCACAGTCACATCTTTAGGAGAGGAGCTGGGAACTGTGTTGGGGTTTAGGATAAGTCATTTCATGCACTTTGACAAAGTGGTCAGATAAAGAGTAAAGGCATTGCACATTTTAAATTCAACAACATGGTGGACACACTAGTGCCTTTTACCAAAAAACATAGTAAACTGTGTGTCTTTGCAAATGTTTTTATGGCTTTTCATTTATTTCATACTGAAGTGTCTGTGAAAATTATTATTTGTGGTTTGTTTCCCGTTCTTTGTTGTACTTTGGAGTCGAACCATTAAGCCCGGGGTTCATATATGAGTGATCTACCTACTGGGCTACATGCTGCCCACCTTAGGTACATTTGGTATGTTTGTGTGCAATTATGTGTGTGTGTCTGTGTGTTGGTGTGCTCCTACTTGTCTCAAATGTGGTGCCCTGTGCAGTCATGCTCCATGTGCTGGTGCGGCGGCCTTTGGTCACCATGACGGAGAACTCGTATAGTGTGTTGGGCTTCAGTCCCGTCACCATATGGGTCAGGCTGGTGGTGTTGGCCATCTAAGGAAGAAACAGGAAAACACACAGACACATACACATAATGAAAAATAATTCAGTGTGTGTGTAACGACAGATTACATTCACCCAACACTGATCAAGTTCTCAGGGAATGGCTGTGAGAATAAATTTTTTTTTATAAATTTTATTACACTGACGACATGGTAAAAAATACATGTTTCCATCTATGTAAGCAGTTTCCGAAAAACCAAGGTGACATCTTCAAGCGTCAAAATGACAAATATCAAGACTTTATTTGTTACACAAAACTACAATCTCTTGAACAAAGTAAAGACAAATTTCAAATCTTGGTCTTGTCAAATCTTATCTTGGCCTCCACTGCCTGAAATGGCAGGAGAAAATGCTTTAGCAACATGGAAACAGTGAGTCAGGTACAGTCCTATCTATAACATTGCGTGCTATGACAAAAGTGTAGCTCTCCGGTGGGGGTTGTCAAACAGAGGGCAGTAGGGTAGGAAAAGGAAACACTCTGTTCTTTAGATATATGCATCCATTTTCAGAGCCGTTGTCTCTTCAATAATGTACAAGGTTGTCTAGTTTGTCTAGCTAGATTTGCTCTAAGAGAAGAGAGGACACGAAGAACACAGAGCTATGAGAACATATACACACAACAGGAAGCACAAGACGAGGTTTTCAAAGCAAAGAGTCTAGTTGGCGATTAAAAAAACACCAGAAAATACCTCTCTAATAGAGTGGTTAATATATTGGATTTTGTTAATTGGAGACAAACATTATAAACCAGCTCTTTAATTACTGTCACAGTTTAAGAATCAAACCAATTTGAGCATCCAGCTAGCTGTGGTGCTGTGGGTTTGTTTTGTGTAATGGATTTTGCTGAATAATACCACAGTGATATAACACCTGTGCTGTATCTTCATTTCAGTTTACGCTAAACAACAATTAATAAATTATAAATCTCTTCATATATTTTGGAGAAATTGGCTGATAGAAGTTTGTTTGTCCAGGCCATAAACTGACAAAATGCTGGATAGAAGCTGATAGTCGATAAATTGGTTGTATGGAGAATACACTGCCAGACTTAAATAATTTATCAGTATTCATAGCTCTTTATGTTTATGTTTTTTGTCTGTTTTTAATTAAAAAATTTTTTGTATGATTTTAAATTGAACATCTTTAAGTTTTCAACTCTCAGATAAACCAACAGTTTGAAGACCATGGACTATTACTGACGATAATCACAACAATTATTCAGCTAATTAAAAATATAACAATCTTGAAGTTAAATTTCATAAGGTTTTCATAAAATCTATTTCCTTTTTATTTCATACTATTTATGGTTGGCATTTTCTCTGTAATGGTCATTAAATGTCTTTACATTCAGTAACTCTCTCTCTGCAGTGGTGCCATCATCATTATTGTTTTTTAATGACATGATTAAAGGCAACAGTTAATATCTAGATATTAAATATCAAGAGAATCTACAACTACAAAATGCAACTCAAGATAGCCCTAACATGAGACTAGAAATAATCCACTATCTATCTATCTCTGCCCAGCCCTCGCTCTCTCTGCTCTGATGTGGTCCGCTATGCTCTGCCTAGAACTTCAGGTCTCGTTATTATCTCTAAAGCTTAAAAATAATCAAGCAGAAATAGTTGAAATTTTCTGACTAGTTACAATGGCGTGTCTTGTAGTAGCGAAAATCTCTGTATTGTTGACAGTGTTGGTCAATGAGTCAGAGTGAAACCAGATTTAAATGAGTTCTGTTTACAACACTGCTTGGTTACAAATACCAGCCTTTTGCTGCCACTGTGCTCTGGAGCTACTCTGGGAATACTTTATTATGCATCATCGTATGACATTACTTTTTATTCTTGCTCATCGATACTTCTCTTTGGTAAGTACAGGCCTAAAGGAACATGTCCCACTGCACTCAAATGCACAGAATCACTAAAGTTTGAGAGTGAAACGATTTGAGATATACTTAACTAAATTACACCAAGTAGAAATGGTCAAGTGAACAAACACAAATCTGAAAGCAAGTGTCAAACAAGAACGTCTTACCTTCACTTTAGTGTTAGCTGGGATGTTGGTCTTCCACCGCACAGTGTAGTAGCGGTTATCTGTGATCTTTTGGTTCTTAGGCAGCGAGTTGTCGGCCCAGGTGACCTTGATAGTGTCGTGGCTCAGTACAGAGGCCTGAACACCCACAGGTGGCATCATAGGGGAGGGGTCTGGTACTGGGGTGTATGGAGGATGGAAGAGTTCATACAGGTCAACATCAGGGTCTATGGGGTCTGCACATCAGGCAGTAAACCCGCATGCATGCACACAAATTAAAATGGCCAAAATTAAAACAAAGAGCAGTGTGGCATGGTGGATCAGACAGTGGAGTCAAAACAGGATGTGGGGACGAACAAACAGGAGAAAATAAGGTTAATGAGTTAAAATGAAGGACGACAATGAGGGAGGAGGGAAAAAATACCAGAAGTGCCACATGGATGGGATTGGGGAGAGTGAAGAGAAAGAGAGAGAAAATTCTATTAGAAAAACAGACACTGACCTCTACATTAAGATGAATCTACAGACCCGGCTGCTATATAGAAGCTACTGTACAGTATGTGCTGTTCTATTAGTAGCTACTGTAGCACTACAGAGAGGGGAAGAGATCCGCTATTCAAAGGAAAAGATTACAGTAAATGGATCTAGAGTTAAAGCAGATACCCACAACACCAAACCACATTTTCAAACTTGCACATCAGTGTGTTGACCAAATCTTTTCAGAAAGAAGCAAAACTGCAGTGGAGCTTTTCACGAATTTTAATATGAAGTGGATCAACAGGACACTAGACACACTGGAACATTTCCTTGTAGACAAGGTGCATTATGTCCTTGAAAAGTGAATAAAGAACACTGAGGCTGTAAGTACTGGAACCTGCACATACAAAAACAGGAGAGGGTCACGGACAAATGGTGGCTCTGGTCAGATGTGTGTGTGTGTACATGCTAAGTGCTGCTTCTGTTCTGAGGCTCAAAGGCATTCTGTGAAAGACTGTGGTGAGAGTTGGACCTTGGTCTTTTCTACTTTGCACAGCTGCCACAGTCACTCTTTAAATTCATACTAGTTAATGACTAATCACTCAGACAGCAACATCATAATCACAATTATCCACTGACAGAAACGAAAAGTTAACAATGCAGTTTCATCTAGGAAGAAATGTGACTGCTTTGCAAAAGAAAAAAACTTAGTGAAGTGAAATCTACATCAGTGAAGTAGAGAAAAAGCCTCTGAGTACAGAGCACAGTGAAACAATGTTTGATTTGTCAAACCTCAAATCAAACATTGTTTCACTGTGTATTTAATATTGTTGTGTTTATCTATTCAGCAGGTAAGCTCTAAATTCAGCTCTGAAATTTTGTTCTATTCATTGTAAAGGGCCTCATACAAAGCACAGTCCAGCACTTCAATATGATAAAAGGTACATTGCATAACAACAACCTGTTGCTTAATTACTGTATCTATTTATGTAAGAGCAACAGCGTGCATATGTACTCGCACAAAAAAAAACAAACCTGATTGTGTTTTTGTGTATGGCGCCTGCTAACTTCATCCCATTATAAGGCCAGTGAGTACACACTGTATGAAACAAGCAGTTTGTAGGCAGTATGCTGAAGGATAAGCACTTCAAGATGGCATCTTGGCAGCTGGTTTCACTGCTACTAGTTCTGTCCTTTACATGTGATGGAAGAAAAATTCTTTGGTCAGTCACATGCGATGACACTCCCCGACCACTTGTTGATCCTCTCCTCCCCCCCTTTGCTCCATTTGACACCTCTCTGTACAGAGCTGCCCTCATTATATTCTCAAGACTGAGTCAGAGTGTATGTGTGTGCGTTTATGTGCACGATGAAGATCCAAGCATTCATGTGGTTGTGGTACTGAGGTTTTTGGAGTGATGTGCAAGCTGCATTTCTTTACCCAGCTTGGGAGGATACTGTCTCCAATGTTTACAAGTAGAATACAAAAAGAGGCTAACTTGTAACATTTCACAGAGGGTCTGAAATCCCTAATTTTCTGCTCTCCAGTTAAGATATCACATTATGACATATTCAACCTAGCACTCCTCTAAGTTCACCAAGTTTTTCATCAGTTTTCTTTTCCAAAAGTAAAAGTACTATGTAGGTCAGCTCATCTTTTTAATCCCAACTTGAACAAACTGGCAGGAAGGGAACACACCCCCGAGGATTCAGCAGCAGACGATGGTGGTGGGGTTTGGTTCTGCTTTGAGAGGAAACGTTTGGATCTGATGAAGGGTTGCCAAAGCCACCACAGGGGGTCTGTGTGTGTGTGCAGAGTTGTGTGTGTGTGTGTGTGTGTGAGGATATAAGGAAGAGAGAGCTTCATAGAGAGAAGTGTACAGTATGACAGTGTGCAGCTGTGTGCGCACTCTCAGACTGCCACCCTTCTGTGAATCATGTTGACGTGATTCATGTCATCGAGCATCCCACCCCTCCCAAGTTCTGCAGTGCAATAGTGCTGCAGCGGAGACAAACTGGAGTGATCAAGGCTAAGCGGGAAGGTGGGAGGCTGAATGGGAGAGGAGGTGGTGCAGCCCACATTCTGGGACACCCCAGGGAGCACGGGCTGGTTGTCTTCTGACACCATCACATACAGTAAAGTGCGTGAACTTGGCTAACGTACAGCCTAACAGGCAGTCTTTCACATTTAAAGATCATCTGTCAAACACACTGGATTAGGACTTAACTCCTACTTCTAATTGTTAACAAGATTGTGATCTGAAGCTTAAAGAATTATGGATCGCCTCGCTTGCAGTCAAACTGGATTGTCCATATTCTCTTGTGAACACAACAGAGCTGTCTCATTGTGTCGCCAGTGTTCATTTTGTCAGTGAAAATTTTGACAAGAAGTATTTGTTAAAACAAATATTCCACAAATTAGGGTGAAATCTCTGTTCAGCACCATGAAGAATAAAGACGAGGCAAAAAAGTGTTCTTTTGCACAACTGTAATACCCTGTAATCTACGCTAAATTTAGTGAAACAGATCCACAAATCAGCCACAATATTAACACTACCTGGAAGTTTGGATTGGTGTCAGCAAGAGCGCTCTGACAGGTCTACAGATCCCCATGTGCAGCAGCTTTGATCAACTGTGTGTTAATGTTCTGACAGCTCTCGATCACAACCAGCGTTATAATAAAATAAAACCACAAGATGTAACTATCACCACGTGTTACCGTTTTGGCCAATCAGCGTAATTAGTGACTTTAAATCTCACCCAGGCTGTAGCTGATTATACTCGCGCAGTGAAACAAACAGATTCTGCGCTAATCATCTGTCCACATGTCCACCTTCTGTCAGTCAGTTGCACCCTCAATTATGGAATTATGATTATGCTTTTGAAGCTAATACAATATTAAAAAAGATCAAATAGCCTTGACTTTACATAACAAACAATTCTGATTAAACTTTCTTACAATCAGCAAAAACTGACATATGATAAACCAAAAATGTTGCCTGCTACATGTAATAAAGTTTAGCAACTACTGTACAATCTATGTGGATACACTCTTTTGTTTTAGGAAATACTTAGGACCATCAACACATGAAAAACATGTTCTCTGTAATCTAAGATCAGGACAACTGGTAATCTAGTGGAAAAACATGAGGGTATCGAACATTTGATTAAAAAAAGATGTATGAAGTGTGAGGGAGAAAGTTAATTAGAGCAGTGAGACCCCCAGTGACCCATTATCTGCTTAGTAATTTGAAATCCAGACACATTTAGTCTAATAATGATCTCTGGTTAGACAGAGCGAAATATAAATGTCATAAACGTGAGTGACTACAAACATACAGTCTGGATACTGTATATCCTATAACAGTGGATGAGGTTTCTGTTGTGTATCAGATAAAAAAATAGCCTGTTGACTTTTCAGTGTATCAACAACTGTAATCAGGGAGCAGATTTAAATGTCCAGTTCATACCTGACTGAGGTCTAGTGATGGCGCTTTCGTACACGGGAATCCCCTCGCCCACGTTATTGAAGGCTTTCAGCGTGATCACATAGTGGGAGCTGTGATCTGGAAGAGAAAGATTGAGAGAGGTACAGTCAGAATAATGAGAGAGATGGGAAGGGCAAGATAAATTGATGCAGCCATCTAATCAAGCCAAAACTCCTGAGACTCTCAAGTCATAATTGCGATATTAGAGTGAGTATTTGAATAGAATTACTTCTCCTACCGTGATTGTAATGAAGGCCTTAATTATGCATATAAAGATATTTTGCAACAATTCCTATCCCAAATTTATCCATTTCCTGAGATAGTTTTTTATTATAATCCACTTTCAGACTCATTCCCGAGGCTCCTCTTGCTAAAGCAATATTAATGTCAATCATGTCTGTATGTGATGGACACAGAAGTACAAAAAAAGATTTTTACCACAGGATAAAATCACTAATTATTTGTCTTGCTGTTTTGCAGAGGGAGATCACTGATTGTTGCTGAAATAAGAAACATTACAGCAGTGCGTTCTTGAGCTTTATTAAAACAGCTTCATTAAACCCCTCCAAAATCATGAAGTCAGTACTCACTGCTATTTACACTCATGAAAAAGTGGGAGCCAGCTGAACATTTTAGTGAGGCAAAACCTAATCTTGACGTTTCCTTTGGTTTCATTGCAGCAAATACTAATATCACCAAAACAAATTAGTTTTATTCAAATATTATGACCTTTAGCCCAATCTGTGTAATTAGCAGCTCAGTCTTGTGGTGGAGAGGATCTCATTAATTCTCTAAATACTCACTATGAGGTACAGATGAAGCACTTCATAGTGTTTCAGTGTGTGCATCTGTGTGCACTCATACATAATTAGATTTTTGATGAGACTAGTGTACAAAGAGCCAAGTCAGATATATCACATTTATATTTTTAAGTACGACAACCATTGTAATGTTTCAAATGCAGACATTTACTTGTCCCACATCAATATCTCACATGCCAGCCAAAAACAAGAAACCTCTTACCGAGGTTCTCGATAGTGTAGTAGCGCTGCTTGTAGTCCACTTTGATGGTCTGAGCGTGTGGACTGCCGATGCCATAGCCGATGGTGTAACCACGCACCACAATGTCCTGGTTCTCCGGCGGCGTCCAGCTGACCACGATGCTGTTGACCAGAGGGCGGACATGGAGCGAGCTAGGCTGGTCTGGTACTCGTGATTCTGGTGAGAGAAGAGTTCTTCAACTTCATTGAGAGAATCAAGTTAATCGAATGCTGACTTCCTTAACAATAAAAAGACTGAAACACAGACAAATGCCTGGAAATTGAGTAAAGCAGGTGTTTTTACCATCCAGGTCACTCTCAAATGTTTCTGCCGTGATCCACTCGGTTGCTGGTCCTGTGCCGTTCACCGTCATGGCCGACACCCTAAAGGAGTACTCCGTCCCTCGTTCTAGACCTGAACAGGCAACACAGTCCGGTCAGGTTTAAGCTGTGGCTGAACTGAATCTCGAATTTTCTAAAAATTCTATGTCAAGATAAAGGATATAAATGATAAGCCTTCCTATGGAAGTGAAGGTTTCTGTGTTACATTTAGTAACTTTCTTTTTCACTCAATATTATGCAATTGGTTGAGATTTATTTTTTACCTTTGATTAGGTTGTTTTGGTTGATAAAACTGTATTTACTGCTCAGAAGAGCTGAAAAGGAATGAATGTAATACCTATAATAAAACACTGCAGGGCTACAGTGACACGTATAAATGAATAAATAAAATTGGAGTCTGGATTCGTACATATTTTAAAGCCTTGTCTCCTTCAGAAAGAGCTGTATCACCACTGGGTGCCAGCTTTGGTATTCAGGAAAAGAGGCAAATGCCTGCTGACAAATGATTTGTTGTTGTATTAATTTGCAGCAAAATTTTTCATCATCGTCATCATATCATCCCATTTGCACGCTACATGCTAATCCTGTCGTCTTTCCTTTCTGTACCCACTATTCTGGGCCGCCCTTGGGGGTAGCTTCTGAAGACTGCCTAACCATCCATGCCTCTAAGGCTACAACATCTCCTTCTTAACACTTCTGAACCAACAAACACCCCTCTGTCTCACCCCCCAGAATGTTCTCAAAAATCAACTTTTAAGTGTATATTCTCTTTGATGCAGCACACAGCATGAGGCCGGGCCACTTGAAAGTTGCTGAGACAACATCAAATATTAATCATTGCTGTGTGTCTCTGGTGATATTGTGCATATTTCGGTGGTAGCAGCGGGTGATGTTATGGTACAGTAAGACATGTAACTCCATCTCGGAGTGTTTAGATGAAATTCAGACGTTGACTAAATAAACAGACCTACATCCAGACTGTCTCCAAACAACGATCAAGGTTTTAAATATTGCAGCATGTCTGATGCAGCTAACAGCATCTGAGATACACCGAGCAGAAATAAAACTGAGTCAGAGCATAAAAGTTTTGATGTATGGTTCAGTAGAACAAAAAACACTGTTTCTGTTATCACAATTTATGCAGCACTGTTCACACTTCAGCGTTGAAACACACGCTAAGTGATCCAAGTGGACAACGCTAAACACAAGTGTGAACACACCCCATGACACGTTAAGGACACAGTCAACATCTGTAGTGTCGAGTAAGTACCAGCACGACCACACTACTACAGCATTACATGCTCAACCTTTGCTTCCAAATCGTTCACAAGAGATGTGAGTTTGTTAAAACTATAAATACGTGTATGAAAGGTTTTCCAATTCAAATGCAAGTTTATTTAAGTATTTCTGTAAAAAATATTTTCATATTCAGATTTTTTTTCTTACAATTCCACATTCAAATGCAGTGGGAAACCTGCCAGTGCACAAATTTTAGGTGAGACATGGCAGAAAATGAAATCTGACTCCGCAACTACTTACTCAAGGCAACATCTAATGCCAGTGGTGAACTGTAGTCTGTGTTGCCTGGATTTAGACACAAACTGGTTGGAACTGGATGTTAATTGCTAAGTAGGAACATGGTCTATAGCTTCTCTCCACCTACTCGTACACTAATAAAAGCTCCACAATCACACCCACTTGTGGGAGATCATTGCAAGTATGAAAAACTGCAATGAAATACAACAAAGTCAGATGTCAACATATGTCAGAAATTATATTATACTATTATAATCACTCTGCAGGTATAACTCAGAATGATCATACCACTGACTAAGATTTATTCTAACTTTGGACTTTATAGTTTAACTACAGTAACTGCTATGTCCCTGACGATTACCATCAATAATCTTGTTGAGCTGGGTGCCTCCGGTGGTCTCCGCTGCCTCACTCCTCCGGGATCCTTTGCGGTATCGGATCTTGTAACCTGTGATCTCTCCGTTCTGGCTGTTAAGTGGAGGGGGCTGCCACCGGAGCAAGATGCTCTGAGGAGAGTAACCAGGGCATAAGTGAGATGAAGCAAAACATCATGCATAGTACATTTGGAACCATCTGCTTTTGGGTCTGCAGCTGTAAAGGTGACCTTGGTTTAGCAGGTAGTATCACACCCTCCCACACACCTTTGCATGTGTGTTTGTGTTAACGTAACTCTGCTATGTTCAGTTCAGAAGCACCGTCTCACCTGCTTCTTCCTTCCTAGTGACAGTGCTAAAAATGGGAGGGCCCAAAAAACACCACTGTGAGTGGTTTTGAGTGACACGGTGCAGATTGATGCATTAGGAAGAAATAAACACATGAATAATAGAAGGAGGTGTCTTGATAAATTAGATATAAACATGTGCGCACATAGATGTGTGTGTGTGTGTGTGTGTGTATGCTGAGGTTGGACCATGTAGAGACACTGAGGCAGAGAGATGGATGCAGGATTTTTGCTGGCAGGCTGCTGCACTGTTGTGGGATTCATGCATCTGAGTTTTTGTGTGTGTGTTTAAAGAGATAGGTGGGGGGCGGCTCAGTATGGGATAAGAGTTAATTAACGCTTCCCCACTGTCACACTGATGCACAAAAGCCTGAATACATGTACAGGGCACACAAACGCTCCTCCCCAGCCGAGTCAAGGGAATTGCACAAATTAAATTTGTCTTAAGTGTGTTCAATTATTTCTTATTACACTGTCGTCGCCAACACGTTACATGTGTTGTTTTTCCTTTTTTATTCTCTCTAACTATGAAAACTTGTTTAATTTACTTTTGTGAAATCACAAGGGGAGGTAAAAAGGCAAGTGGCAAAATGAAAAAAAGGTGCAAAATAAGACCACAAAAACATGATTGTCAAGTTGTCTTGTAGGTATAAGATGTGAGGTTCTGTTTGACAAGACTAAAAGATGAAATGCATGTTAATTAGGTTTTTCTCCCCCGTTCCATTTGGCTGGGCGTATCAAACAGCTAATTACATAAATGCTTTGTATTTGTATAATTGTACCACAATTACTGAGTTAACAACTGTTTACATAAAGAACTGAAACACAGTGACAACAAAGAAAAGATTAGATTGACTACTTTTAATAATGTTTAGGAATAAAGGACGCCAGATGTTTTTTTCCCAGTTTTAAATTGGTTTATGTGGGTCTAACTGGGGCGGGACAGCTGGATGTACACTATCCATCCAGAAAACAATCCTCTCCTCAGAATGAGCTCTCTTCATTTTTCTCTTAACATTAGCATGAGAGTGTTTTCTCTCCACAAATCTCATCTGAGAATCCCTCAGCATGGGTGGCCAGTTCTCACTCAAGCTGGGGGTGTGTGATAGGATTGTCTACCAGTTTTTTTTTCCTAGCCTGCTTTGACAGTTCTTGCTCACTCAGGCTCTGCATCAACCAGCAAAGGGCTGAAAATGTTGGACGCAGTTTTTGTAGTCAATGCACATACCCTGAGGTTTTCCTATCTTCTCCCCTTGCTGCTCTCTGTTTGCGCTTGCTGCCTCACGTATCATGAGTGAGAAACATCTTTTGTAAAATTTTATCCATCACTGTGGTGGAAATATACAATAAGTAGGCCTACAGCTCTCTGTTTGAAGATCAAATAGCTAAAAAAAAGCAGACAGCCAAGTTCAGTTTCCTGTTTTAATCAGGAGCCAGTTGTGAGCCTGCAGCTTTAACAAATCAAGAACGGGATGTAAGGACTACAGTATGTTTAACTGTAATAAATCTGACTTAACAACAGAACTTAAAGAGTGCAAGAAACCAGGTGTTGTTTTCTGGGCTATGAGAAATTTGATCCTGTTATCTTACATACATCTATCATATTGCCTAAAAACACACCCACCAACAATGTGAAATGAATGTTACCAGTGTAGTTTTGCACACTTGATTTGGGAATTTATAATATACTGTACATCAGAAGATACCCAGAGATCTTTGCACTGAATAAACAATTACCAAATCAGTCATTCTTTAGATACTTTGACATACTGATTTAAGAATGATTAACTTAACACTATATCATGGCATGCCTACATCTCCCAAGTTAAAATCAATTTGTTACATGTGGCAATCAAGTCCTGCATACATGTTAAGGAAAATTAAAGCAGACCTCACCACAGTTAGGTTTAGTGCCATCAAAGCATCTGTATACTGGGTGTAAATGATAGATGATTTCAGTTTTTGATTTAACATAAACATTTTCAAGCATTTCTAAAAACATGTTGATACTTCATCTGTATGGACTGTGGGTTGAGTGTAAATTGCTGCAGTTTTATCCATTTTAAATTACATCTGCATCACAGTCAATGAAGTGTGCAAAAATACTTACTAAAGCCCCCCTAGATTTGAGCGGCAGACTTCTTTACCAGGTACTAGTGATATACGTCTCTGACGGTTTTCTGACCTGCAGGCTACATGTCTGTTCACCTGTTTGTGTGTAAGTTAGTGAATGTTTGCAGTTTTGCAGAAGTACTTATATGCACAGACTAAACAGTCTGTTTAGGTGCATTTGTCATGTGTGTCCTTCAAACTGTTTTATCCTTCCTGTTCATTCAAGTTGAGTCTTACCTTTGAATTCTGCACCTCCAGAGTGAGGTTTTGAGGAGGGGCGCTTGGTACTGTGAAACACAAATGAATCAACAAAAATAATCATTAGTTTACCAAAACTGCTGCAAAGTAACAATGAGGTTACACACACACTGTAGTGTTAACCAACTGACCATCAGACAGGGTGCGGACAACAATGTCCTCCGTGGAGACACCTGGACCGTGCTTGTTGTTGGCCACCACACGGAAACTGTACTCTGTGTTCTTCTTCAGTCCAGTCAGAGTGTAGGACTGACTGTCTATGTCAACGTCCTAACAGACAGGGAACAAAGAAGACAGTTTCTTTAAAATCTAAAAACACACTGTGTGACTAAAATAACAATAAAATAACTCATTTTAATATTTACAGATTCTCATTGATCTGAACTAGAAAATAAATGATCGTGTTCATTAATAAAATGAATGAAATGTAAAGATACAATCAAACGCATATCTCTAATAGGTAAATGTCATATTTTTGATAAGATTACCTGCAAAAATTAAAAAAAGCAGACATGTTTTTGAGTATTTCACTCCTGACAGCATTGATAAATGCTGAAATACTACTGCTACCAGGCAATCTCTCAAAATGGCAAAGCTACAAAATGTGATGCTTTCATCACACTTTCATCACACTAACATTTCAGTTCGTAATTCTGTGTAAAAATGTCATCTTCCACTGAGACTCAGATTTTGCCTTCTCTGATTATGACTTTTTGCTTTACAAATTGGGCATGCTGGCACATGTCCAATTACTTCAAGTCAATTTGCATTCGGATCTTTGCCTGTGACATTTTGAATAAAAAGCAGAGGCTCTGTGGAAATCTCATCTTGCTTCCAGAGTGGTCCAGTATCATCATCTGAACTAGGGTCAGATGATCACCTGTGACCTCATCACCCTTGAACAGGCATCATATGTTGTCCTTGACTTCCCCTGTCCTTTAATATTTCATGTCCTTTCTGCACATTGTCTTTATAACTTCATTCTGTGCCTTTCTTTTTTTTCTCTCTTTCTCTCTCTCTTTCTTTCTTTCTTTTCATACCTCTCTTCATCTCCTGCTTTTTCCACCTCATCTCTGGCTCCCTTCTCTGGGGAGCTGAGGCATCATTATTTAGTGCGCTGGCTGACGTTTCATCCATTATCATATTAAAGACTTTTTAATGCCTCACTGGTTTGCACACTGCTACTGTTGGAGCTGACTCAATATCTAGTGAGATCCCACTCCTGTGGCAGAGTTAGACCTGCAGAGATGAACTGGGTAAATCATATCTGCTTCCTTTTCACACGATTCATGTTTATGTGTGAGATGCAGTAAAAAAAGCAGTAAAAAAAGTATTTTGCCAAATGATTAGGAACCCCTTACCTCATCACAAACTATAATATAATACTGTATGTAGTCATATCATATTGTCTAATGAACCCTGCAAAATCAGTCAGCTACAAGCTGTTCTTCTTCTGTAGATAGTGAGAAGTGTAGTGAATGCAGTGAGACGACATAAGGTGCATGTTTCTGTCCAAAATCTAAATTGATTTCAAGTGAATTAAATAATAATGTCATCAATATAATCACGGCCAATCATCCAAGGGAACATGGTAATGCAGAAAATATCACATATAATGAATTTAGAAGTTGAGTCAGAAGCATGCTTTAAGCTCTCCTTTTAAAGACCTGAAAGCATACGCAGATTTTCCTCAGTGTATCTGTTTATTTAAGACGGTCCCTGAGTAAACAGTTTTTAAGTTGCTTGAAAACATTTGTGCTATTCACAATTCAAAGGAATACTGTATTTTTCCTATCCCACCTGTTCGTTGCCAACGCTTTTGTCTGTGTAATACAACTTGTAGGTGAGGATCTCTCCATTGCCAGTGAGGGGTTTGTCCCAGGTGAGAAAGACAGAGGTTGGCGTGTTTGATACCGCCTGCAGGTTGGGAGCAGGGCCGGGCACTTGGACTGGTGAAACAAATGAAGAAGACATTAGAAAACCTTTCTCTTATCTCCACCTTAGATGCATTTTGTTACATGTGGACAAAAATGATTTCCCTGTGAGTCAGACTACTGCATCTCTGTGCAGACCAATCTGTCCCCTCTGGACTGGGCTTCAAGCCATGTTGATTTTCTTGTTATTCCCATGACAAACAAAATGATGGTGCGCCTCAACAAAATCATCAGTGTGTGTCTCACATTCCACAAACAGGTGCCTCTAGCTTATATCCAGAGTGCTAGATTAAGTGCGGTAGATTTGGATTTAGTTAAGACATATTGTAGGATTGTCCGTGTATTAGACTTACACTATGATTGTTAGACAGCTCTATTTTCAGAACAGAGAAAGGCAGAGATGTCTATCTCGATTGTTTAGCAGCAGGGAATAATACTGTAAGAAGTCAACCTTCACAGCACTCTACGTCAGTATGAATATGGACATTTCTTGTTGAGTCTGTGCTGTGGCATGTTGGATTTCAAATGAAACAGTGAGTCTGGGAATAAGGTTTAGGCTGTCAGACATGCACATAGATATATGTCTGTCCTTTATGTACCTGGTAAGCATTAACTGCAGGTATTCCTGACAGAAGAGACAAGCTCCATTTGTCAGTGTGCACAAATGTGTGGCTTAGAGAGTGTGTATTAAGGCCAGTCTCTGAGGAGAAGCAATAGAGGGCAGCGGTGTGTGCACATGACTGGGATTCAGACCCAGGGCAACAGTTTAAGCTCCGATTCATAGCATGTTCTTACACTAAAAGTGCACATACACGACAGAGATGTACTGTACAGGTGCAGCCCGCCCTCGCTGTTATCCCCATGAGTGGCTAGGCGCCTGCTGGCAAACATTAAGGTGTAGTGTGTGTATTTCTGTGATGCATCTGTCCGCCCTCCAACCAAGGACACAGGTAGAGACCCAGCAGCTGACCTACATAGTGACAGTGATGGAGCTACAGCTGAGCCTGGAGGTGAGGGACGTCCACCCTGACACCGTGTTGGGAAATCCCCTTCAAAACACTTTGAAATATGGCTGAAACTGACAAATGAGGAGAAGCTTACACACCCAAACAAAAAGAAAAAAAAATAAAGCTGAGAACCACTTTGTCCCCTCGCGGCTCAGTAATTTGTTTGTTTCCTCCACAGAGAAGCTCAAACTATCATAATGAGCTTCTATATAGCATCTCTCTACAGACGGGATGAAGGAAATATTTCAGACAGAAATGTGGAATACTAATTCAACTCAAAAAGGCACCAATAAAAACACACGCAGGGCTTATAGCAAATGTTGAGGAGTAAACAAGAAGTGGCTTATAAGAAGACAACGTTGCTTTTTCTGCTCTGCCGTTGGGTGGTCCACCTTAACGCCCATCTTTAAACCGCCTCCTCTGTGTGTGTGTGTGTGTCTGGGGGGGCTGTTCTCTGAAGTAAAGATACGCTGTATGTGAGAGGATATTTGATTGTGTGAATGTTTATTTGCATACTTGTGTGCTCCTATTGAGTGCATCCTGTTTGCCTCAGTGTGCCTGTGTGAGCATGTTTCCAACAAACTGGCTGGAGCTCGCCTTATGTGTCCTGTTTACTGAGTACATATAAATGAATATTTGTGGGTGTGTGTCTTTACCTTCAGCCTGGGTGGCCACTTTGAGTGCTGCAGAGCTCTCGCCCTGGCCGTTGCTGTTGTGGGCCACAACCCTGAAGCGATATTTCGTGTCTGGCATGAGGTTCTGGATGGTGACCTGCAACTCCCCTGGACGGCTGGTATTCACAACTCGTTCCCTGAGGTGGACAAACACAAGCAACAGAACATTTAATGACTGTTCAACTGTTCAGTTAAACTGATAACTGTTTACATTTGCTAAAAAAAAAAAGTTTTCGTAAAAAAAATTCGTAAAAAATTCGTAAAAAAATTCGTAAAAAAAAAAGATTCGTAAAAAAAATTTACCAATCAAGAATCAAATTTAATTGACATTTAGGAGTTAATGAATTGCTCATATACAATAAGCCTGCAGGCCTGGTGCATTACACTAGCTAAATTATTTTACTATTAATATATACTGAAATAGAACAATAGAAACACCAAATTTATTCAGTTTACAATCATTGAAAACAGAAAAACATTTGCTTTGAAAAGCAAATGTTTTGCATTGGTGTTGATAAATGTCTCATTTTCTACTCTATCAACTAATCAGTTAGTCAACTAATTGACTAATGATGAATATATTAGAATTCATCTGTCGACAGCAGGCAAAAGCAATGAGTGTACGACCACGATGATTTGTGCGTGCAGCATTAGTATGCTCCATGTCTTCACACACAGTAATGTTTGCATTTGTTCATAAAGCAAAGTAAAATGACTTGTGAAAATATCTTAAACCTATTTTACAGCAAAAACGTCAGAGTAGACAAAACACTAGAAAAATCTTCAAAGCTCTTTAAATTTCTTACTCAGTCATATACAGTAAATTCTCAATATAAGAGCCTGGGTGGAATTCATCAAATAAATTTCTTCAGCATTAAAAAGATGATCCTTCGAGGACGGAAGTTTGTTTTTAATTAATACACATTTACT
Organism: Ctenopoma multispine; assembly: GCA_034779795.1. Lineage (NCBI taxonomy): Eukaryota > Metazoa > Chordata > Actinopteri > Anabantiformes > Anabantidae > Ctenopoma > Ctenopoma multispine. Next base: position 15,099,557 of record JAUYWH010000018.1, on the reverse strand, counting down.
ACAATGTTAAGTGCTTTACCTGCTTTAATTGATATTTTCGTAGTGGTCTGAGACTCCTGCACAGGCATGTGTGTATATTAGTAACCTGCTGATGCCAGTACTAATGAGTGTGTTAGTACCCTCCTGGCAGTACTACACTGTAGTGTGTTCTAGTACCTGCTAGTTCCCTCCTGACTGTAGAAAACAGAGTAGGTTAACTCGTCCCCATGCGGTTCAGCTGGTTGGCGCCAGGTCAGCTTGATGAAGCGGGTGGAGACCAGCGAAGCCACAACATCTCGCGGGCCAGAGGGGGTGGGTCCTGCTGGACTGGCTACACCTCCGGAGCCTGGCGTTACATGGTCAGTAGTGTTAGGAGTCAGTGAGGGGGGTGGGAAAGAGGGCAGGGCTACGTCTTTGGGTTGGGAGAAGGAAGGAGGAGGGAAGAGAGCGGGATGGCAGGATGGGTGTAGGGAGTTGGGCAGGGAAACAGGAGACAGTGGCAGTGTAGGGGGAGGGAGGAGGGATGTCACGCAAAGGTGCCCGAAAGGAACAGGTGAAGGAGAGCGGAGGAGTGGAAATGGAAATGACAGTGAAACGAAAGAAAGGAAGGAAACAAAAAAAGAAGAAAAAACAAAATAACAACAACGTAACAAAAAAAGACTTTTGGTGTGACAAGGAACCACAGAAATAAAACACTCCTACTACACTGACAAAGCTGACAAATAAAAGCACAATACAAGGGGGACTACACATGCAAATCTACACACAGCCTTCTAATGTAAGGGTAGTGGGAGCAGAACATAAAATCATACATTTGACTTTCACAGACGGCCTTCTCGCCAATCATTTGTGATAAAAAAAAAGATTGGTCTGCATTTCTGAGACATTTTTATTAACTGGGAACTGGCCAGCATTTAATGACAAATGGAGGCAGACTTTGTTTTGACAAGAACAAAGACACCTGCTAACCCCACGAATGCATAAGAAAACCGTCTGTGTGCTGAGGGTAGTTCAATGTCAGACAGTAAAACAAGTCAAGACTAACCCAACCTCCAAAACGTTGATTCAGTCTCTCATCCTACACACCAGATGATGTTTTTTAAACACTTTTGCCATCACATTCCTCAGCCTAGCCACATAAATGTTTGTGATTTCATTTGGGGTTTTTTTTTCTTTCTTTCTTTTTGGAGGAACAATCTGCGGTTAGACTCAGAAAGATCTGCTTTCCATTTGCCTGGCAAGTGGGTGAAACGAAACCATCTGGAAAGAATGTCAGTCTGTATGACATTTCCATTTGTTTGCAGGTCAGGGAAATTGACTGGGGGGCAAAGCTGAAATACTGAAATGGAGTGTAGTGTGTATTGTAGTGTGAAAAGGGTCCATTATTACTGGAGAAGCTGTGTTGAAATGCAAAGCAGCCACTGGCGTTTCTTTCTGTCATAGCATGTGGACTAACCGCTAATTTGGCTTTCAATATTTGTTTACGTTTCAACTTCCCGCAGCTCATGGACATTTCTGATTACGTGATGCTAAGGAATTGCAGTTTTTTATATAGTCCACTCTTTTCTGTACAGAAACACTCATTCACATACACAAGAACCCTGTTTATAAATCTGACACACAGCGTAAACTCAACACACTTGAGACAGTGACACTTTTAAAATTTTGTTTATGTTTTGGTGGCTCAGTGCTTCAGGCCTGTGGATTTGAAGTAAATTATTTACTAAGAAAGTATTGGGCTGACTCTCGATGTTGTGTTTTGAAAATTTGTGAAGAATGAAGGAACCATAGCACGTGTTCTGCGATTAAATCAACCGACACAATCATTAAAACTACAACAAACCATTTTTTAAAATGACAAAAGTTAATACATGACTATAGCTTTTAATAACACACATAAATTCAATAGACACTTTGAATCTCCACTGGTTGATGCTCTTCTGGGCCTTAGAAAAAGCCTTAATGCTGGAAGTCGACTTTCTGCCTGCAGAATAAATTACCAGATTATCCTCAGCTACGCGCACAACAGAAACATCACAACACTGGTTGTCTCACACCACGCTGGTGACAACATTATCACAACATCAACAACCATAACCAGGCTCACAGGATAAACAATAGTCTTGAAGCTTGAAATTTGTTTGTAGAACCACATCCTGCTCATCACTAAAATGGGAACAGAAGAGAGAACACAGGAAAACAGTGGGCTCACAACTTAGTATTCTCCTTGGTAATACTGACAATGGTCCAACAACAACACAGAAACCTACATTTCGCTATAGTGCCAAGATTATAGCAAGAAATATAGTAATCACTCTAAAATGACACAAAAACAAGGAGTTTTTTTAACAGCTTTTTTACTCACACACACACACACACACACACACACACACACACACACACACACACACACACACACACACACACACACACACAAATCTACTGAAATCTATGTCTCTGAGCACTCTGAGAAAAGCATTGTGGGAACAGAAATAAAACCATTAGACGTAGTTTACATCTTTAAACCTTGTCAGCTGTAGATAATTGACATGCTGGGCAGTTTTCAGTGTCCTTCTGACAATCTGTCTTGTACATGCATGCCTAGAATTGTTACAGTAAGGAGGTGTCAGTCGCTGCCAAGCTCTATTCATAGCTGATTAATAGTGTCATTAGTCTCTGTGCCAGAGGTAATGAATGGCTGGCATTAAGGCTTAATGAAGGTTACTCTGGATCTGCATAATAAATCTGGGAAACCAATACGCAAAACAGCCAGGACAAAGACATGCAGAGCAAAGCGTATATCTCAATATGCAACGAAAGCAAAAGTACTTCTGAAATAAAAAAAAATTGTAGTAACACTCAAATTTAGATTAAAGCCTCATAACCTGAAGTTTCATCTTGTGTGCTGCTTACTACATAATCCTTTGCTGTGCTCCCTAGTGTGTGTGACTGTAAAGTTAGGCCAAATAGTTTTTTCATCACTGGGTCTGAGTCCACAGATAAAGAGTATCTACCTCACTGGCTCCCACTATGCCCCTCTACCAAGAGAACATAAATCTACTGAATGCAGATATCTACCAAAAGCACCCACTGCACTGTAACTACAGATAGTCTTTTCAAAGAGAATTCAGCAGGCCATGCCAGGCTCTTGGAAAATGGATTTTCTCAGGAATAGTTTCCATATCTAATGTGATTCTGTAATGATGACTGCATAAGAGACAGATCTAGCACAATACTAATGGACCATTACTGACTCACTACTTTTATCTGCCATAAAAAAAATGAATGAACAGTGCAAGAATGAACAATGTACTGAAAAACCATAGAACAGAGCCTTTAGAAAACCAACACAAAGCAGACTGTCAGTTAAAGCCAGGAACCTTGTCATGCTTCAAATGAGCATGCAGTAGTCTCATGATATGTAAATGTATGAATATAAACTCAACACTACATTTTGGGGCTCGTAGTCTAAATGCATGAAGGTGAAAACAGGGAAATTACAGGTTCTTTCAAAAAAAGTACAAAAACTTTAATTGTTTTAACTGCAGTGGAATACTGTTGGTTCCTTAGAGCAACTTCTGAAAACTATGACAGATTTTTTTCCCTATGATCTTGTTCCCCCAGCGCTCTCTCAAGATAACACTGAGAAGACAAGCAAATCTGACAGCTCATGACATTTAAGCAGCTCCTTAATGCACCCACAAAAGAAACTGAGTCAGAAAGTGAAGACAAATGTTTCAAGTTAAGACACAGCGAGAGGTGAAGAGTGAAATAGTGGGAGTGCAAGAAAAATTCTGACCAAGCATAGGGCTTTTTTTCTTCTCTCTTTTGAGCAGCTTGTCGACAACAATAACAAATTCCATTTATAACAATTGATAATGACAATGATACATAAAAGCCAATAATATAAACAATATAAATCTTAAACATTCATCAACAAAGAATAAAAATCACTTTGTACACAGGGGGAAATAATTAAACCCTCAATTCACTCTAGAGACAATGTTTGTTAGGAAAACTAGGTAAACTTTGGCTTGAAACCTGTTATTTCACTTTGTATTGTGTCCAGACACCTTATCACTGGCCGTGGGGAAACAGGCAGAGATACTGTATCAGATTACTGAAGGATGGAGCATATCTGTAACGACACACATTCCCTCTCACTGTAATAATCAGACACTGTCAAGATTAAAGTGCAGCTCAAGCCGCACAAAGGCTTTAACTGATGAGCTGTTCCAACTCACAGATGTAGTCTAAGAAAAAAAAAAAAAAAAAAAAAAAAAAAGTCTTTGCATCTCAAACTGATTCTACAAAAGTGTCAAACGGTAACTCCTACACATTTCTCCATATAACTTTCTAGGGCATGTTCACTGTGATCGAAAAATGTTTGAAATATGGCACATTCCCCAAGAGAGAAATAAGCTTTTTATTAATTAAACAAAATACACGCCAATCTCAAAAAAATTTATGAATGTTCTCCTCATTAGGTCCTAAGTGTATTATATTTTTCTGGAACAAAATTTAGGCAACAGCGATGCTGGTGCTGAGGCCAGAAGGGACACATCAAAGTCGGCCAAATAGAGAGAGATAACTTTGAAAGGTCAGTACTTGTATGGTCACATACAGAATTTAGATAAATGTATCTTTGACGGTACTCCAAGCAAACACTTTGGCTGCTCCTTATATAATCAACCATTGAGACAAATGGGATGGACTCCTCTGAAAGATCCATGGGATTCCTTACTTTACTGCCTGTGGGGAAATTCAGGAGGCAGCTAAACCAATGAACGTGTACAGTAGATGTCAACTTTTAGGCGCTGGGGCAACTCAGGGTTTAGTGTCTCGTTTAATGAAACTTGCAAACAGGACGACCAAGAGATCAAACTGACAACTGTGTAGTTAGTGGATAAGCTACCCTCCCTGTGGTGCTACAGCCAGAAATCAAATCAGAACTCTGTATTGCCAGCCATTGTCTTAACCAACCAACCAACCAACCAAGAACCAACTAACTGAGGTATGACCCCCCAGCTGAGCTATAAATGCTTTAGTAGCAGGCTTGTGTTTGTACTTCCAAATACAATCTCTTTATCAAGCAGCTAAAAAAGCCTGTTCATGTTCTTGTTTATCAACTAGAAAGCAGTCCCTTTGAAACCCTGCAGCAATTTCCTCTTAAATGGCACAGTTCGTTCAATTTTAAATTTATCTTCCTTTTCACATCCAAAATCAACATTCTCAAACTCCCTGCGGGCCTACATAAGCATTTGTATGGGGTGCGTTTTGGGTGGATCGATAGTGTGTCTGTTTGCATCCACTCTTGGCCCTCTGGCAATTTACTTTCTGGTAATTTGGTTTTCATAAAGTGACAATCCCTACTCTGGGCTCACAAAATCAACAGTGAGGAGAGGGTTTAATTTGCGGGAATGTGTGAAATGTCATATACTTTGTACTGAGACAGAAAAAAGCTCAGAGGATTCACAGATCCCAACATGTAGGGGAAAACAAACACCCCCTTTTGGAAATCACAAACGTAATTGAATGGGGTCAGGCAAATAAAAAATGTATCATCCACTGTGTATACATACAACATCCACTCATCATGAAACACATGTACCCCCTTGATCAGTGAGCCACTGATGACTGAACATGGGTGTCACTGCTTTGTTACCCTGAATGACTGCTTGAATACACACACACACGTGTGCACAGAAACATGCGTGATCACGAGGACAACAGCTGCTCACCCAGACTCTGTATGCAAATGAAGCTGTGCAGCTATGGTATACAATATATCCCCCTCACTCCCATCCAACTTCCTTCCCACTTTGACGAATCTGCATCACATGTTTCACTCGCTGGCTGTGAGTGAAGCCTCACGGGCTCGTCTATCAAGCTGATCAAAACAGCTTGTGATGCCACACATCTCCCGAGCATTTTGCCACCAATGCCCAAGCCTGGAAACAAGCTTTTCTTTCTGCATTGCCTGCCTCTCTATCTTTTTACCTTGGAGGTACACAAATACAATTCAACCTTTCCAGGGTAAGAGAGCAAGCTTTGAATCAAGTAATTGATTTCAGAGAAAGCTCTGTTACACAGTTTGTGTGTGTGTGTATACAGGCACTTCCAACATTTCATGTATTAAGTGAGTGGAGCTGAACAACTAGAAGCGGGCTGAAAAGGTCAAATAGGATGTTTGCAGAAGTGGGAACAGTCACACCCGCCTTGGACGACTCCGCTAACAAACAGCCCAGCTAATCAGAGTCCCACCAATAAAGCAGCCTTCCTGGGTTAGACCCACTGAAACACACCTACTGCACTACGCTAGCAGTCAGCAGGGTGCCCACAGCCCACTGTGATGTTACTCACTATTCTACTTTTAGCTCGTGGAAACTGGGAGGCTCAGAGGAGGGGATTGATGATAACAGACAACATAAAAGTTCCAGCTTTTGTGGAGCCGCTCACAGGGGTCAACCGCCTGCAGCTAAGGAAAGGGTGTGAAGGGAAAGCGATGGTTCTGTGCCATGTCGTACTTCCAATTACTGCACCCAGAGGACTGTTCACATCCAAAAACATCAGACCAACATCCTGGATAAGTGTGTGTTGGAGGTGGACAGTGTTATATCGTAAATAAGGGCACGTGTTAGTGAGCCGCGTAAAACAGACTGTCTGGAAAACGCAGATCCCACACATACAAATGCAGTAAGGCCTAAAACTGGTGTTGATAACAAGACTGACCTTCAAAAAACAGCGCTGACGCAGGTACTGAAGGCTATTATAATGCTTTTTTCGTTCTTTCCTGTGCAAAATAACAGCAAAATTGGCACCTATAACATTTTGCAGTTAGCACTTAGGCGACAGACCATTTATAAAAGAGGCAAAGCCTTTCACCATGGCTGAGTAAATACAACCCGTAGAAAAGTTCAGCCCATTCTGTGAGAGCCTCAGCTTATAAACATGCACATACACACTGAACACCATCCCTGAGAGACAGAGTCACAACACAAAACACTTACTTTGCTATCAGCGCCCGTAAAGACAGCAATTTGCGGAGGCTGATTTCAGTTCTTCACAATCAATTTAGGCTACAATCCCTCTGATCAGCTTCCTACAGCCCCCAGTGGGGGAACACGTTCACTAATCACTATCACTAATGTGGTGTGGGTGTGCACGTCAAAGAGATTTCGTCTGTGTGTATCTCAGTTAAGACACTGTGTGCACTTTGTAGAGTTTTGCCCCCAAAATTAAAATTTCAATATATTTTGCTATGAGGCAAAACTTTTGTGAAATATATTGTATAATAATACTCTCTGTCAACCCTGAAGTGTTTTTATATTGCCTCTTTTGTGATTACAAGCATCTATAAATATAAATGCAACGTTCTAAATAAAACATCATCATATTTGTTAAAGTACTTATCACGATGGCACCAACGGCAGCATGCGAAATTTTAGCTGTTAGAAAACATTTGGTGAACTCTAGGCAGTTTTAGATCCAGGCTAGTCGCAGTATACCTGGTGCTTAGTGCCTGTAAAAGACTTTCTCTCCAATTTAACGTTTCTTATGTCGATTTCTGCTGCATTGATTTAATAGGATGTTAAAAAAAGTTGTTGACAGTACTGACTTTTAAAAAATAAAAACAGACTCAAATAACCACGGAGTTGCATAAACACCTCTCTACATCACACCTCTAAAGCATCCAGGTTAACAAAAGTAATTGTTGCAGGATGTCTGCAATGGACTGCATTATGCTGCCACACTTTTCTGCATTTTATCCAGCCCCTGATGTACGTGCAGTATATGTACAGTTAGCAGTGCCTATCTAATGTATGACAGAGATGTTGTAGTAAACAAAGAGGGTCACAACATGATGAGTACAGAGCTGACAGAACAATGACGGTAACAGTAACAGTTTAGTTGGTTCAATTAGTAAACATAATTAGTTTATGTCCCCATGAAACCCTCATGAAGGCAAACGCAGTAAAAAAAAAAAGTGAGACCATATGTGTGCGTGTTATGCATGTATATCCCAGCAGTACATGACATATTGTTTAACTGTCACATTTTCACACCAGTACCCGCTGTCGAAGGTACACTTACAATGCAGTCCGTGCCAACAGAGAACATGGCGCGCAGCTCTGCACTGTGCTGACACATTCACATGCTCACAGCGTTACACGTTCGCTCCTGCTGGCCTAGCCGTGACCCTGCTAGCAGATGATGGAGCACACTGTATTCCCTGAAGTGGGCCAGGGCTTTTATTTAGTGCTGGTAAAGTCTGGCTGGAGGGAAGGGTCTTTTAGCAGCCTATTCTCACTTCTTGATTTGAACAGGGAATATGGGTGGTGCTCTGATGTAGCAGTAGAATCCCCTGTCTGTGGTTTGTCTGTTACCAGTGCGTTAGGGGGATTTTATTAAACAATTTTTCATGTCTACCCAAACTCGATTTAAACTCAGTCAGTTTCTTTGCTTTTTAATCGTGATCTAGTTACATTTTATATTACACAGATTCATAATAAAGTGAATTTCTTTCTTCAAGAACAGCAAGAGCAGCTGCAGTACCACACTGACAAGAGTGCTGGGACAGCAGAGATCTCCTTTAAGTATGTCTCTTTATCTTTTCCTTCAATATCAATTCAAACACTACTTTGTTTTAGTGGAGGACAACAATTGGCATCAGCATCAAGACATATTTGAACATAAAAGTCTTCTGGCATGCATGTCTGCAAATAACCACAACACTGGATCTAGGCTGCTGTGCTCTCATCTCTCGTGTGTGCCAGTAGTACATATGAAAATAATTACTGCTTGCGTTGAAACAATACAGTTTCATTATTTGAGTGTCTGTTTCTGTTACAAACGTGTTGCAGATATGAGTTCTGTTAGTCGTAAAGGCTCGGCACAACATTCTGAACATTAGGAGAAAGATTTTGAAGCTTTCTTTGCTTCTCTTTGTTCACATTGTGAGCAGAATTACTCCTGAAAACCAGCTCTGTCGTGCATTATTTAGTGTTTATGTTTGTTCAAACTTAAAGCCTTCTCAGAGGTACACTGAGATTAATTTTGTCTTACTTGAAAAACATTCTAACAAATGTAGTTTTACAACATTACAGAGACACTTGCATTGCCTCTTGCTTGTTTGTCTATAGATTCCTCCCAGGCAGTGTTAAACTCCTACTTCATTTAGTTGTAGTTAAATTAGAGACATCTAAATAAAACTTGTGTGGGGTTTCTTGACTTCTGAAACTTTCTGAAGCATAATCTTTATTAGGTGTTACATGACTTGGCCCAGGCCAAAACTAATGAGATTCAGTGGTTGCATCTATTTTTAGTGATTCCAGAGTCATCCGTAAATACATTAGGAAACTCTTGGTTTCTGTGTCATTTCACAGGAAGGTTTGTGCTCAAGTCTGCTGGAAATAATTGATTTACTAATGAAGGTAAGGTAAACATTCCTTCCTTTATCTCCCTGTGCCTGTCACTAAGTCAAGCGACCAAGCTACATCTTTGGTGACAGCACACATGGCAGTTTATCATGCCAGCACTGACGGCGGCACTTATAAATACACAGAGTGATTGAGGGAGAGGAAAACCAGGGGGACACAGTGAGCACTCAGGCGGTGATGAGGCTTCTCCATCTCTCAGTGGGGGTCTGGGTCCACTGATGTGAGGGGAGGACAGGATTCTTCTGTTTGCTGCCACAGGTCTATGATGTGTGTGTGTATGTGTGTGCGCGTGCGTGTATGTGTGTAGGTGGGGACTAATGGCGGCACAGCTAGATAAGAGGGAAGGTGCAGGGGGGAGGAGGGCGGATGCAGGTAATAAGAGAAGAACAGGGAAAGAGCAGATAAAGGAGATGAAAGAGATGAATGGATTAAGGAAGACTGCTCGCCTGTTTAAGCTTTTACAAAAGCTTGAGCAAAACCATTTGCATCAAAAACAGTGTCATCTTTCTTCATCATACACCGAACTGAATCACAGATAGGAAAAACAGCCTACCTGACAAAAAATGTAAATTCAGAAAGCATCGGGCAGCATCAAAATTTGACTAATGTTTTTAAATTGTGCTGTCTCTGGTGCAAAGCTGGTGAAATATTTAGTGAAATGCATCTCTTCTGCAAAATTCACTTGCAACAGTTGTGGCTAAAACAACACGCCTATACGTCCAAAGAAGCTTTCAGACTCTTTAGTGAAGTACTTGGCTTAGGCACTAGGAGGCAAAATGTCAAAATATTATTCATGTGAGCTGTGGTAATGGAGAGGAGATATCAGAGAGTGGATTTCCACACTGTAGCCAGGACAGCATATGGAAAGAGTAAAAATAAGTATTCAAATGCAAATATAAGTGCATCTCTCAAACTTATGCAAAAAAAAATGTAAAGGTAAATAGTAAAGTGAGAACATCCAGTTTATTCCACTTTGTTTTCCAACATTTAATTCTGTCTGTCTCTTTTACATGAAGCTTTTAAGGTGCTTAAATCTTAAAACGCGCAGTTTATGACAACAGTAATAGCTCCAAGGCTGATAATACAAAAATAAATAAAAATAGAGTGCTGGTTGTTTTCTCTTATGAATGGATGCGTTTCTAAAATGCTCATTATTATAAGCATATTTACAATTCTAAAAAAAACCAAACTAACAACTAAACATTTCTTTTGGTTCTGTTCTCACTCTTGCTTCTGTCTAACTACCCGGAAAGCAGAGTGCCATCTCAGTTTTATGACTTCAAACACAGTCTTAATTTTTGCTTTGCAAAGATGACAATCGTGCAAATATGCGTTTTTATCTACGTGTGTACTACTTTAAAGTGAAAATTGTGACCCATTTCCTCTTCAAGTTGTAATTGCTGCCTACTGCAGAATCATGCATTGATGTTTCACATCATTTGCTCAGAAAGGCTGCAAGTTGTTGCTGCATGCCGTCTATAGATTACACGTGACTATAATCCTTTATAATCCTGGCATATTCTCTGCTGCTGACTAACCTCGCTCTTAACCAATGTCACAACAACACAACTGCTAACTGGGAATCATCATGATGACCATTAACGATGAGACTCATAGTTTAGGTGCACTCTGCTACCTAAATGATAAAACCTCAGCATATGTTGAATCAAACTCCGAGAACATTTGCTAAATAGATCAGCAACTTTATGTCACGCTGCACGTATGAGCTGGACTTAAGTACATATAAACAAACTTTTAAAAAATGAAAAAACAAACCAGTTACTCTCATATGGAGTCGGTAATAATTTGTGACACAGAAACTTCTAGCACTTACAGAAGACGAAAGGACTGAATGTGGCAGCTTTACAAGCAACATCCAGAGGCACTTACTTGGTCTGCATTACACTACATAATTACGTCTCCTTCAGGTCCACTTTTGACATTTTTGCTCCTATTTACCCACATCTGTTTGCAACTAGTTGACCCATATTGCACATGACTGTGGAACGTCCAGGATAATTATCTGAGACTGCAAGGTCCTATTTGTGGCCTCCACCTCCCAAAAACTTGCAGCTTAAGATTTTTAACATTGCTGAATCAAGAAGAAGGTTGGTTAACGTTTTTCGACTTATGCAGTGTAATCAGTTTGCTTGTTTACTAACCCGTTGTGATCTACTAGAGTCAAATCAAATGTTTATTGATACACAACACCTACAGTATCACTATAAATAACTGCCAAATTACTGTACATATGCTAACAGCTGACAGCTGACCTTTTTCCATTCCAAACACTACAAGTGGGAATTATCAGTGGAGCCACATTTAACTGCAGCTGGCAGTGTCAAGATGCAGAGATTATGACTACTAATGAATAATAGCCAACTTGCAGCCGCTGGGTGTTAGGATGCAGTTCACCCCCATTGATTTCCCTGTTGGGTGAAGACAACTTTATCCCTGTGGCAAGTCCCAGGCTTATCTCCACCGACTGCAGGGCAGCTGATAGACAGACAGGGTGTTTTCCTGGCCCTGTTTCAGGATGATTCAAGCCTAAGCAGGTGTGAGCAGGAAACCTGACTGAGGTGGAACACACAGGGGCACCAAAGAGCAGGAGGAGTATTTGTGAAGTGGACAAAGATGCCCAGCTGTGAGGGTGTAGCCGTAAAGGGGGAATATACAGGTCAGCACAATTAACACAAAACCCAGTGTGTTGGATTATCATAGAGAGCAGGTGGCCGTGAAAGGCAAGGGGAGAGGAAGTGTAGAGAAAGGTGGCAGATGGCTGCAGAATTGTATGTGTCCACACTCAGCAGCACAGGGGAGAAAAGAGAGAACAGAACAGTGCAAAGCATCTAAGGAAAAAGATATCACTTCACTAGAACTTAAAGAGATTCATTTTGACCTCAAATCACAGAGCCATGCCCACAAAACACAAACAGATGTAGAAAATGAGCTGAATCAAACATGTTCTCATTGATTTACCATTTGGAGCCATGAACTGCACCTTCGAGAGAGGAAATTACTTTGACACAGTAATGTCAGTAATTTACAGGGAGAATAAACAGTATGATTGCACCTTCATTTAATTTTTATATCTACGATCTGTGACACAGATGAAGATCAGATAACACATTGATGAGTAAACAGTAAACTAGAACACTTTCTCGTGGCAAATGGGAAGAAAGAAAAAGACTCTCTGTGATATTTATGGATTAAACAGAGAATTATGTCTTCGAAGCCTCACTTAGGGCAAATGACGTGTATACTGCCAGCTGCCGTAATAACTCATGTCATTTATTTTAAACTCAAACACAAAGGAATAGACTTGGGGCGATGTAAAGCGGCAAAACCCCTGTCAAGGGTATCAAACACAAATACACAATGAGCTGCAGGTCATCATTATTTCTGACTTAATGTCCTCCAATCAGAGGGGATGACACAGCTGGGGGGCCACCAGTTGGACACCGCTATGCTAATCCATTAGCCACCTGCTTCGAGTGAGGGGGAGTTCACGCTTGATTACATTTGTCATCTTCCACAACAAAACGAGAGAGTCTGAATGAACAGTAAACTAGTGATTAGATGTGAAGAACATACATAAAATACGTCTGACCTCTGCTGTGTAGTTCCTACATTTTCTACATTTTCCTCGCAAGTTTATTGTTCCTCCGTCTTCCACCTTATTGTTTCATTTAGATTGTGTGTCGTGTGTATCATCCTGAATGCTTTGCTGTTTTCTTGTTTTGTGGAGAGGTTTTACTGGCCCCGTGGGTTAGACTGATGATTGTTACGACTGCGCGATTGCATTACAATTTCTGCGGTGATCAGATGTAATGAAACAAAACTGCTTCAAAAGGATGCTACAATTATTTTTCACATCTCCTTCCTTTTTTTCCAGGCACTTAGTTTTGGCCCTTCTGTTGCACTCTGCACTGAGCAGCTTCCACTCTGGGAATAAAACGTTGAAACCTCTCCTTTGACTTTAAAGGAAAACGCACGACAACAAAGGCTATGATGCAGGCACCCAGGCACTCACACTTCCCCAGCAAATGGCTCATGTTTAGGCAAAGCCCCTTTGCTAAAAGATGGCTTTCACCCTGTTTAAGGATGCTGCATCAAGACACATGTATTGTGTCGGCTTTCCTAAAGTGCTCACAACATTTCTGTTACACTAAATGTGGAATGGACTGTGTGCAAACCAGGCATGCTTTGCCCCAGATATATTTCTGTTCCCTTTGAGTCACCTCTGGTTTAAAATATCCCAGGGGTTTCATTTCACTGTTCACTAAACATTCTCCTTCACTCTTCACACCTTCACAAATGTGCACAGCATATAGGCGTTTACAAATACACAGTACATTCTTTTTCCAAGCTAGCCTGTGTTTTACAAGACTTTGTTGAAAGAGTATTTCTGAAACTATTTGTTCTAAAAATGTAATGCTGAAATGTTCTGTGCTACACACGACGTACTGTATCCTCAGTTGTACTTAATAGTGATTTTTAAGCTGTTTAAAAAGCTAAATGGTGGTTAGTAGTTAGCCTCTGACAACTCCAGCTTCATCACTGTAATGTCCAAATAGCTGTGATTAGATGGGTGGTTTACTAAATCTATGGCTGTCTGAGCAAAAGTAATCAGACATGGTTGATCTCTGAGTTATTCCTGACATTGTCTATTTCATTTTTACATCATCTCACACTCGCACTCTCACATCTTATTAGTTATGTGTTTCATTTTGTCAAATAGGAATCAGTTGAACCAAGTGAACAAACATTGGCACACTAGCACGTGGTCCTACTGAGTGGCGTACCGTGATCCAAGATGATGAGCTGCGCGCTGGACTGGATGTTGCCTGCATCGTTTTCCGCAAGGCACTGGTAGAAACCCTCATCTGACTTGACCAGACCCAAAACCTGCAGGTTGTGCTCCTTCTGCAGATGAGGAATGAGGCACGTTACAAGTGGCATTTTTAACCAAACAATGAGATAGTGGTGATGTAAAACCATGCAAATACTAATTAAAGTACAAAGTCGTCAGTGCACAAAAGGTTGAAAGGTACCACTTTAATGACAAATGAGCTGAACTTACAATTATTTTGAAGTAGTCACTGGGAATAACAGCATCTCCATTCTTGACCCATTTGACTGTAGGAGCTGGTGACCCTGAAACCTCACACTCAAAGACGATGTCCATGGACTCATGGGCATAAATGTTGGCCGGCCGCGTGACAAACTGAGGAGGAACTGTGGAATACAGATGAAAAAGAGAGAAGTCAGGGAGGTTTAAAAATAAAATCGGCTGTCAAAGTTCAGGTGAGATCAGGTAACTATTTAAGAGGAGTAGCAAATTAGAGATGACTGAAAACATGTAGGAGTCACATTTCCCCTTATGAAATCCAGTAACTAATTTGTCAAAACTAACCTGGCACATCACAGGACAACACTCTGGTCTCTGCCAGGAAATGAACAAGACCAAATGATGCCATGCCTCCCCTTCAACTGCCAAATGCCAGTTAAAGGAGGGTGGAAAGAACAACAAGCAGCATCGCTTAACACCAACTTATCCAATTATTTAAATCACACATCATTGACCTCGTCAGACAATTGCAACACTTGGAATATTTGATAAAAGGTTCAATAACCTCTGTTCTTATTTATTCAGGGATAGGTGAAAAATAAAAGCTACACTGGTACCAGTATAGTGTGTTAGCATGCTACACAAATCAAACACTTGCAGATCTTCTCTAGTCCTGCTAATGAGGGCCAGAAAAGAGTTATTTGATCTTCTGGGGCGATAGAGCGCCTCATCAATCTGTCCTGGAGCAAGGTCACTGGGAGTGCAGGGCTCAGGCCTCGTCCTCTCTCTATAATTGGACTGTACGTGTTGTGAGGAGAGACAGAGTAAGACAGACAGTGCATGTGTGTATCTATGTGTATTTCTGTGCAAAGGGCCTTTGCTGCCTCTGTGCATTCCCTGATAAGCAGTGACCTTGCTGACCACAGTTTAAATGCTGCATTGTTAGTGTGCCACTGTGTGTCAAGCTTTGCCATCAGACTCCTAGGATCTGTGAGCTACTTATAAGGATCTACGCTGTGGCTGTTCACATGGACTGATTGGATATTAGTAACAGTGGGTGAATAAAGTCCTTCTCTGATTATTCAGTACAGTAGCAGCTTGAGAGATGAAGTTATGTTCGTCTGCTTGATGTAGCTGTGTCTGTTTGATTTTAATATGTTATTACTAGTTAATGAATCAGCCTTTGTCATGTGGGGATATTTTGTTAACAACAAAATAATTAAGACTCTAAAATCAATTAAATTAAACTTAACCATTTCTTAAAATAATTAATGCTTTTCCTTGTGATACTTGACACTCGTGAAGGCCACTGTGTAGTCAAATGAGAGATCTGAACATTAACTTTGGGTTGCAAGGCACAGATATATATCTTGTGGTTCACTGTCTTCATACAGTGGCCTTGTTAGGTATCTGTCCATTGTCCACAGGTTCATGCCTGTAACAAATTAATGCGCATCAGTCAGATTGTCAAATTAAATAAATCTCATTCTCACTATATAAACTTCAAAAATATCATACTTGTGTAGAAATCTCCTGTGAAGTCTCGCTTTAAGGTGACAAAATGGCAAAAAAAAAAGGTATTGTCTCAAACAAAAGTCAGCTGTATAGTTGTAGTAGCAGAACAGATCAAAACCAAACAGGTGGATAATAGAGCAGAATACTGAAACCTTCCCTCGGCTTGCTTAATGACATAAGCAACGTCTGTGGTGAATACTGACGACTGAGACAAGGCTGGAAATGAGAACGGCGATGCTTGTATACTGGATCACTGTATGATTGTCAAGGAAGCCATCATCTGCTCTGTTTGTGTTTGTTTTTGTGTGTGTGTGTGTGTGTGTGTGCGGATGAATCTAAGTGTGTGTTCCCTGCAGGGAGATATGTGAGCTGTGAATAATGTGTTTCACAGTGTGGTGTCCCCTGGATATTTGCCTCTGATAGCTGTGCAGCATAGGCAGGTGAAATCCTTGGTTTACTTTGGCATGTCAGGGACACGGTGTTAAGACACCAGTGAATCTGTGTGTGTGTGTGTGTGTGTGTGTGTGTGAGAGAGAGTTTGTGTACACATGCATGTATGGCATGAGGCATGTGAGAATATGAATAAATTTAAACATGTCTGAATACTTAATTCATCCCATTATTACTGGTGCTATATGCCGTATATAATTTTATTTGGATTGCCAGGGTGGGTTTTGTTTGCATAGTACAGTGTGTGTGTGTTTAAATGCCTGCTTACGTATGTCTGTGAACATATGTTACTGTATGTTCATGCTGTCTCAATGTGCGCGTGTTATTTTTATATGGGTTTTTGCAATACATCACAGGTCTCTCTGTATGAATATACCGAGTGTCTGTGTATGTGTGTGTGTGTGTGTGTGCAGAGCCCCCTAGTGAGGTTTGCTGGTGACAGGTTTTGATGGTGACTGGTACCCTGCGGCTCCCTTTATCTCTCTCTCTCTCTATGTGTTTTACCACTCAAGTCTCCCATTTTTCCCTGACTCGTGATCTTCCTATATCTCCCTGTCTATCTCTCCATCTTCACCCTCCCCCTCCTTCTCTCCATGCACCATTTTCTCTAAATGGAGTTCAGACATTTGGAACCTATTGGACTGAGCAATGAGTAGAAACGTCTAAATATACCAATAAAGTCTGGGTGGAGAGGTAAGGGGTTGAAGAAAGCTAACAGAGTGTGACATGTGTGTCAGGTGTGTGTGTGTGTGTGTGTGTGTGTGTGTGTGTGTGTGTGTGTGGAGAGGCAACTGTCTAAATGCCTGATGACCTTCTTTAATTGGCTGTTTGTAGTATAAAACATGTGCATGCAAAGTTCAGATTTGCAGAAGGGTGCAGAGATAGCAACAGATGTGACAAGACTAAAAGTGCGACTAGGAGACAATCAGTAGGACACACACAGGACTGTTGCATAGAGCAGTGTTGTATACATGCAATTAGACTATGTTTTCCATTCCTTATGAATATTTCAGAAGGAGACAAAGTGCTACTAGATGCCAGCTGCTGGTCAACTCAAATAAAACTGAGGTTACTATGACAACATCAAACTCCATTGGTCAAAAATGAGTGATTCATAAGGAGGACATTATAGAAACTAGTTGTGTTTGTAATCACTACTAGTGCAGCAGAGTTTGAATCTCATGCACTATGATGTACATGAGCATCAGGTTCCACCAACTGCAGAAGGTAGTAACTGTAGTAATAATGCACTACGACTTTAACAAAAAAGTTCTGAAAATACATAATTTTCTTTCTATTAACGGCTAAACATACAATTAATTTAAACTGTGTTTGTATATAAATGTATATAAAATTAAAAGGGGGAAATTAAGGCATGTTTTCCATTTGTTTGCATTCCGGTTTCTTTAGCCAATCACACTGCAAAGCTTTGGTTGCTGCAATGTCCATCTGTAACCCTAAATATAGATTTTCTATACTCAGTAACTAACAAAAAAAGTAAAATCATAAACATATGGATGAGGTCACAGATGCCAAATCCATGTCTTTCATGTCTTCACAATTCACAAGCTGAAGTGACTGAAAGCAGGCTGACCTGTACTGGAGCATAACTTGCATGAAAGAACTCCAATAGAGGCCGAAAACCAACAAGAAAATGCAAAAATGAGGGAGTGAAAAAACTCTGATGCCAGTTCTTTGGGACGGGTATTATCTCTCCAGCCTTTAGCTTAGTAAAAGAAGCTTTAATGCAGACTTACACTGACTCTAGTGAACCACTAAAAGAGGGCCACAAAAAGGTCGTGTCTGTGTCTTACTCTGAGCTTGTTAAAACAAAACCCCACAGGATTCCTAAAGGGATTTTGAACAGATTACTTTACTTAAAGCTTCACTGGCAGCCAGGACTAAACTGAATACATACATAGTGAGGTCTCCATCTACTGGTACTTTTGGACAAATATTCCCCAACATGTAGGGTACAGCTGTTATCTATTAAGGCTTTATGGGAGACTGTTGATGTTGAAGAAGCCAAATATGAAAGACATTTTACTATTGCACTAGCTTGGCTGGAGTCCATTTAGCCTCATAAACAATAGGTCTTGGAGAGTCAGGGTTTACTCTGAGGGCAAGAGGAGTTTGGACTGCACTAATTACATATCCTAATCTTCCACAGATAACAGCTTTACTCTTCATCCTGGCCAAAACAAACAGCTTCAGCAGGTCAGTGGCAAGAAAGATGCTCAGTGCGTCTTGTTGGTTAAAACGTCCTTTTACAGATGGAGTCATAGGGGAGGTGTTTATTCTGTGGATGTTTTTGGTGATGGTTTTAAACATTACTAAACTGAGCAAAGCAGAGGCCTTTCAAAGCTTGCTTGATGGCTTGGTTACAGCATGTGGAGGAGCTTGAGGCAGTTTGTCTGAGCGGAGCAGAACAAACAGGACTGGAGGTTTTTTTTGAAAACAACGGTAAACAAAAAAACAAACAAACAGTAATGCTGGTAGATTAACATTATCTAAATATGTTTAAGTTGAATGGCTACTTATGGATGTAAGTACAAACTTAGTGTCAGAATTGTGTTAAATATTTATTGTGCGCTTGCACAATAAATCCAAGATGTGTGAATCTGAATTTTACAGTTGGACAGTGATGACAGTCAAAACATGCGGACACTCAAATATCTGTTAAAATGGACAAGCTGGACTGGGTTCCTCAGAGTAGATGTATCAACATGGGACAGACTAACACAATGACTCTAGGAAGACAAAACACATCGTGTAACAAAACACAGACATAACACTTTCTTGTTGCTCGTGTCCTGATTCAGATTTGGCTCCATTAGAAAAAAACCTTTAACCCCACTGATTGAGATAAGACCCCGTATGGAAAAAGGAGTATGGCTTTATCCCTAACCCCAAGTTCTTTATCAAATTACTGTTCTTTTAATACCTAAATGGAAAGTTTGTTGTTATACCAGCAAAATATTACTGCTCTGTGACACCAGTGAAGGGGAAAAATTTGGACTGCAGTAGAGGAAAAGGAGACGAAAATATCCATCACATCTTATCAAATCCATCATTTTCTTCCATGCATTTACAGAAAGCTATTCCTGTAACTAGCTGGAAAAATACTTTGAGCACAGTTCACAGAGAATCCTCCAACCAATATGTTAATAGAAGCCGCACATGCTTTGGCTTTTGTTAAGTTGCAGTCTCCTGTATGTCTGCAGATGTGATAATGCTTCCGCGTCTTACTTTCTTTCAAACAATTCGCCTGCTACAAAAAAGCAAAGAAGGTGCGACTGTGAGCTGAAATTTAGCTTAAGTTTTTTTATGTCTATTTTTGCCCATTTCTATTTTTAAGGTAAAAACGTTCCTGCTGTCTGGTTATAAATCTAGTCCTCAGCCTATAGGAAAGACATGAAACTTTTACAGAGGGCAGGGACTTCCTTTATGTGAGTGCAGAACACGGAAAGAACAATTAGGTTGATGATACGATAGCATGAGGCCATGATAGATGAGGTTCCCCTGCCTCGGAGCCCTGTAAAACTGGAAACATACATGTTTGCGGAGAAATTATTTCTATCTTGCAAGCCCACATACAGAGTCCAGGTCCAGGCCGTGCCTGGTCACGCAAGAGTGTAATGAAAAGCTGTCGCCTCCTAATTTATCCTCTATGCTAGTTTTAATAGAGGGTGAAATGTCACAGTAAAGTCATAGTGAACAGCACAAACCAACATAAACATTCAGATTAATTAAACATTTATGATAATATGATCAGTTCTGCCATAAACCCGCCAAACCAAGCTCTGCCCTCGTAGACCTCTGTAAACATTTTTCTGCTTTGACTGTTGTTGACTAGTAATTTAGACATTTGACTGAATTATACTGATGCTGTATTCTACAAAAATTACTCAAACAGGAGTAAATTATTCATTTGTTGCACTAAATGTGTGCAGATTTGGTGCACTACTGAGTATTAACAGCAGCAGGACGACAATTCCAACTGATTCAAATATGCAACAGTGCCTGTGTTCATCTTTTTTTTAAAAAAAAAATCATCCAATTCAACAACATGTCTTATTTATGTGTTGATAGTTATAGCACATAATGTTCTTGTTAGTAACATGGTTTTGGTATTTTGAGATAGCCTTTTCCAGTAACAACATGTAACCTCTTGGCCTCTTGTCTAACACATAGTTTGTACTTATTCACAGAAAAGTCTAACTACTAAATTCGTGGAGGTTTAAGACTTGATCAATGTGTGAATCATATCTGACTTTAAAACCTATTAAGTGGATAAACACATTTGTTAATGAATGCATACAGGTGTATGAAGTAAGTGCATAATTGACCTTGTGTGTCGTCATTATGTATGGATGTAGCTCTCCTCTCTCAGGTAAGCACCAGGTGAATCATAAACCATCAAGTTGTCTCTGCATAGCCGAGCAGTGTTTCATCAAATCAAATCCCAAACAGGCTTTCTGCATCTTTTCCTAGGCACAAACTGCCCAGGGTTGATGAAGCACACAATTTCTCCTGGTTACAGCAGCAAAGGAGGCGTTGAGGTGTTTTAGAAGGACTTAGTCAACAGAAAAAATTGTTTTGGTGTTAGTATAGATTTAAACCACACAGATTTCTGAGTATCTTTTAAAGTGTAACTACTTATTGAAGAAAATAAATTGACCTTTCAAGTGTCACTTCTCTTGTCAGTGGAGCAAATCAATGCCACAATCTGGATTCTTTATGAGTTTGGACAAAGCAAATGCAATTAGCTCTGTGAGTCTACAACACAGTAACAAACGACTTTATTGTATTACAGTAATGTCTTTGAACAATATTTCAGGGGTGCTGATCAATCAGTATTGTCACACTGAACCTGGAGGCTGGCAGGGGTCATGTCAGAGATACGCAGAGAGAATCTGACAGACAAAGCTTAGGACAGAAATGAGTGAAGTCAGATGTCTTCCTGTGACCTGATCTGATTTTACATTACCGTCTCCTTTAATCATAGTGAGCGGCAGCAAATGATTAAAGAGGGGTGTATGGGTGATGACGGCTGTGTGTGAAATGCAATGAGCCCGGGAATGAGCCTCAGGGTGTTCCCTCATTCTAAAGTTATTTCACATCAAACCCTGTGAGTGGCTTACTTCACCTGGGAAAAACATACAAATACCCGAGAGACATTTGTGTTCATGTGTGCAAAGGACGACAGATGATCCCATCCAATAAGTTTCCTTAAATCAGCAACACTTTGCAACATAACAGGGTCACTGAAAGGGATCAATATGGTTATACAGTATGTAGAGTCAAACTCTATTGTGCTCTTCCATAATGTAGATAGACATTATTTACATTAACTACTGGACATTTAACCACTGTGTCAATGACATCATACAGATTTTAATTTACTGAAAGGGTTTAAAACTTAGGAAAGTATAGTTTCACTACACTCTCCTTAGTAACTAAAGCATCCCCACTTATTCCAAATGTGTCATTTTGTTTTCAATTTACTCCACAAATCAAAGTCACTAAGATGTTTTTACATTGTCTAACTGTAACTATAATACTGGTCAACCCAGTTGTGCATTCATGCCAGTGTAAACTGTTTAAACTACACATATCTGGTCCTGCAACAGAAAACAGACGATGTGGGCTGATGAAAGTACCTTGCACCGTGACTTGAGCCTGGGCTTCAATAGTGCCATTAGAATTGTCCGCCACACAGGTGTAGGTGCCAGCATCTTCTTCTGTGAGATTTAAAATCTGGAGACTGCCTCCTCCCAGAACCTCCACACGGCCCTCGCTGGATAGAGACAGAGAACAAAAGAGAAGAAGAAAGAAAAGTGACTTTTTGTTACATGTAACACTGTTTACATCACGTGAAGGAGCTCTAACACTGCTGATCCTAAAACAGCAGCTGCACAGAGCTGAACTGAAGCCTCAGTGCCATGTTTTGAGCAGACTTGTAAAATATGTAAAACGTTATTATGGCACATTTCCCTCCTGCAGTACTTCTTCAGATTGCTGAGTGGTAAAGGTTGCAGCCTCTGGAGCTCCATGTTCTCCTACTGACCTGAGTTTGACTCCACATCTCTTCGCTGCCTCTTTTGCTCCGTCACCTCTTAACAACTCTGAATAAATAAAATATGCTAAAAGCAGAGTAACTGCCTCGAAAAGAATGCAACTAGTATGTTTTTTCTCAACAATTATTATTTATAAGCCATCTGCATTTGGACATCTGGTAATGTAACTAGCTTTAGAATGGACTAAAACATAATATTTGGAGGAAATCTAGTGCTTTTTAAAGGCACTATTTTACAAGTTACATGTGAGATGAATATATGCTGTATTTGTAGGCATCCGTTTAGGTCATACATCAGAATGAATCCTACTGAAGCTATAATTGGGGCCTGTGGTTTGTACAGTGTCACTACCCCAGCTGTCACATTGCCATAACAATTGCTTTCATTTTCTTTCATCAGCTGTTAATTAACTGGGGTCATATGCATTTAAAAAATAACAACAATCTAACATCAAGTGAATGTGAGTTAAAGAACATCTGTTTGCAGTCATTCAGCATCGATAAGAGTCTGAAGGAAAAATGAGCGTAAGGTTCCTGAAAGCAGACAGTAAACATGTCCACACAGGATTTTCACCTTTCATAAAGCGTCTAAGCAGTATTCACACGGGTGTTATGCTAAAGTTTCTAAATGAATGTTTTGTTCTCAAAATCGCGGTTAACATTAATCTTTTTGTGGATTAAAACAGAAAGAGCCATTTATCAGGCATTTCAGATAAAGAAAACATAAATATTTAATATTCTAAACTATTTACACCTAATCCTAATATAACCACACATCTATTTGTATAGCCTCTCTTTGAACAGTCCCAACTTTGATTTTCCCCAATAGGCCCAGGGGAAAGCCGTCTGCGGCCAAGCTCTGGCTTGATTCAACAACCACTGGAGCACAGGA
This sequence comes from Ctenopoma multispine, assembly GCA_034779795.1. Taxonomy (NCBI): domain Eukaryota; kingdom Metazoa; phylum Chordata; class Actinopteri; order Anabantiformes; family Anabantidae; genus Ctenopoma; species Ctenopoma multispine. Next base: position 15,076,131 of record JAUYWH010000018.1, on the reverse strand, counting down.
GTAGGAGGAGGCTGAGAGGAAAGAAAATAAAAATCAATAGCATACGGAGAGAACTCTGCATTCAGAAAGAGAGAACCAGAGAGGTGGGAGAAGAGTAGGAGCAGTGGGTCACCTGAAGAAGATAAAAAAACAAAAACAAAGAGGGCCACAGCAAGTAAAATGAAACCGAGCAGAGCAAGATCAGCGCATAATGGTTTTTGTACGGAGGAGTGGGGAAACATGCAGAGGTAAAGAGTGGACTGAGGAAAACAAGCCTATGCTGAAGGTTGATATCATTTTAAACAAACTGCTGACTAGCTAGAGCTTCCACTCAAGCTCATTTTTCTCTCCCCTTGACTAGTCCTGGGTTTTGGCAGCATTGGCTTTTGTTCCATCTGCCGGTCTGTCTGTGCTGGAGTGGAGCATTTGAGTGGCACTCAACCTGCTGTCACCAAAATGACATCACTGTTTCACAAGGGAAAAATACACTATTAATCAACAATCATTTAACAGCTTTAACAGCTGCAGTTTCAGGTAACAAAGACAAACAGATTAGGACTGTTGTGCCAAAAGAATTAGGTACCGGAAAAATAACCTGGTTAAAGGTTCAAATCAATGCAGAGTTGTTATTTTGTAGAGGTTTTACACGTTGTTCTGCAGCAGAGATAGAAGACTCTATACTATTACCAACCTCACACAAAAAGCCTGAGAGCAACGTTCCACATCAGGTTGTTATGACAGGTTGTAAAGCCTGGTTGTTTACACATTACCCAGATTTGTATCTGTACTTCCAAAGTTATATGATTACTTTGACCGATTACCTTAAAAAGTAAAAGTTCTACAATAATCAGAAAAATCTCGAATTGCAGATCATTTACAGGCTATTTGAAACGTCCCTTAAGGTGCTTCAAATTTCTGCAGTTAAAAATTCTGTAATAATCATAGTAACACTGACATTGCTCACTGATTTGTAACAAATCTGAGCAGTGTGAGACCACAACCCTGCTCCAGGTCAGGATCATGGTCATGAAGTCGGGTCAGAGGAGCCTTGTTGACCTGTTCAGACCGACAGGATAACCCCAACCCTCTCATGCGCCTTTTAGTGCAACGTAAACAGCATGCTGTTTTTTTTCCTGGACAGTTGTCCATTGTACAATGTAGAAAATACAAAAAAAAAAAACACTGCACCTGGCAAAAAAGCCTGGCAGAGAACACCATGGGTCTTAAAGGGAGGGAAAAGTGTAACATAAACGCAACACAGAATCACTGAAAATGCCAGAAATCTTACTGGACATTGATTACTTCTCTGTGCACATTACAGAGTATGGCTGATTCTGTTGGGAGGCTCCGCATGTCAAATCCATGCTGAATCAAAAAATTCCTGTGAAGGACGTCAGCGAGTTCATTGTGCCAGGCATTCCTGCAGTTAGTCTCTCCAGGACAACTATTCAGACTCTGTTGGCCTTTAGTGCCGCATACACCATAAAGCGCTCTGACAGCTTCTTCTTGTACTTGAACGAGGAACACAGAATACATACGAAACCACCAGGCAATTTCTGATGCTGTTCAGAGTAAGTCAATCATAGCTTTAACTGCAGAAGTGAAAGCAGTGGGAAAAAAAAAAACGTGTTACTGTTTATAGACCATAAAAGAGGGAGATGATGTAAATTGGCTTGAAGACACTTTGTGCTATTGTAAGAGAGTTCTCTCCACATTGTGGTGATTTAAATAAAGTTGGAGCAGCTGTAAGGATGTGTTGTCAGGTCCTTGGTGGGAGATACTGCTAATTAAAACTGAATTATCCATACTCACCTACAAAGAGCTGTTAAAGTAGTTTGATAGTTCCACTGTCAAATTTTATCTCATTATAAAACTGCAGATGTGCACATGCATACACACAAAGTACAACCAAGTAGTGATTACAGTATAAATGTAGACTAGGTGCAATTATGCTAATTGGTCTTATTCTCTCTTTCAAGTTTTGAATCTATATTTTTACTCTGATTACTTCTCTTCCAACAATTTGTTTGTGTTGTGGTGGTGTTATATTCTGCTAAAGTGTGTTAATCAGATGTTAGGTCAAATATTTAAGTTTACTTACTCAAAAATTAAGTTTGACCTTCCTAATCGTAACTCCTAAAGATGCAAAGATTCACTGTGCTGGGAGGAACGAAAACATCCACCTCCCTCTGCTCTTCCTCCAAAAATGTGTTGAGAATGTCCTGTCAACAACTAGAAGTCCCCAACACAGTCTTGTCCTCTGTTCTGACATTCAGCTTTGAAGGCAATGGCAGCCAAGGCACCAGAGATGGGGTTTGAGGGGAATAGACACATTTGGTATGTGTGAATGTTGACTCAGCCTTCCGTAACACAGACTGGTGGCAAGGTCAGTGCACCTGAGCGAGGGAACGCTGCAGCTCATTGAAGAACTGTGTGTGCTGATGAAGGCTGTGCAGTACACTGTCACAGAGCAATCAGTGGTGCTGTGACAGTGGTTGGGCATGGGTCATGCTATAGGACTCACAAGAGGGAGACAGGTAGAATCACACCTGTCACAACAAAAAAAATGGTGATTCATTATTAATGGATAGAGTGGCCATCTAAACCTTTCTATATGCTTTCTTTTTGCATTTTTTCCTGTGTTCAGATCAAATTTATTTTCACTTTCGACTTTTGATTCACCATCTCTCTCTCTCTCTCTCTCTCTCCTCAGTGTCCATGAATGTGAATGAATGAATGTTAACTACTGTATTGTTGGAGGTGTTGTGGTTCAAAGTGAACACGCAAACTCTTTCCTTTTGACCAGAACATAATCGCAACAGTTCCATAAATTTCAATCATGTTCCAGGTGTGAAGAAAGGACCGGGATTGCATTTTCCTGAAGATGTGCCGACACTGGTCTGGAATGATTGGTCCTGCTTCCAAAATATATTTTTTCATTATGTATTTCTGCTCAGATATGAACTATATGGGGAAACATAAGTGAAATACAAAGGAGAAAATAGAGAAACCAGACTACCTAGGGAAATGAGCGAATGAATAAACAATTAGAAATTAATGTGAAACAGTCCAGGCCAAGACTTCTCAAGTGACTCAGACATGAAAATGTTTTTGTTTTCCTCTGGCTCATAATGGAAAGCTGCAGGACCTTTGAGACAATAACAAGTCTTGCATACCTGACTTTATTTGCCCCCACCTCCAACCAGGGTCCCCAAGAATAAACTCATTGTTTGATTAGTGAATATTACAAGGATGCCTGCAGCCTATAATTCACATAATATACTTTTAGACGGCCCCCTCTGAGATGGTTGAAGCTAGCTGAAGCTAGTGTGCCACATGCTAAGTCAGGTTTAGAAAACTACAGTGTTCCTCCAGGTTGTAAAGTCTTTGAATGGGACATATACCCACTTCATATCTGGTGAAGAGACATGGAGCTGCAGGTGAGTTGTTTTATGCTGTTAGAGACAATGTGTAGATCCAGGCTATCAGCGAATAAAGCGCCCATCATCAGTTTTATGATGTTGCACAGTTTTTGCTTTTAAGGGTAAATTACACTATGTGCATCTGTAGGTTTCTAGATTCATCCAGTGGACAACCGCTAATGCATTCCTCTCTACATTATAACCAGAATGCAGCGAAGTACAAGAGAAACCATGACAGGAAACACGCTTTAAAGAGAGCCAGTGAGATTGTGTGTGTTTGTGATGAGCTGGAGACTGAGGGACATCTACTGTATAAAACAAGACCTCCCTCCACTGCCAGAAAACCATGTTGCTTGTCTTGTTTTCTCATCCCCACATGCCAGGAAAGCCACTCCATTACCTTAACCCACTCTGCTGCCATCTATCATTTCACCAGTGCTGAAGAACTTTTAGTACTTAAGCAGAACTCTAATCATTTCGACCTACTGTGTATCAGAGAGAACGTTCGGGCACTGGATACCTACTGCACATGACAACATCTCTCACAGGGGCAAATGTGTGGTGCAGAAGAGTTGAAGTGACTATACACACTCACAAACTTTCACTGGCCACTATATTAGGTACAACCTGCTAATACCGGATCTTTTCTTCTTAAGTTCTTTTTTTAGAACTTAATGATGATGCAGTTGCTGCAGATGATGAAAATCTCCTGTTTCACCACATCCTAAAGATGTTCTATTGGATTGAGATCTAGTGACTATGGAGCTGGTGGTTTCCAAATCATCATTTTATTTAAAAAAACAGGTAAAGTTTGGGACCTGTATTACCAGTATTCAAACCGGTAACCACAGGTATTGTCAAACTAACCAGTACTGATAGACTAAAAATAAAAGTGCATTTTGAGAACATGGATCTTCTTTTATTTATGTATTTTCTTTTGAACAGTGATAGTACATTTTAAAGCAATATCTATTGGGAATAAAAAAATTGGAGCTGTCAGAGGTGGACTTTTCAGAACGCTCTAAAGGTTTTATCATTTGGACTTTTTAATTACATGACATGATGAATTACAGTTTTCTAAGAGGTAAACCCAGCAGTCTGCGTTAAACTAACATCAATGAGATTTTGAGCTTTAATTGTTAAACAGATTCTGTGGGCATCAGGGTAAAATAGCATTTTCATTTCCTTCATGTCACATTGGTGTCTCACGCTAACTCACTGAAATGAATGGACCCTATGTATTTATACGTATGTATGTCTATTCATTTTCTTCTCTCTTTCTTCGCCCAGTCAAGTGAATAAAATAATGTGTGTGTGTGTGTGTAAGAGGGTTACACTGCGGTCCAATAATAGTCCAATTGCAAACAAATTTCCCACACCACGCTTCTCTCCTTATACACAAGTAACTGCAATATACACAATCATATTTAAATGAAGGTGAGAAGACAAGGAGGAGAGAAGATAGATGGCTTGGAGACTTTGGAAGAGGGTTGATTTACATGCTCTGTCAATTCCCTGTTGCTGGCCGACATGCATAATTCATCCATTTTATTGACTGCTGGGGGATTCTATTAGGTGAAAGAGTGATACTCTCAAGAACAAAAGATGGCTGTCCTCGTGAGTGTCATAAGGACCAGTATGTGTAAGAAATCCAAAGGCATATTTCTCTGTTCTTCCTGGCACCTAGGGATGCAATCGATGACACACAGGGCATTTGCTATGAATGTATTTTCAACATGTTGACTGCACAGCTCCAAGTGTTGTTGTTGAGCTCAGTCAGAATAAATGGCGAGCTTGATGTCCTTGGCAATAGACTTACTCTAAGTCTAAATGAATTTGAGACTAGGATCGGGACTCTGGTGAATAAATGAGCAGTGTGTTTCAGCAGAATAAGCTAGTAGATAGTGTCATACATACTAGATGTATCACTCTTTTCATCAAATGAAAGACCACACAACATGGGAGAGAATAGTTTGAGAGGTAGGCAGCCTAAAAAATATATATTTAGGTTTAAAAATGACAACCAGCAATCTACTTAAAAAACGTTATTGATAAGTAGAAGATTAGATAATATATTATTAGATTTCTATCATTAAAAAATAATTGGTTTTAAGATTATTAATCTATGAATTAAATGTAGAGATAAAACCATACATCTGGAATGAGCCTCAGGCACAACAATTACTAGTTTTATCTTGTGTAAAGAGTCACACAAGTCAATGACAAGACAATCGGCACAGATATATGCAGTATTAACCCACAACAAGCATACTCATGCACTCTTCTATGAGCAAATAGCTAAAGCAAATGACGAAATTCCTTTTATTTCATGTTGGTGAAGTAGAAACCATTTGAATATCACCTCAGAGTAATCTGCATTATACCGATTTATATGCACCTGGGCATTCAATGCTACCTTTTGCGCACTACATACTGTATGTGTTGTAGTCCCACATTCAAGGACTAAGTCAGTGGCCTCCATCTCAGTCGAGTACAATAAATGCTTTCAGGTTTACTTCCATCCATAAAATTCTATTTACATACACAAACATATGGTTGGTTGATGTTTTTAGAGGCTGTAGCTCCTTCGTAAACATCTATGTAAAAGACAGATAATGTACTTGACTCTCTGTGAAACTATGATTTCCAAAGCTGGCACAGTGACCATCTCAAAGACCGACTGCGTGAGATGATCTTAGAATAACAGATTAACAGATACAGTAACTCAGCAGTGAAAAATGAAGTTCTCAACAACTGAGAGTTAAGACAACCACCTGTTCCAAATTTGCATTTCAGATCTTGCTCCACCCCCATCTGTCATCACAAACATCAAAGAGTTTTCATAGCAGTCACTAAGTCCTACATGGCAATATGGACAGGTGATACAAAAAAAGACGAGCAATATCTGTCTTCTGACAGGTTATGAATAACATACTAATGAGATTCTTCAAAGACTTGTGACAGAAATCCAACTTATGGCAGAAATCCTTTATATAGCACGTTTTGGCATGGAGTTGACTGTCTTTAAAATGATCCTAAAGCACTTCTGAGGAGTCAGTCAGCTAGTGAATTATTAACAAATAGTTACTGGGGAGAATAAGACCTGCAATAATCAGTATTTCTAAAACTACTATACATCATTTCATGTTGCACTCTGCATTATTTGTGCATCAACAGCAGAAGTTCAATATGATAATCCTCGCTGTCAGTGAGTCACTGCCTTCAATTGGTAGTTCTAACATACGGCATCTTCATAAACTTTCATCTCATGTCTGTGTCTGCACTGCCACTTTCAAGGCCCTATTTGTGCTCTGCACAAGAGACCAATTACACTCTTTGCGGATTCCCCTACACTGCATGCCACGCCAATTTTTAATTGACAGGAGCTCTATCTCTCATAGAATGCTTGCAAGGGACAGGAGACTCATAAAAAAGAAAGCTCCAAAAGAAGGCTATTCTTTTTAATTGTCAATGTCGTATTAAAATCAAAAGAACAGTGGCGGTAATGTATTCGCCACACAATCCATTTCTTCTCTAAAGGCAGAAGCATGGGGTCCACTTCAATATTGCAAAGAGTTCCCTGGTTGTTCTGAGTATGCTTGCTAATTACCAATGGAGTCACCCTAGAGGGGTGAGTATGCACACTGCATAGTGTGTCGTAATTGATACAAGGTACATAATAAGTACCTTTTTAGCCAGCTCCCACCGGAGGTCAGAGGTATTCACAGACAATTCCATAGGTGTTAAAGACATTTAACTTGAGACACAGTGCTGTGCTGAGAACTAAATGTTGGAAAGTCTAATGATATTCTAGCTCACACCACACTGGAGTCTTGTAGTTATCAATGTGATGACCTAACATTTAATTTTACTGAAGACAGAAATCCCATTCTGAAGTGGATTTAGATGAGTGAGCCCTATTTCAGCTATTTCCGTTGAGCCCAGAAGTTGCAAAGGTATTATCCTACAGGAGTCCTACAGTGGGGTAAAGTAAACAAAGTGCTGTCTTAACTGGTGAGAATCTAACTTCCCATGGCCAATGTAATTCTTTCTGAGGGATTTGAGCTGCTCTGGCTGAGCTAACGAGAGCCAGAGGAGTGAGAGCACAGGCACTGTGACACTCTCCTGGCTCTTAATTTGTGAACTTCCCCTCAGCTGGCAGCCCTGCAGCCTCAAGTCCTAGCTGAAGTGGCTCTGCAGGCACGTCCAGGTCTCCCCTCAGGGCTTTCTGGGTAGCAGTGGCAGAAAAGCATTAACACCTTGGGAACCAAGCGCCAGGACAAACAGGTTAGCTTTTGTAGGCGAGAGGCACAAGGTAAAAAGAAGCAGTACATTACAGTCTGTGCTGCGTTTCAAAAGTTAGAAATGTGTGAGCCAGAGGACTTTCAGCACAGCAGTGTGTGGCTTCAGAGTAACTACTGGAGACTTTGATAGGTACAGGTGCTTTTAAAACGTGGGTTTAAAAAGAGCACACCAGTTTCTATATGAGTCATGGCAGAAACATGCCCTGAAGAAAAAAAAATGTATTGGTGAAATGGTTCAAATAGTTATAGTGAAGCAAACTTACAGCCGGAGTCTATGCTCTTACCTTTCTTCTAGCAGCTTGTCTCCAAACATCCAACGAATGTGCGGTGTGGGGTAACCACTGACCACACAGGGCAGGTGTAAACTGGTGCCTGCCACCTTGGTTACAGACACAGGCTGCACCAGGAACTCCAGCTTCCTCTCTTCTCCAGTTTCTTAGAGGGGAGAAAAAAGGTCAGGGTTAAGATGGAGGTCTGGGTTAAGGTGAGTAAGTGAAGCAGAGCAACAGCCTTCTATGTTACCAGGTGCTATCAGTCTTTACAGACTTCAAAAGAAGTCAGGTTTGACGAGCAGACACCTAAACGCTCAAACCAAGTGTGGTCAGATAAAGAATGTCCATGTTGATGCGTGAGACAGCTTAAGTTTCAGCTTTTAAGGAGTTCAAAGTGATCCCACATAATTCCAGCTGCAACTAACCTGCCTGCAACAACATGTGACACCAACATATAGAGGACATACAGTAGCCAATAATGTAAGTGGCAATTTAATTACACAACAATAAATATATACATTTGTTTTTATTGCTTAATGTCTTTCCCTAAAAAACTAAGTTTGATTTTTCTCAAGCTGCTTTGTGGTGACTTCAAAGAAACCAACTAATCATGAATAGAGTACATTTACTACATCTGTTAGTAGCACCCAAACAAAAATTCTTTCATTTTCCACACAGCATTTTTGCCACTTTACTACACATACATAAATTTATGACCTCTAATATCTTCTCTGTGCTGCCAGGACCCTGGTGCTTAACAACTCCGTAAATACAACTTCAAGAGGGGTGTAAGGAAAGACTGCTACTTTAGAATTTACCCCCCTTGTGAGCTACAACTGAGTCACTGTAGCACCACTGATAATCCCAGCGGTAGTTCTACTACTTCTTCGGGCATTCAACCTTGTATTTGTAACCATTTGATAAACTGATCCATATCTATATGGAAGAGGGACTAAGATAACGTAATATAATCAAGGACGTGAAAAAGCGTGTATACTGTATGTAATAGGTGATAACTAAGAACAAGCAGGCTGAATGCATTGGCTATCAGAATAAAGTATGGAGACCAACAAATACTATTCCTGTGACTCTGCAGTCCTACATCTATCAATTCCCTAATTCCCAACGAACAACATTTATTGCTTAACTTTATTTCCTCTAATTACCTGGCAGTATCTGGAGCTGGGCTTCGTCACTGGACTTGGATGAACCCACATTTTCCACCAGACAGCGATAGAGTCCAGCGTCAGCTTCTGAGGCGTTACTGATCACCAGGGCCCCGGTGGGGAGCTGGACCAGTCTGGTGCTAAGCTCTAGTGGCTGATGGTCTTTCTCCCACCTGGTAAAGGGCACCAGATCTGAGTTGATCTCACATGCCATCACTTGACTTTCCCCTAGATGTACAGAGGTTGGTGCTGGCTGGCTGGTGAATCTGGCCATTCCTGAAATACAATGACAAGTCAAAATTGTAAAAAGACTCACTTCATAGACGGTAACAAACATTTCAGGAGTGTGATAAATAATAGCTTATTTTCACTTTTTCTGCCATTTAGTTAGTCTGAATATGTAATCTGGCAGAGAATTTATTCAAAACACATGAACCAGGATTTAGTAAATACATGATAAAATCAGCTGAAAATTATTGTTAATTAAAAAAACAACAAATTTCTGCTGAACTGGTTTAAGGGCAAATTTGACTTGAAAATTGCTAACTCATTTAACCCTTTCTTTTCGTGTCTTAATGTAATAAAACTAAGTTAAACTTTAAGCTTTAGTTATGTTGAAAACATTTGGATGTAAGTTGTCACTGAGCCAGGTTAGAAAACAGACCTATTCTGGACCTTTAACACAGTGAAGTTACACAAACCTTTGTTATAAACTATGACAAGATATATTTGGGCTAATCTTTAGAGCTAGAAAACATTAACAGCGTTGGAAAACAGGTTCTTAGGAGAAGAAGAACAACCTACACTCTCAGACACAGTCCTACAACACACACACAACCGCCCACGCACAGTTGTGTAGCATAATCACTTATCCTCGATGGTGAATGTTAATTTGCCACGCAGAGCAGCAGACACACAGCACTAATTAAAAAAGGCTGGATCCACAGGCTGTTTGTGCTGCTGTACTCTGACTTTCATCTCAACGCAAAATAATTATTTCCTGCATTTGAAGCCATCGATCTGAAACCAACACTTGCGGGCTGCCTTCGAAACAATCACACACTGTGACTTCAATTAAAAATAACTTACAGTGTGTAAATAGCAAATGGTATTCTTGAGTTTATTAGTGAAGAAGGAGCGGCTGTTTTTAAAAGGTAAAAGGGCCACTCCACCAACAATAAAAAGAACACCATGCTGTGTTATTACCACAGAGGGCCTCTTGAGTTTTTGGGCTGACTGTGGTTGTCTCCTTGGTAATGTCAATGTGTGAGGGAAATGAATGGATAAAAATATGCGTCGCCAAGGATGAAAGGAAGAAGTTGGTTTCTGTGTGTGTTTTTCTATTTGTGAATGCAAGTGCAAGTGTGCCTGCTGCTACAGTGCCTTTTTGCAGCCCGTGATGCTGAATACTTTCTGAGTGATAATTTGGCAACTCCCTCCACTCTCACCTACAGACAGCTCCTTAAATTCCCTCCAAAGAGTGGTTCCTGGGTAAATCACACTTTCAGATAAGGCCCCCAACACACTCCCCAACCCCCCTTCTGCTCACACATTCAATTGTAGATCTCTCTACAAAGGAAGAGAAAACAATGGCCCCAAGTTAAGGTGTCCCAGGTCTAACAGCTAGAGATACTGTATAACCACAACTTTGTGTAATGGCTTAATACTTGGCCTTAAGAGCACCCATGAGAGAGCCCTGACATTCATCTGGAGACATGACAAGGAATTATGCTTCCACAAAGACTGAACCTTGTCCTCTCACAACTTCAGTTCAGATTGTTGTGAGCACCTTGACTCATCTGCAGTGCCTCTGCTGCGCTTCCAGCTCTGAATCGACTAATCCTTTGTTCCTCCAGCCTCATTACATCTCTCCAGGCTGAGTTCAGCAGTTTGCAGTGTCTAAGGGTATATGTGTGCTTGTGTGTGAATGAAAGTAGGTGGGTATTTTATCTAAGACACAAGTTGCAGCCAGTGTTAATGAAGAGTATGGTTCACATTATGATGTCTCAAACATGCACATGTACATGTGTTATGCACACAAGCTAAAGTGTACATCAGCACATTAAGTGTAGGTCAAGCCAGGACATTGTAGGTGGGAAGTGGTGAGTGTGGATGCAAACACTATTGATTCCAATTAATCACAATTCTCCATTTAAATCGACTGGATGGGAGGTTCATTTTCCACACCCTTGCTCAGCACCATCTATTGAACAGAACTGCTGTACTGCCAATCTTAACACTTATTAGCAAAGTGTGATGAGGCTAAATGAGTCCAAGAGAGCAATAATGTCTCAGTGGTCTACACACAGGAATGGTTAGAGTTTTATGGTAATGAAAATCCATTTTTGTTCATTTCAAACTGCATAAATTAGAGGAAAATTTGACGCTGCTGATCTTATTGTGCATCCAACCAATATTTTGGTAGAATATAAAGCAGTTAACCCAGTGCTGGTACCAAATACCTCCTTTGTGAAGAATGGTTAGTTAGACTCACTAAACCTGGCTTTTCCAGCAGAGCTTATAATCATATGAATGCTAATGAATGAATGCGTCCACCACTGAATAGAGATTAGAAACGAATTGTGCTGCAGAGAGCTACGAAACCGAATGTAACCATGCATACACATACATAGAGATATTCTTAAATCACACAGTTGGATCCCTTCTATACTTAATTAAAATCAGGTATAGAATAACAATGAGTAGCTTAATGCAATATGCAGAAGGCTTAAGGATTTCCCTCTTGACTCAACTGAATTAGTAACTGACTGCTGAATGGCTGTCTTTCACCTTGGGTCAAAAGTATAACTGTGCTTGATGTTACATATTTTTAAGCTTTGCTGTTTTAAGTAATTAAGAGTAAAAGTGAAACTGGCCCACAGGGCTGTAAATCATATGGCTCTGGTCTGACAAAATGTGTTTGGACTGGTAATATGAAATAACTGCTTATACAATAAATGATACCCGACAGACACGTTTTGAAATGAGTACTTGTCTGAACACGACACTTAAATATTTCACTATTACCATATTTGGTTACCAAAATAAAACAAACACGCAAATAAAACAGCCATGAAATCTGCATAGTTTAAGTTATTAATGCAATTTATTATTTCTTTTTCATTATGAATCTACTCATAATATAAAACTCTGATTATATACCCACTAGTCCATGTAAAACATTAGGAGTCAAAATCATTTCACATTTATTTGTTCAACAACAAATGTAAATGTAACAAGTGACAAAGAGGATTTGACATTTGCGGTCATGAACAATCATAAAGAAGAAAATGGATCACAGTGGGTCAAACACCAATTTCTACACTTGATAGTAGAATCAGTTGACCAGACGGTAACAAAGCCACAAGTGGGACTCTCATTGTTACAACGTTATTATTTCCACTACTGCTCTCTTTCTCTTTCTGTGCATTCAAGAAATTCACACCCATTCTTTTGGGACTAGAAAAAGTCGTTCTTGAAAATGTTAAAAATCAATACCTGAAATTGAAGTACACAAGTCAGGGTGAAGGAAAATGGGTACACTAAAAAAGTAAATTAAAGCCCTTCATGTCAGATAATCTCTAGAATGCACTGATTGTTACAAATTGATATTTCATAGTGTGGGGCCACCAAAAAGAGGCAGACCTCTCCTTTAAAGCACAATAATGACAACCTCTCTAGCTCAAACTCTCCATGTAACATTCCCGTTTGAAAACATGTAATACAGTAACCCATAAACACAAAGACAGAACAATCACAACACTATTGTTGGTGCATTTATGAATTTCACAGTATTCACAGAGAGTCAAATCAAGTTTGCTGAGACAAAAAAAGAACAAACGATTTTAGTCGATGAGGTAACAGATCCAATTCTGGATGATGAGCAAATCAGTGTGAAGACATCCAATTAATGGCATTAAAAATCTGAGGCGCACTGTGAATAAGGAGGCAACAGGGTAATCAAGCCGCCTAAAAAAGACAATAATGTATATTAGATATATTGGCTTGGAGAAGTGAATGCCTAGCTCAAGTCTAAATGTGTTTCCCTGACCCTAACCCTAACCCTGTACAATATGTACTTTGCTTTATTCAGTTCAATGCTTCTTTCTGTTCATGCTGCCTTTAAGGCCGGCTGCAGCCTAAGTGATAATTAATTCCCTAATTGAAGGTTTCAGGGCTTCGGGGGAGAATATTTCCAAGGGCTTCCTCTATTACAGCAAATCATGCTATTCAGCTAACATACTTGTGGTTACGTTGTTAATGTAAAACAGTTAAGTATCTTATTGATATCATGTAGTTTCATGTTGTAATTTATTCAGAAATCCTCTTGTTCAAACGTAAAGGAAAACTTTTCACTGATTCTGCACTTGTCACTGTACAATGTAATATGATCAAACACAGTCCATATACTGTATGAGCTTTATTACAGAGTTTGAAGACACTGTAATACGTATAGAAAGAATGTAACCAGCAATGGCTAAAATAATTTTCCAACACGTAAATGTAATGTGCAACACCGCGCATTTTTTAGGAATGACCATATTTCTGACTGTTTCAACAAAAGCTGCACATGTAAGCTTTACAAATATACTGCATGATGGACAATATAAAGGCCTTGTTACACAGTATTTGTATACACAGTATTTGTGTCGTAGCTGGAGTTGTTCTAACGCCAGATTAAAACTTTAGAAAACTAGAAGATCCACTTAGAACATAAACAGCATCAAACTTCAGGGTTGACTTTTAAGAATAGATTAATACACCAGTAGGCTGATTCCTTCTTGGTTTTGGAAACAGCACTGCTGAGCAAAAAAGAGGTTGAGTGCAAGAAAATAAACTCCCATTTGTTCCCAAATGTTCCCATTTGTAAAGCACTGACTGTGTGTGATTATTAATAAATTAATGCACTCATTGTGCGTACAAGCACGTGCATAAATGAAGGAAACTCAATGGAAGCTGACGAGCAATGAATACAATCCGATGCATAAAAAAAACCACCAACTCTTTTGAGAGACAAATATTTATATTCCTCCTTTGGTCTACAAGTTTTCAAACTTTAATTGCATTGTATTGCAAAACCCACTCAAAGGCATTGTCTCCCCAATACAAAAGTGTTCACCTCTTGTTATCACTCCTAACAAAAGCACTTCAGAGTAGAAGGTACACCGAAAAACTGATTTGTTCTATCTCAGCAGAGATCTTTGTGAAATTTAGCTTTGAGGGTTGCGCTTTGGAGATTTTCTTAAATGGCAGAGCTACAAAATAAAAATAACAGCATTTGTTATATCTAAAACTAAGAAGAAATTTTAATTAACTTCTGGTTCAACACAAATAACGTGGTCAAAAACAGGGATGATGAAAAGACAACTTCAGTGTTACATTATGTTTGACCTGACATGGACTGATATCTATAATAAATGCATATTCACCAATTATTAGGAAAGACGGTGGGTGTTCATCTAAAAATACATATAGGCTTGCAAGTTCAAATGTGTACAATCACCTAGGAGAAAAAAAGGAGTTTACCCCTTTCATATTAAACAAACCTAAGAGAAGTGAGGAAAACATCAACTTTGAAGGTCCTGTCAGTGTTAGAGAAGATGTTTGCTGATCTTCACTCGCTTCAGAGTAAAAAAGGAAACAGCAACCTTCATCCTGTCAGGTGGTGACAGGTGGGAGGGCTCCCAAGATTGACAAGAAGGTAAATAGGATTAATTAATGACTGTGCTGGAGTCTAATAAAGAAGTCACTAAGGCACTTCATCGTGTATGAACCCTGACAAGCCTGACACACGAAGATGAAATGCACAGTCTGGCTGTCATCATAACATATTTGACTTTTTCCACCAACAGGGTGGAGTCACTGGGAGTGACCATAACTTTCCATAACGGAAAAGATGTTGGACCATGAAGATAGTGCAACTTCATTCATCCATCATTTATACTTAAGCTAAGTTTTCATCATTCAAACAGCTGTCTGTTAAAATAAAGGAATAACAATGATGCCAGTTTACACCTGAGCTAAAAATACAACTGTTTACTCCCAGAGACCTTTTGGAAGATTGAAGCGTGTAGCAGACAATCCGTTCATCAGTGTGAAGACTGTAGCTTCATGATGAATTGATACTTTTGAACCCTATGACACATGTGCAGAACAATGGCAACCACAAAAGCATATACTCCCCCTGACACAGAAATACTTTCTGTTGTGTACACACATCAGAAGGACAGACAGAAGATGGATGAGTGGAATTCCACAGGAGTCGGACTTAGACAGGAGTTCTTATTTTATCTACGGAGCTGTAAATATTGCTCCTGGGTGCAGGATTTGACAGGAAGAGCATATCTTGACCTTGTAACCTGTCAATACCCTGAGAGAGTACAGTAAAACCTTTAGAAGACAGCTGGTGTCCAGGAATGACACACGAGTATGTTGTTAAATTTCTATTATGAAAACCTCAAGACAATGACGGCAGGAAGCTGCCACTAAAAATACAGCATTTTATTGTTGAAAATAAAGATGCAAACACAGTCTATACGAATAGCTTTAGTGTATTCAAAGCACTGATCCTCAGCCAAGAGACACCTTTAAGTATGTTAAACCAAGTCTGCAGGGCTTAACATCTCCGCTAACTCTCAGCCAGAGGAGAGATATTTTATCTGCTGAACCACTCTGGGTGAAGACCAGATGTTGTGTACAGAATGTCCTTCTAAACAGTTACGACTGTCAGCGGCTGAGCCCCGGGGCACAGCTGCTGTTAAGAGTACAACTGAGGCATGGAGAAGTCACATCCATCTGATTACTAGATATGTCAGTCTCTACAGACGCAATTTCTAGCTTTGTTTTTGCATCTACACTAATGTGTGTTTTAGAAGACAATCAGGAAAAATGTTGGGCCTAAACAAATATCAGTAAGCAGCCTCTCAATCGACAGTGTGACAACCTGCGTGTCTGATTGTTCAATTATTTTCCAACTTGCATATGCTAGTAAGCAATAAAAAAAACAGATCAACCTACAATGAAATCACACACAATCAACTGTGTGTAGATTGGAAGTGACACCTCAGGATGAGGCTGCTGGCCCAGTTTGCACTCTGACAGCTCCTGATTGTCTGTAGTACGAACAGACAGAGAGAGACTACGAGGAGGCTCGTGGATGGTGATGGATGGAGGCAAATACATGACAGGGCTTGGTCAGTTGCCATGGAAACATCAATGAAAAGAAAAATCCAGACACCCTTTACAAAATGTGTGTTACAATTTCAAAACTATGCATTTTTATATATGTCAAATCATGTTTGGTATTTAAATGTATCTACGCAAGTGTAGCTGATTCACAAACAAGCAGGCCCTTAATCTGTGAGATTTAATTCAAATTAAGAGTGGGCAACATAAATGAATCTTCTGTTAACAGTGCACAATATGCAATATAGGATTGTGATATAGCTCATCTTCTGGAAAATCAACTGAGAGACTGTTTATAGTATTAGTTTTCTGGCTCAGCCAGCAAATGAAGTATCTGATAAATCAATAGTGCAGTACTTCATGCCTTCATACTGTGTCATGTTACCCAACACTAAATATTATTTACCAAAAATTCTAGAAACATTATTGCATACACATACAGAGTGTTCTTGCTATAACAAGCAAAATTAAATTAAAGTGTTTCTGTGTAGTGTCTCCTCTCCGTGCAGACAAAATCTGTCAATAGTTGTTACGATCCACTCAGCCAGAAACCGCACCCACACAGCAGGGGTCCTTTGTTAGTTTTCATGGTGTCACTGTGAAACATGGCTTTGCAGATAAAAGCAAATGTTTTTAAAAAAAATAATAGTAAGTAACTGGGATATAAAACAGATTATTTTTATCTGCAGAATATTGTTTGTATCTATTACTCATTGTGAAATGTTAGAAGAGTGTAAACAAATCTCCATCACAATTTCCCAGAACATGAGTTGATGCCTTTAAACTGCTTGTTTGTCTGTGCAACATCCAGGAGACAGTCTAAGCGGTGGTGCTTGTGTGAAAGCTGAGGATGTGACTGTGTGTCTATGCTGAAGCGGTCTATATCTTTAGTTTGTTTGTTTCTTCCACCTCCCATGTGTGCTTCACCTGTTTGTTCAGACCTCCAGCCAAGCTAACGCCTCCACAGTACCTAGAGGAAAAAAGCCCCTTTTCATTACAGGTAACTAAGTTGTAGCCCAGACAATAGTGATTACATTAGGGCCCTTAATCATGTTAAGCTATCTTATTTTATCAATGGGAATTTAGCTGATTCGTGGCCCATTCTGAGGCTAACCTTCTGCAGAGGTCGTTGCCATGGGAGACCATGGCAGTGGCTGCTCCCATTACCCAAGCACAGATAAATGTGTTGGCACTACGACCGTGCATCCCTTCGCTCGCTGTCACACATCCCCCTTTCCCCTCGCGCTCCTTTATCAGGGAGAGGTGGGTAGGAGGAGGTGAGAGGGAAGAGAGGTTGTAGAAAGAAGCTCAACAGAGCAGCCCCCGATGTCAGTGGAGTCACCCATGGGATTATGAAGGAGATGTCAATCAAATCCAACACAGGTGCCGCAGAGAGCTGCAATAGCTGGCCCATCCTCGCGTCTTTCATCAAGTGCTTGTTTCCTTAAGACCCCCTCCGCTGGAATGAAGGGCCCCTCCACCCTCTACTACAACAGGCCATCCAGATAAAGGAGCCAAACGCTCCCTTGTCCTGCTGTTGATGGACACAGATAATGAGCTGAAGGGATAACCTTTCTCCTTCACTCCCTACAGCAGCATGCACCTCTCCTTCCAATTTTTCAGCCTCGTCTCTGCCACTGGGCTATCTCTTTCTCATTCCCTGCATTACTCTCCGGATTGCATTCATTCAGTCCCCACCCATTCCTATCACCCCTCCCTTTTCCTTTCCATCTTCCCACCACACATTTCAGTGGAAGCTCTATTGTTTGCTAGAGAGGGGCATGCTGCTGCTGGTTCTTGTCTGGGGCTGTTGGCGGCACATCTGTAGATGCTATCGGCAGCCCTGTTGCTCTGTTTATGCTCAAGTCTTGCAAGTCCTGCTCGAAGGAAAATGAGATGGATGGAGGATGGGGCCAAAAGAAAATTGAGCATTTTCCAGAGTAGAAATGATGGTATAAGAGGCAGAGAGGGGAGAAAAGAGAAAAGGAGAGCATGTGGAATGTGTTGTTGACAGCGAAAACTAAGACCTGGAAAAGTCTGAAGGAAAAAGAAAAAAATAATAATAATTATAAGGTATAACAATAATTCTGACCTGTAGTTTATAAACATAGTGCAATGCTAAAAGAAGACACATTTATTCCCAGTTCTTCTTTTCTGTTGATCTATCAGAGCTAAATGCAAATGTCAAAGACTAAAAACAAATTTAGTACTTATCTTTAAAACTGTGTGCGTCAAAGTTTACGCCAATGAAGCTGAGTAAGAACAAGAAAAACTATGCATAAGGTATATTAGAAATGAGTTGTGTTTAAAGAGAACTGTTAAGTATACACATTTGCACAAATAGTCACATTATGTAGGCGGTTTGTAGTAAATGTTATTGTGATGAATCGGTAGATGCTAATTAGAAAATATCAGCACAGGTTTGTGGCATTGTTGAAAATGAAATGTGCTGCAGACACAATGAGGCAGGTCAGGCACTCAACCATGCTACACAAAGCATCAGTGTAGTTCCTAAACATTACATTAAAAAACACTGTTTCAGACAAGTGTAGTATATGTTACAGAAGGAGGAAGAATGGCTGCTGATAGTGTAGACAGAAAGATTTCTCTTCACATTACTATTGTCAACAAAAGACCCAATAGAAACTCCTCCTGTATCTGTGTACGTATGTAAACTGTACATGTGTATGAGAATTAGGTTGGCAGCTTGAGAGCGGCAGATGTTTCTGAAGACACAGCTGTAGTACAGGAGGACGTGTCACTCAACACGGCCAGAGCCATTTATCATCGTTTACCTTGTTGAGAGGTTTGACATTTTAACATCTGTAAGCAGTCCTATGTTCCTCATATGCACCATGCCAACACAACATTTCTTGTTATTCCTCTGAATTCCAATCCCAAAATACTACTTTCATTTTGGTGACAGGTTCGAGTTTAGTGAAAAAAATGGGGAAAGATTTTGAAATATGAGTGATAGACTGCTGAAGTTTAATCAAGTCTGCAAAGCTAAAGGCTGAAATTTAATGGTGAAAAAAAAACTGAAAGAAGAGAATGATTAAAAAGCCATTTGACTTGGGTCTGGTAAGACAGAATAAATCGTCAAGCTTGCTAGTTGAATACTATCAGTGAAAAGAGCTGATTGCTTGTTACTGTCAGGGTTGATTCTTTTTCTCTTTTCCACATTCATGTAAACATCTCTGAAATGCTCCAGTGGGCCTCAGTAACAGGCCAAGTACAGCTGCTCACATTTCAGCAAGGGATCTGACATGATGGGGAGACCAATCTCTCCGTGTAGACATAAAGCACAACACAGTTTCAAAGTTCATTAGACACGTCTGGAAAGATGCAGATGCCATGTATAATACAAACTAAACAAACCACAGCAAACGCAGACATCAAATACTGTGAAACACGCAGCACATCCTGAACAGGCTGGCGGAGAGAAAGATTTGAAGTTTGAGTATTTGAACACGGATCACACAATGTGCAGCGCTTCCACTGGCCTCCTATTAGATACATTGTTAATTTATTTAGCTTAATTAAATGTGTAAATAGGAAATGAATATGTTTACCGAGGGCAAATGTGCAGTAGCAGCTTTTCTCCAAATAGCAAACAGAGGGAAATGATCAGAAGGGATCATATCAGGAAGAGTGAGGAGGGCAAAGCAACAATCTAATCAATAACTCCACCCTAATGGAAAAGGAGGCAACAGATCTCTAGAACATCTGGACAATCTGACTGTATGGCATTAGCCATTAATACTCCAGTCAATCTGCAGTGCATTACCTTCAAATAGAGCAGATGCTATGCAAGACATTTGTCTGCCTGCACTATGTGTTGTTCAGCATAGACAACAAAGATTTTTTTGCCTTGATTGGAGAATTGTCTGTGTTTGCATATTGTTGTACATGTTTCCCTGATACAAATTGGTAGGCATATTTCTGTCCTCTAAGCACAAAGTTGCACAATCCCCTTGCCCCAAGAAAGATTTAATACATACATCCCAAACATCAAAGACAAATATGTTGAAGCAATAGCTGTAGCCACACTTGCTTTATGTTAGCTGTAAATGTAGCAGGAATTGAGACTTGAGTGTTAAAATGCTGTGTGTGCAGAGGTGAAAGGAAGCTGAAAGGTGAGGTAGAGGGGAGATAAAAGCACAAGTGTGGAGAATAAAAAAACATGCAGTTGTAGTGTAGTGCTGCTTTGCCTCCTCTGTCTCCCGGTGTGTGAATAAACAATAGGGGAGATAGTTATCACTGACCTTGGAGTTACTCTACAGCTTGGTATAATGCACATACACAGCCCACCATTCTGATAAAGCAGGAAGCAGAGTCGGATGCAGTCAGTTGTACAAAAGGCAATTCCATAATACCACACATCAACAGTAACAGCAGGGGACCTCTATTTGAACGCTGCAAGCCTTTATTTTTTTTAATCATCAATCAAGCCTCATCAGACTCAACTCTGTGAGTCAAACGCCTGCATGCCGCACTGAAATCATGCATGAGTGAGACACACACAAAACCCTGAATCTGACACCTCCACAGCTTGCCCCCACCTATCAAGATGCCCCGAAGCCGCGACACTGTGTGGAGATGAGACACCTGAATGCTCCTCCTGAAGCTCTTACACAAGGATGTGATAGGTGATATGTTTGCATGTATTTATTTGTATATGTATATGTAGATTCTTAATCAAAGGGAGGTTTTCTTGGTAAAGTAATAGAGGATAATTAATAACGATAAATGGAGTTCAGGGTAGGTCTTTCAAAGGAGGATCCACAGACACCTTCACGAGCATGTTCACAGTTTCTTTACATTCTCTGCAAAAGCTGATATATCGAAATAACATATCACTTTCTGGCTTGTCATCTTTCTTGTTTATCACACTCTCCTTTTTCACACTTAACTCCTGCTCACACAAGTCTTGCCTACATCACATGTCATGCCTCTGCACATAAAGACAGAGTCTGTGTTCAAACAGGTCTGAGCAGGTTCCAACAGTCTCCCCTCACAGACAGTTCCAAGATGAAGAACACGTACGATGCCCTGTTCATTCCCAGCTTTTATTTTCCTCCCTCTCGCTCTGCAGATCATATAGGAACACACGGCAAGTAGCACCTCCCATCCACCCACCCGCTCCCACCCCCACCCTCACCCTCACATTAGCTGTAAGTGAGCAATACACACCGTCCTTGACAGAAAGCAACAAAATCCATAAAGGATTGTCATTCAAAATCCAGTCCTGGAATAAAACCCATTATTTTGTTTGTCACTACAGGAAAGATATCAATGAATCGGCCATATTTAAGGAAAAGGGAGAACTGGAAAAAAAATGTTCTTCTTATTTTCCCACCAGCATAAAAAGCATTTGGGTAAAACAGAAATCCAGTCACCTGGAATCAAGAGTGTGGGATAGGCACTCGGTTGAAGCAGAGATAAATGTTTTGGAGGTGTCACCTCTCACACATTTAACATATCCCATTCAGTGCAAGCCCCACCCCTGCCATCATAATGCCATCAACGCTTATGAAAGCCTGCAGAGATGGTGCAAAAACGTAAATCTATAAATAACATTGGTCTCAGAAGCATAAAAAAAAAGAAATTCAAGATGCATACCAACTGAGCACTTCACACTTTGGTTTCTTCTGTACACTCCAAATGCCCAAGGCGAGGCGTTCTTTCAGTGCAGAATATGCAATGAAACACTCACTGTTGCACCATATTTCTGCATCCTCAGCACAAGCCAAGTAGAGTAAAATATGCATTTCAAACATATTTTATTTACAATATTTAACATATTTTATTCAGAGCAGCAAATTAAATCCCAAATCTGTCACTGTGGAATCACACATTTTACCCACAAACTGGACCACCTTTCAAAGGACATCCAACTAAAAATATGATGTGGCTGTCACTGTGGCTCAGAAATCAACCAAAAAAAGGATAACTTTGGACGAAGGGGCTCAAGAGAACATCAGTAAAGAAATGTTTTCTTCTGAAACTAATCTCTGTCAAATCTTTTCACAGATCAGATGTCAAGACAGGTGGCCTTGGATATCAAAACTCAAGGCTAGGTGGACCGTATCAATCTGGAATAAAAATTCTACCCACTCAGCCTCACTTTTCTGCCCATTCTGTGTGTCTGATGAACAGAGGTCTGTTTGAAATGCTCTCCCTGAGGCATGGGAGCCATCACAAAAAAAAAAAAACAGTGAGCGTCAACTCTTTTAGGGTTCAAAAGCCCTATGAAGCCCAATTTACTTTGAAACATGGGGACATTTTAATATGAAAATCCAAATCGGTCTCATGCATGCTCACTCGGATCGACACTGGGAGATGAAAGGATGCTGTGGATGAGCACATTGGTCTGTAACAGCACAGGTATCTCTATCTGTAAAACTGCTAGGAAAGAAACATGGACAAGGAATGTCAATGACAGAAAAGATGATAAACAAATTTTTTTCTTTTTATGCAGAGTGAGATAAACTTCAAGAGTGATGGATTGTCTGTTGCAAAAACTTCTCACAGTTGAATAGGGCTCTCTCCAGGTAGTAAAACTGTGTGTGTGAATTTCCATGCATATCCACCCTGAGAGGTCTAACTAAGGAGAGCACTGACCTCATGTCCTTAGGGTAGGACTGGATAATGAACCTTAGTCTGTGGAACTGAAAAGCCGCTTTGCTTACACACCAACCCAACCATTCCTCCAGTCCCAAATTAAATGCTATTCAGTATAAAGTCAAAATGGTACAAGTAATTTGTTAAGACCCACATAATGCAGTGGAAACTACTCTACTTCAGATTATTTAGTGAACATTCCATTCCATTTCCCTGCCAAAACACAAGGGCACAACACAATTGTGTTCAGGACTGTGAATAACAAGAATCCTCTAGACTGGAGACGGTTGTGGAAAGTTTCAGGTTTGACTGCAGAGCAGTGAATCACTGAATAATGGCTTGATTTTATTGCACGTTGTAAACGATAGTTGTGTGCAAGGTTGCTAATTTTGATTTGTTGGGAAAGATCTGTGTTTTTCCTGCATCATTCAGACTTATCGTTAAGTCCTGATTGTTTATTCCACTTGAATGGTGTAAAAAACATCTTCTGATATTTTTACAGCATTATTTTAGTAGAATGTGGATGTGCCAATATGTGAAGTAAATCCCATATTAACTGTAGATGCTGAGGGCCATTTATAATTGTATGAGACCCCAAAATTATGCTACTCACATACAAGTAGATATTTTAGAGCAGATGGCAGCAAGGCATCTATAAAATACAAAACACTCAAGCTGATTAACATGTCATGCAAGCAGCCAAATTCTCACTGGCACTATGATTCTATCCTTTGGGTTTGAAGTGAAAATGAGAGCATTTAAGGGAAATCTCTGAGGTTGTGTGGAAAGTGCAGAAACCTCTCACATACTGGGAGATGCCCCGTATACAGCTGCGAACAGAAGTTCAGGTGGTGGATGAATTGAGGTGTGGGATTGGGAGCAGTGGGCTCAAAAGCAGAGGAATACAGAGAGGTAGGAAGTCATTATGCACCAAGAGTTTATCTTCATCTGCTGACTGCAGCAGTCAATTATCACTCTCATTAGAGCACACTAATTGCACCAGCTAAGGCAAAGTATAGAAGGAGGCGGAAAATGGTCTGAGTTCAATTGGACAGTGAACTTTAATATGAAACCCTGAATGACGCTTCACTGTAGTGAAGGAAATGTCCCCCAGAAGATAATCCAGCAAAGATACTATAACAAACTCCATAACTCTTAAAACATGATTACACTACATATGATGCAGTTAAGGAGTCAATTTAACGGCTGATTAGTCTGGTTCCTACTTGAAGCTGTCCTGGCATACAACCAACTCTACTATATTACACCTCTTCTCATACCAAGGAACAACTGGCTTGGTTGGCTTTACATTTAACACAAGTGGGGTTAACAAAGGCTATTTCTGGCCCTTTTGGTCATATTAATAATAATTTCACACGATGGCAATCTTTACATTCATCTTTGGCAACAACATGAAGAAATATGGTGCCACCATTGCTACTCTCTAATGAAAAGACAAAAGAGCAGAGCCAAGTCTGTATTTACATGATGGGTAATATTAGCCTGCAACAAAGGAAAGATCACACGTCACTTACAGCAGAAGTCTAGAAACATACAAAGACAATTCAAGTCATGGAGGCACATTCCTACAAACACATACACAGAGAAACACACATATGGAACAGAGGTGTCTGGAGAGTAGAGATAGGGCCGTCTCCATCAGCCTCTCCACCTACCCAGAGGACCTAATCAGTCAGTGAATACATGTAAAAATGGAGGCTGTCATCTACCTCCAGACTCCCTGTCGACACTTCTCTCCTGCTGTCGTCCAGAGAGGAAAAAAGATGGAGATATTACAGACAGCCCGTACTCGACCCACATCACATTTTCTCAGTCCAAACTTGTGTTTGTAAGTCTTGTTTCTGTCTCCCTTACAACGCCATCTTTTGCTGCTGGACAAAAGAGCTCAAATACACCTTCTTAGCTTTCAACGTCTTTTAAATGCAGAATTTATATTTCAGCATAGGATTTAGTTCAGTGGAAGTGTAGGATTCCACCAGTCTCCCCTCTTTGATTTATCCACAGTCATTCCCATGTTGTCACTTCCATCCTTCCTCACGTGTACCTGAGAAATCGGGCTGATAGAACACTTCTGTGACCCTGAACCTGCTTCCAGGTCAGAACTATTTGTCATGGAGATGAAACCACCACTCAGCACCTACACCTGGCCATGGGGATACCTTCATGGGCTTGTGTGTAGGCAAAGTCTGCACCAAAGCGCATCCTGTAAATGTGAAAATACTGTTTACATTTGAAGACAAACAGAATCTGTTTCTGTTTCTGAGATATTTTTGCTTAAAGACCAAGATTATAAATGAAAGTCTGTTTTACTTTTCCTGTTTTAACTGCCAAACAACAAAAAAATATATCAGAGCAGCACGTGGGTCACACAGCTTTGTTTCTATGCTTGGCCGTAGCAAGTTAAACCTCTGTTCAGCTGCCTCTTGCTTTCCACAATAATGTACAGTATAATGTGTAATACTATCGCAGGTTATTTGTTCTTAGTTGTTTCTGTTGTCAGATGACTAAATAAGCATAACGCAGTGATTTGTTCACGGCTCATATCTGGGGCCTGTTATCCAAGTCAAGCAAGAGTTTTTGTGATGCAGCAGATGATAGATCAAATCAATTGTTTATGCTTACGAGGATGTCTGATTATTCAAGTACAGATTAGAGACACCTGTATTGTGCGACCACAATGCACTATTGCCATGTTATTCCATCCAAACTACATCAGATTATCGAGTTTTTGTTAAAACATAAATTTTGAATATGTAAAATATCAACTGTAAATGACAGAAATAACAGGACATGAAAAGATGAAGATAAAAAACCTTTTTTTAATTTGTTACCTTGTTGAGGACATAGTTGACCTATGGCACACACTGACAAATCAAAGATTACATTTGTATGGAAAAAGAAAACAGTGACATGGTTGATGTGTTTCTTTCTGGTGGTTCCTTTGAGAACAAGGGAGATGTTTTTTGTTGTTTACGAGATTTATTACTGCTTGCCATTTTGGTGCTTTATGACTTAGGTGCAGTCACTGTGGAAGTGGGAAATGTGTGTGTGTGTCTTTGATTGGTGGAGAGGTGGATGGCTGAAAGGATAATAAACAGAAAATGGAGGGCTGAAAGAGGTAGTAAAGAAGGTACAGAAGGACAGGAAGTGGATTCAGTGAGAGAAAATATAAAGAGATTAAGATGAAAAACACAAAATTAAGCATATCACCACTTAACTTTAAATTAACCAATTCTGTGTGTGTGTGTTACATTTTGATGTTTTTCTTTTAGTTACAATGATGTAAAGTGAGTTTTAGACTCATCAAAACAAGACATCTGAAGAAGTCAACTTAAGACTGTGGGAAATTATAATAATTACTGTTTGACTAAATATATAAAAAATGTTCACTATCTCCAGACATGGCGGTGCTGTAGCAATAGCTATATTTAGCTTTAGTTTGAGAAGACTCTGCAGTGACAGATTACACTGTTTTCGTTTTAAAATGGATTTTTTATTATACTGTTCACTTGTGGAAAGAGACTTTGCTTACTCACTTTCTTTTTATTTCAGTTTTTGTTAGAGTAGACTGAGTTATTGACACAGCTCCAAGTAACAATCTTGTTTCATCCTGCTGCATTGCAGCCAAAATGAAAAAAAAAAAAAAAAAGATATTGTAAGGCCCAGAAATGATCCTTCTTTTCCTGTGTCGCTCACGTCCCTCTTAAAGTGCATAAGCGGATAAGGACAATCATTTCTCTTGCTTACATGATGTTTCTAAAATCAGGCAAATGCAGAAACAGTACACAATAGCATGGTAGCTTAAGTGCATGTTAATTTTAATTAATAAAGCAATCCTAAAAGAGCTTTATTTTGACGTCCAGCTTCATTCAGAACGTGTCTCAGAGAGAGACAGAACAATAATTTTAACTTTAATCAACTAGTTCAGATGCCAAAGTTCGCCTACTGTCATGAAAACACAATTTAACTGAACTTTCATTGTTATTTCAATAACCTTTTATGAGTTTAAGAAATATAAAACTGACTAAACTGAACTAGAGAAAACAAGTTGAGTGTTTAGTCACATTAACAGTCATATGAAGATATAGTCAAGATATATTTACTTTCCTTTACATTCCTCAAATGAAGACACCTCTTCATAAGACAAAGAGCTCTGAGGTCAGAGTTTTCTTACTCGAACACAGTGGAAGAACATGAGTGTTTTTCCAGGAAATTTTTTCTGAACTGACATTAAGGACATTAAGCTTATAAATAACGTGTGGGATTGCACTTTTGAAAAGCATCACTTCCTAGCCTGTTGTGATTGATAGGACCACTATATGTAATCCTGTGCATCTGCATCTGTTAATGTGACTGCAGGCAGTGTTGAAAGTGATATGGAAATGTTACTCGGTATAGTAACATTATACCTACCTATACACCAGTAAGATACAGTATAACATACCGAGATTTCCGCAAAAATGACCACGGCGCCTAACAACACATGAAGCCCACACAATCACATGCCACCACAATAATGAACAGTGCATATTTAAAAGGGATTTGTGATGCCAAATAAACACTTTCAGCATTCACGTTTTTTTTTATCTGAGTTACCAAAATAAGTATTTGATTAGTGAGACCGAAGGTGTAATCATGCTACATGCTAACAGAACAATTGACAAGTAAATGTCTTTATCCTTTTATGTCTGACATCCACATTATGTTGTCAAAACATAATATTTTACATTATGTAAAGATGCCAAAATAATTAATCAACAGAAGGTCCAACAAAGTGTCTCTGACAATTATACAAAGCACAACCAATGCAAAAGTGACGCAATGATCCTTTTTCAGATTTTCAAGCTGTCATGTCTTGGGGGTGCAACGCCCGCCACCTAAACACATTAACATACATCAAAAAGGGGATTAAAGAAACTGCAGACACCCCGAAATCCTTCAAAGGGCAGCTGACTGTATCAAAGGATGAGCATGTTTAAATATGAGTCGACACACATGACACACAAAGCGTTCACTTTATAATTTCTACTACTGTGGGAAGGAGAAAGAAGATTACAGTGAAATGTGATATCAAAGCAAAGTGGCTTTGGTTATCTTTATATACCACAGTAGCCTATAGGTGAGAGAGGAAGACACAGCAAGAAAAACGGAGAAGAACCGACAGGACAGAAACCTAAAATAAAAAGCTAATATATTTGAATAAAAAACGACCTCATCTACACATGAAGAGGTCGCAAAGGAAACAAAGAGACTGTAAAATAGTGGGGGAGAGAGAGAGAGAGAGAGAGAAGGGGCAAAATGAATTCTCCATCTTCTCATTTGGGGGTTTCCCTGTTAAGTAGCAGTGAGGTGGGGCTCACCTCGAGCAATTCTTACTGAGGGCTGAGTTCAAAGTGGCCCGATGGGAGGGGAAACTGCTGTGTGGGAGAACAGCAGACAGTTAAGATGGGATTTCTCATTACTTGCATCTCGCTCTGTGTCCTGGCTATCGCTGCTGCATACCGCTCACTTGCTGCCTGCCCTATAATTTTTCACCCTCCCCTTTTCTCTTACAGAGACTCAAACTGAATACATAAGATCGGGCTCGCTAGCATACACTCCCTCTCGTGTTTTTCTTGCGTCTGCTTGTGTTTCCACAGCATCTGACTGCGCGCGCACACGCACACACATACAGGCTAAAACACACTGAGGCAGACTGGATGACAAAGCATAAGTAAAGAGGAAAAACAAGGCAGACATGGGTGATATGGAAAACATCACAATAATGCTTCATTTTACTTATGTTTTACAGTATATAGTTCACTCTATACTGAGATTTCAATATTTATGTTGAGTTTCCTGTACTCCAAGATCAAGGCTTCAAAAAACTTGTTTTGTCCTTCAACAGTCCAAACCCAATGACTATAATAACAATAACTGTAATTAAATGTTAATAAAAGAGTCTCACATGTGAGAACCTGCAACCATCCAAAACAAACTTCTATTAATATAGTTGCAGATGAATTTATATTCATCAACTCATCACTGCAACTCTATTGGTATCATAAAATTACTTGCAACATACAAATTTGAGACTGGAGCATCGAGACAAAGTGTATATTTCAATAACATGGGATACTCCCATCTTATCTTTCCACAATGACACCTCCTAGTAGCTGCAGCATAATAACAAAAGCATATGAGATTCCTGTCCTACACACTGAATCTAATGCTAATCACAAATATGCTGTGTGCACACGTCAACATTGGCAAAAAGAAACCCGAGGAGAACAGGGGTCTGGAGAGGTAAAGAGGTGAAGCCGAGGTGGAAATTGTTGTGGTTTAGATTGTCATGGTGGTGTCGTGTGGAAGTGGAGGGTTTTCCTCACGAAGAATGAGCTGCATGTCTCATAACAATCAATCCCATATATTATCCCGGTATTTGTCAGACATGCTCCCTGCCATGCAAGCCATCCGTGACTCATTCTATCATTAAATCTGAGAGGTCACGCCCACTCAGCCTCCGCCTGCATCATCATTCTTGGGTCTGATGGCGGCCTAATGGCCTGCTCGCTCTACACTGCAATTAACCTTTTTATTGGCCACCTGCCAGCCAGCTGGAGATACATCAGTGGTTGTGTATGTGTGTAGGTAAATGCTATAACTTAATGTGCTCAACAGTTGCATGTGTGTATGCAGTTGCACAGTGGCTGAAAATTTTACATCTATGAATTTTCATGTAATAAGTGTATCAGCGTATAGATGAAGCGCTGGGATAGAATGTCTTATAGAATGTCTGAAGAATTCACACAACTAACATTTATTTATTTTACACATATACATAATAGAAAAATAAATACAGCAACTCCTGTCTTGTGTTTCTGTTTTCTCTGTGTACGCCAACAATGAATCTGTTTTTGATTAAGGTCAGGAGAGTTGCCATGGTGACCAAGTGGCCCAGCAGAGTAAGAACAAGCTATAAAAGCTACATACACAAAGCCAGACACTAATTATCTACCATTTGAATAACCTCAAAACAACCTCATCTACACCACATCAATATTAAGATAACTTGTGAAAAGGCAGAAAATGGTGAAAGTGAGCGTTAATGTAAAGTACTAAATTGTTTGTACAGTGGACTGATTACACATCACCCTTTCTGGTGCTGTTGAATCTGAAATAAGTAAAGCAGCTGTAAATGGAACATGTACAGTAAATATTATTCACCAAACCCCAATGCAGGGTTCTTACAAATATTATTTTTTTACTGTATTTTTCAAGCTGCAAGGCAACAAATCAATTAGGTCTTTGAATGCCTCACTCAAAATTTATTCAAAGCTGGACAAAATAAAAATTCAGACCTTACATTAGGCCACTTGCTGTATTTTTCCTAAATACTAAATCACTGTCATGATATTAACTGCTTCTAGGGTTTTTTTAAGAACAGTAGTGCCTGAGGTACCATGTTCCACATGCCGTTACACAACTAAAAAAAGGAAAAGTCTTCTCAATCTCTCCAGTGGTTATGTACTGCCTCATTAATTTGTAATTCAAAAACCTATAAGAAACAGAATCTCAGTCAGACAGCATCTTCACACAGGCACTCAGTATTCAAGAGGCTTATGCTGTACTATCCCATTGTCAACAAAAGGGCTCTCTTGAGCGTCTTAAAATCTGGCAGCGTACTGCTGAGGAGAACGCACACAGTAAAAGCATTCTGTGGCTCCTCCAGCTGTAAATTGAATTTTGAGGCACAACTTGACTCGAAACACCTGATAATCCATCGTTGTTTTCACACTGAACAAGGTCAAAGTGTAGGACTAGTACTTCAAAAACTAGACTTTTACTCCCTTTTACAAGCATTTATCCAATAGGATAATTTAAGGTGAGGACAATTTATAGAGGAGAAAGTAGCTGAGTAATTTAAGGACAAAACAAATTCAATATAGGATGTTTGTAGCTATCTGCAGCAAATGTAGCTTCAAAGAAAGATATTATATTTTATATTGCATGATGTAATTTGGACTCAGCATAGTGTTTTTTAAAAAGAGAGAACAATGCAAAAATGAGAACATGTAACAGATCAACCAAGAGATTTTGAGATACATTTTTCTAATACCATATGGTGATAATGTAGCAGCTACTGAAGCTGATAAATCCGGCAGCTCTTACCTGCTACAGAGAGGCGTGCTGTGCGGCTGGAAATGGATCCCAGGTTGTCAATAGTGGCTACACACTGATAGGTGCCCTCGTCAGGTTTATTGTGCTTTGAATGGACCACATGAGTGAAGAACAGCGAGCCATCAGGAAGTATGCGTCGCCTCTCATCTGAAACCAGACTCATGAAGGTGCCATCTTTTTTCCACTCTATACGTGCCGGTGTGGTTGCGTCGCTGTGCGCCGAGCAGTTGAGCAGTGCCGCGTTGCCCCGAATGGCCAACGTGTCCTGGGGCTCCACCGTGAACCAAAAGGGGCTGAAAGGCTGCGCTGCTGAACCTAGGGGGCAAAAGTCAAAAGGGGAGATCTTAGGTGTTTTACTCAAAAATGCTAGTTGTCAAGTTGTGTTAATGTTGAACAACCGATCTGTTCCTTGGTTACTGCAACCAAGGTGTATATTACTTATATTATATTATATTATTTCACAATAAAACCAGCAAAAAAACAAAAAACAAGCATTTATTCTGCAGCATAGGATTCAATAAGGCTAGAATACGTTGACTCTTAATCTAAAAACATGTGAGACTCTTGACTGCTTTTGGAGTTCAACCACATGACAAGTGACTGCGAAATCACATCTCCTGGACGTCATCAGCTTCAAGGGCACATTCTAAAACTCAGTCACACAAACTGTTCTGAACTGAAAGGACACTACAGTGCACTAAACACTCGATGAAATGTCCCTGAAGCAAAACATCTTTTTGTTCATTCTATCTTTTCAGCCACTGTGCCTCAGTCAATCTCGGAGACTCCAAGAGCCTTTTCATTTCGAAACCACAGGCCCCACTGGAATTGGACGAGAGGAACTGACAAATTTAACCCAGTCTAGCCTCCCTGGCAAGTTAATATCACGTCTTGCTTTATTATAAGTAGAGAGTGCAGTGAAGGAGTAAACACTTGGAACACGGTTGCCATTTTCTTTCCTCGAGCATAAATGGCAACGTCGCACTGACATGGATAGTGCCAAAGTCAGACTAAGTGCAATTGCTTTGCATTTATCCTCATCCATTATTCAAGCACTCCAACAGGAGAAATAGTCACACAGAGGTATTGTTTAGATAAATAACACCAATTATCAGTTCTGCAGGGATGGGGGAGAGCTAGAAAAATAATTAAGAGTATATAAAGGTATTTTATTAATACAACGAATGGAGTGAAATAAGTGGCTGAATGTTAAATGCAGTTTAAAATATGCCTGATCTCTTCCAAGGAAATGGCACATCTCCAGGGGAGCACAAGAGCAAAAAGAGACAGAAGAGGAAGACAGAAAATCTGAGTGAAAGAGAGATGCTATGTCAGTGGTTCAGCTATTTAACTACTAGGAGATAATTTCTCTACCTTGCGGCATTAAGTCCCTAGTGTAAGATTCAGAGAGAAGCAATATGATGCACGGCCTATTACGTTGGCAATATGGCTGCTTGTCCTCAGTGCACTTAAGTCTCTTGAAAGCACAAACTATTACATCAAAATGCTGCAGAAAATGATTGAATTAAATAGATTTTTCACGTTCACAATAATGAATAAATATAAGTCAACATGACAGTCCAACCAAGCTATAAGACTAGAACAGTCAAAGATGAACGAACACCCTCAGTGGGCAGTCTTGGTCTCATTTCTTTTGTTCACTGATAAATTGCTTATTGTATCTTCTGCAACAGAGCTGGTTTTACAGAGGTTCTAAATCCATCTAAATCCAACGTCACCGCAAGAAATGGGAAGCTCCAGACTGGATGCAAGTAAAGCAACATGTCAGGATACCAAAGTTTATTAGGTGTGCTAATGCAAACACCACCCTGTGCTCAAACACACAATATTTTATTTTGCTAATCCCTTAAGGTAGAAGTTGGAGTAAAAATAATAGCAGAAACTAATTAAAATATACCACAGCCACCACACAGTTTGAACTGTATATCTCAATAATAAGCAAGTAGTTTAAAATTAGACTAAAATAAGCAGCTGATTTCAGGAAATCAATAGGTGCAGAGATGCCCAGTTTGCATATTGGGCAGCAAATATATTTTACTGATGGCGTATGTGACAGATGGAGAGAGACCAGAGTGGAGTGGCAGTGGGGGGACTTTGTCACTCCTGTGGACCAGAGGAAACCATGGCATGCTTAATCATCTCTGCTTTATGCTGCTGGAGCAGTGGGTGTGTGGGTTAGGCAGAGCTTGCATGCCCAAGCCTGGCTCCTTTCCAGTCAAAAGACCATCTTCATCCACTCTTTATCTGAGGAGAAAAGCGAATGGGCTTGAAGGTCCTGCGGCATCCTATCAGAGCCAAAACAGCTGCCTTTAGCAGCTTTGTATCCCTTTTTATCATAGGAGCAGTAGGGGACGGCTTATCTTCAGCTCTAAGGCTGGACAAAATGACAAAATGGCGAACCATCTGCTTTCAGCTGCAGACACAATATACACTGTCAGAAGAGCAGGGCACGGGTAGAAGATTGGATTGAAGATGGGGACAAATCAGGAAGTGTGAGAAGCTGATGGCAGCCTAAAAGGCTGGGTTGTTCTGAACTGCACTTGCATCCTATTTTAGTTCCACAGTAACATCATCTGAAATCATTTCTCTTACACAGTGTTAATACAACTAGTACTCGTCAAAGTAGTGAAACTGCAGACAGATAAACAAACACACCAACCGACAAGAAAGCAAAGCAACAATTATCCCACTGATAGAGACCAAAGTCTAAACTCCAGTAACAGAGGAAGGCGGAAGAGTATAATCAATACTGACCCCACTACATGCACACTAAACAAATATTTTGATGAAAACACTGATGAAAAAGCATTAATATTATCCTTAATTATTAATTAAATTTAAATTTTGGAGAAGGCAAAGACACCAGAAATTCAATGGACAAGACAGCAAATTATATTTTAAACATAGCCTTAGGAAAAACAAAAAGCACTAATGACCATATAGGCATCTGAAACTCAATCATAAGATATTTCAACAAAGTAAGAAGAAGCTACAAAGTCATGTAAGAAAATATTAGTGGTGCCAAACTGCCTGATAACAGACAGACAACTGTCTCACAGACTAAGTGAGACAGATATATCCAACATCTGAGCAGGAAGTAAGGTTCTTTTTATCTACAGCATTTGACTGGAAGCAAGTGCTTTTACATAAACCAACAACTAGCTTTAGGTTTTTAAGCAAAAGCTACGAAAAAGTGTACTTTTGATAGCTATAAAGGTTGTAAAACCTTGTTGGAAAATTATTCTACTACAGGAGAAGCTGTGTTCTCCGCATATTCTGAAATTCTCACTGACAGAAAACTGTCACACTGAGTGTATGTTCCCATACATCATGAAAATACTTAAACAGAACAAGTGAATTTTACAGTAATGGGGAATTCTGTCTTTTACATAATAATAATAATAATAGCATTGTAATGTATTCATCAAAAATATGCATGCATCCAGATTACTGTTTTACTAAGTAAGACAAAGTACATCGGAACAAAATACATTTTCCCTTAAACGCTGCCATGAAAAACACATACATCTTTATTCCAGAATTTATTAATGCTGAAACACCACAGGCTTTTAACAACGCAGCGGCAGAGTTAAAGTAAGGAGGTGTCAGAAAACACATTTCAGTGTGGGAAGTCTAATCTATTCAGGCCCGGCAGTGTGGGAGCCTCCGTTTGTCTTTGAAAAATAAGAACCTCCACACCAGGCAGCCAGTGAGAACGAGGTAACGGAGAGCAACTGGCTAGAAAATGAGGTTGTCTGCTTGATAAGTATAGGCTGTTACCTGTGTCCCAAATCCACTTTGCTCAGCAGTCATAAAAGGTTTGGGAGCCCAGCTTAAGGTGGTGCCCCGATATGCTGCTTTGATCTCTCTCTCCCAGTTCCTCCCTTGCTCTCAGATGAGAGGGACAAAATGGAGACATGGAACTAGTGCTGGATTTCCCACCTTGAGAAAGTGCTCAAGCCAAGTTTTCAGGTGTTACAGAGCTTACTATCAGGGTGAGGGCTGTATATGAATTTAGGTAATGTGTTCACAGACTGTAGACCTCTTCACTTCACAGGTTTGGGAAAATGCTAAAAGTGGCTGTATCCACAGTGCCAAGAGCATCTAGTAGTAAACTCACTTTTGTGACAAGGGTCAATTTCTGTTTCAGCACTAACATATCTACACTTTACACCTCCTCTAGTATATTTTACAGCTTTTCAATGGTAGGTGTAATATCCCAGGAAAGGCAGTAAAGACGAGTGGGTGAGGGTCTGCTCTCCAAACAAAGACCCCCTGTTCTCTCCTTTCTACATTTGTCCCAGCAGGAAGCCTCCTTCTCCATTGAGAGGAGAGCCATATTGACTACTCTCTATTGACCTGCTCTTGAGACAGAACAGACCACTCTCACAACATGTCACATTTTCAACAACAGAGGCCCTTGTGTGCCTTGGACTTTGGGGCAGGAAAATACTGGACATGCTGAAAAGTAAACACACTAAAAATGCATTTACAACCACAGAAAAATTAATTAATTATGAAATTCTTTGTATTATATACAGGCAGGAATACAATTCTCAGTACTCGGTGATCATGTTTTATAATGTGTCAATTGATCTTTGAGCTGTAAGATCTTGATAAGGGAAAAAAGGAGAACAAAATCATTAACAGCACATCAAGGATGAATGGAAACCTTTCACACAAGTAAAGACAGAGGTGGGGGGAAGGCACTTTGTAATGAACCTGAGCATTTCATTCACTGATCTGTTATTCTCTATTATTTCCATTCATCCACTATTTGTCCTTCCAATCCCAGGATCACGGTCACTTCAATGACACTAATGAAAATGGTTGTTTCCGTCCCGTACTTTTCTCCTACTCTCCTTCACCTTTATATTCAACTCTGT
Source organism: Ctenopoma multispine (assembly GCA_034779795.1). Lineage (NCBI taxonomy): Eukaryota > Metazoa > Chordata > Actinopteri > Anabantiformes > Anabantidae > Ctenopoma > Ctenopoma multispine. The sequence continues at coordinate 15,040,091 of JAUYWH010000018.1, read as the reverse complement.
GTGTCTTTCTCTGCAGAATGCTTCATCTTCCCATCTCTCCAAACTCCTGTCTAAAGCCCAGCTATCTCCGAGAAACACCTGAGGGAAATAATAATGATCTTGAGACCAAATGTGAAAGAACTGGAAGTTGTTAATAGAACAGGAGCTGGAGCTGACTTTATTCCACGAAACGAATAAGGTGTCCTTTTCTAATCAAAGGACAAATACAGAGGTCCCCTTAAGGATTCTGTTACAAAATTAATGTGGCTAGTTTAGCTCCTTTCATTTAGTTAAAACTGACATTTGGGCACTTGACTTGAAATGAATCAAAGAAGTGAAGATTTGAGTGGAGCCACCTTTTTCATTAACTGGTAAAAGAAAAGACCAGAGAATGGGCAGATTCATTAAGATATACTGTGTTTTTTAATGCTACTAAAGACATTTATCCCTTAAAAGGATTCTGAGAACTAATGGTTTTCTAACATGTAAGAAAATACGAAATCCCAGGCTCGAGGATAAACTAAAAGGCAAACTAAAGGCACAATGACGAACTGATGTAAAGGAGATTTTCGACGATCTCTTTTTTGGCAGAGCTTTGCCGGAGTTAGTGTGGCCACACAAGCACTCTTTTAAGGTTTGATAGAAGGTGTAATGCCAACCATGCCTGAGGGAGGTAGCTATGATCTGAGATGCCACAACCCACCCATTCTGATGTTCTTAGCATTCCCTTCAGCAGTTGATGAAACGAGGCTCAGGCCAAGTCATAAAGGGATGGACAAAGTGATTGGGATGCCTAGCTCACACGGGCTGTCCTGTGCTGGCACCTATTCAACTGGCAGATTAAAAGAGGAAAGGATCCAAATTTTTCAGCTCACAGTGCTCTGTCATTGCTGCCATCGCAAAACTCTGGAGGCACGGAGAAAACACGACAGGGTCAGAGGCGGGGCTGGGTCACTGCAACAACATCAGCTTTAGTTGCACGAAATACTGCCAGAAATGTCACTGTAACACAAATGTCAGTGTCTTTTAAATCAGATGAAGAAATAGATCCCGCTCAAATAATTAGCTGGTTAATAGGATTAGGAAATGCTTTGAGCAGAAGAGCCTGGCAAAATATCAGATTTAAACAGCTATGTCCAATGACTCTGACAGAGGCATTCTCACTTTCTTATGGCTTTGCAGTCTTCATTAATCATGGTGACATGGTGACACACACACTGACCCCTTGAGGCTCAAGTTCAGTCCAAGTCCACGTTGAAGACAGACTCTTGCTTAGAGGAAAATATTATACCGGAAGGTAATTTAAAAGTGTTAGGTGATCCCCTAGACTACATGAAACCAAATTTCATAGACCTGAAGAATCCACAGTGCACAACTTTTTGTGTGAATTAAAAAGCCATGAATGACTTGTTAACTGTATATTTTTTTCTTACTCAAGCCTAATAATTCAAACTCAGTTTCCTTTTAATGTCTCAGAATGCAGTACAAAGAGCATAGTGAATGGTGAGGCGACAAAAGGCTACTCTGAAAAGTAGGAAAGCTCCTCCCCAATGCTTTGCACTCATTAGTGTAGCATTAATTTTTCATCAGTGTTTGCAGTGATTACATTTGGAACCCATATCATCGGCGCATGTAAACAGGTTAAAACCTGTGTTCTCAATATTGATCCTACTGACATCCACTAACTGGGATAAGCTAAGCTAAAACTGCGGTTACATCATTACATCCACGTTTTCTTCCTATAGGCTAAAAAAGTAAATTCCCCCACTAAGAAAACAATCATCTATATAAACATAATTAAAAACATGTATAAATGAAAATGCTAATTACTCCACATGCGTAGAAAGTATTCAAAGCAAGCGACACACACACACACACACACACACACACACACACACAGGCTAGCTGACAACATTATTTGGAGTAAAAATACAAACAAAAATATATGATTGCAACAAAACAGGATAAAAATAACACTTGAAAAATAGAAAGAGAGACAGGGCTTCTAACAGATTAGTCTATTTGAGCGGGAGACACAGATCTAAGAGGAATTGGGTAGACTGGGAAACCTCTCTTAGCTCCCCTGGTTGTGATAATTAGCCAGCACTGATTGGGGCTAGAATCCCCCCTCTTATCAGTCTCCCCATGGGACCACGATGAAGGATTGGCCTGCTGAGATGACAGCAACACAGACGGGCATACTGAGAGAGCTGGTGTAGAGATGGTAAGAGGGTACAGTGTGAGAGGACATCAGAAACACTGCCTCATGGTGAATAACTGCAAAGCTAAATAGCAAGAAACAGCACGTATCTTGGGCTAAATGGATACCCACAGAGCAATCAGACAAAAGGTTAAAACATCTCTTAATGTCAGGATTTCAGAATTGGGCTAACCTTTCCTGCTTGCAGAAAGTCTGACTTTGGCAGCAGATTCCATTATTGAGAAAAAAAACTGTACTGTACAACTAGAGTGCTGCTCAGTTTGAACAGGAATCATATACAGTAGAATCAAAGTGAAAACTTCTACGTAGTTCTTCGTCTGAGGATGTACTTGCCTAATACTAAGACCCACTACAATCAGATGATTTTTTTATATGTTTTTACACATAAAGTAGGAGTGAACGATGGAAATCAGTGTTTTATTTACAGCACATCGAGGTGGATCCAGTTGCATGATTAGAAATTATGCTATATAACCCTGGTTTCCTGAAGGAGAGATGTGTGGTACAACACCAGAAAGCATGATAAATATCTCCTATATTTCCTGGTGTTGTGCTGAGTGGACTGACTAAATGGGAATGTCCGCACACTCACTCACTGAATCCTCACACATGACACAAACATTACTTGGACTGTGGACTAGAGAGCTTGCAGGGTAAAGTCCGGGTAATCTTTGAGCTGGTTGACTCAGATGTTTGGACCCGGGTAATGTCTGGAGAAGTTCAGGGTTCCAGTGCATGTGTGAAAGCAGAAATCCTGAGCTGAGTTCTTCTAACAACAGAAGAGACAGTCACCTGAGACATGAAAGCACATTCATCTTGTCACCCAGCAGCTCCACCCCAACCCCATAAACCTGATACCAAAGAAAATCATGTGGCTGTAATGAGATATACTATAGATTTTTTAATGAAACACAATATTGCATTCTCTTGCCCCTGGTTTTTTTGCAATCATACTCACTCACACAAACACATACACACACAGAGGAAGGAAAATCGATACAATCCAGTATGCCTTGCAAAGTCAAACACCCAGCAATTTATCAGCATTGGGTTTCAAAGTCAGGGTCTTTGCCTATTTTGGCCTTGACTGCTGTCATTTTGTCATTTTATTTTAAATCACAAAAAAAATAATTTCCACACACACACAGAGTGGTAACAGGTAAGTGCAGCATTCAAAATCAAAAACGACACATAGAATTGCAGTGCACATCGGGCAGGTCTGCTGGAGGTCACATTTAGCCTTTCGGTTGATCACAGTCTCTGGTTCTCAGCGGTCAAGTGTGGCCTATCTGCCTCTGATAAGCTTGATGCCAATTACCACCCCCAGACATAAAATCATTTAAACTATCTCAGCCTGTTCAGATAAAACACATGCATGCACATTCTGCTGCTAACAACAAGAAAGTTCCAGTCAGCCCCACTTAAACTTCAAATGATAATTTACAGACACTATTTAATTGTTGTAATTTAAACATTAATGAAATAATTACTATCCTCTGAAAAATACTTAACAAATAAAAGCAGTGTCCAGTTTGTGTCCTTACTCTCACAAGTGACTCACCAGTTCCTTCCTGTACAATAATGCCACCAATCTGCTTTTGATCTCAAACACAATGCCAACTCTTGAAGACACACATACATACGCAGTGTGTACAATATGTCAAGCATATAACACGAAGGACTTCTTATCCTTTGTTCGTTTTTGTCCTTTACAGACTGATCTTCAAAGTCTTTGGTAAGGAGGTACTGTTAGCGGGTTGCCAGTAAAAAAAAAAGCAGTCGGTCGCTGTATGTTCGCAGCAATTTGAAGGAAACCATTTAACACTGGAGCCCAGAAGAGATCAAAGCTTTAAAGCCAACACTGGGAGGGAGACTCAATTACTATTTTACTTGAAACCGGATGTTGCCACACTTTAAAAAAAAGAAAACCGTAAAATAGCTGGACAAAATATCCAGAGCAACTTGGAGAAGCAAAGGCTCAGGAGGGAATGTTATCTGAAAGCTGAACAGTAATAATGGTGGAGTTAAGTGTGGCTACAGGGGTTAAGTGTTTGTACTAGGGGCATAGTTAGATTACAAAATGAAGGAGCTGTGTGAGGCATAAATGGAAGTCTCTTAGATATTATTACTGTAGTGTACAAAACTGTCAAGTACCCTTTGAAGTAATAAAAGTATCTTTTTTTTCTAGAGAAAAGCACATTTTTGTAAAAAGAGTGTACTTGCATCACCTCCCACCTCTGGCACACAACAGCACATCCCCCAGTAAATCCACAGATATTTCAGCTGTCAAGCATAAATATCTATAAACCAAAGAACACATTACTGACTGATAGTCAGGAAACTCAGACTTCAAAGCATAAATAGTATTTGCCATGTTCGCTCTGTTTTCAATTTAGTTTTAATACTCACTAAATGCATTTGTTTGTCGATGTTTTCTGTCAATTTCTACAAGATAACAAACAACAAAAGGATATTAGAAACTAATTTGGATGAGGAAAAATAACATTTTCTAATAACTAGATTAAGTACAAGAACAAGGGATCTAGCTAGTCACTCGGTCAAACACACAATTGAGCAGAAGAACCAATATTTGTAATGCGTTCAGAAATGACCTTTTGAAACTGAGGGGTCTTATGCCATGTCCTTTGGCAGACAGGCGGTGCTCGTAAATCAGGCTGAGCTGCAGCCTGAAGCGCGTTTAAGCCGAGTGAGGAGCAGAACCCTTTGCAGGAAGTTGTTTTTGTGTGCTGATGGTATCTGTTGATCCTCTCGTGCCTTGTTTCTCGCCTCTTCCTCTGAGACCGTCTGCTGCTTCATTCAGCAGGTCTCACTTTTTACGCGTTAATTTTCATACAGCTCGCCCACTTCTGTTCAACCATTACACTTCTTTGTTTGCACTTTTGTTCCACTGCAGCCAGCTTTCCTCCTCTTCTCACTCCATCACAGTGTGAGGCCTGTGCCGGTCTCTATGGGTGTAACGACAACAAAAGAGCTTGGAGAACCTTGCGTTGCTGGTAGCTAGAAAGGGAGGTGAAGTATGGCTAAATATCACCCATTAACAAAGCACCACATCAACACACATCCTAACAAAACTGCATTCTTGGTCACAGAGACCGAGTTTCACATAAATACATGCATGTGACTTGTGTTGGCAGCCAATTTACACTGTAGCACGAAAGGGTTTCTCTTTTTCCTGCCCAACAGAGGCTGAACACTCATTACGGAGTGAGCTTATCTCTGCTCTCAGTCCTGTCGGCTCGGACAGCGGGAGCTGCACAGGCTGTTGTGGATGCTAATGTGGATCATATTGCATGTGAAGAAGAGGCACAGTGATGTGGCAACAAGACAGAGTAATGGGTTTTTTGTTGTGCAGTCAAGACATCAGGGAAAAAAACAACAGGACACAGCAAGGTGAATGTCACTCACTATGTGTGTGTGTGTGTATGTGTGTTTGTTTGTGTGTGAGTGCATCTCAAGGAGAGAAAAAAAATTGTCTCATTTGTTTACAAAGAGAATTATGGCTATGTGGCCTCAATCAGTCTGGCTTAGATAAGAGCTGAATGAAAGAAAAAAAAAGAGTCTTGTATGCCAGCAGCCACAAAAGGACAGACTCAATCCCTGTGGGTATCTCTCACTGCCCAATCATCTTTCCAACAATATCATAGTATACAATATTATATTGTATAAAATACATACATACATTAAACTTGCACTGCGTGTGTGTATTCAGCTTTGTGTTTATGCTCACAGCTCACCACAGTAAATGTCTGAGTGTGTTTCTGTGTGAAACCAAGAGAAATTTCTGTTTCCTCAGTGGTAATAGTTGCACATTTGTCTGCAGCAATTATACCATATTATCAGAAACAATTTGGCAGCGATCAACTGACATCACGGTGCTATCTGTGCAATTGCTGCTGTGTCTCAGACTCATCGAGTTAGACAGATGAATCCCATTTCCTGTACATTGATGGATTGTATCTTGGCTTCATTGTGTGATGAACGTGTATGTGTGTGTACAAAAATTACAAAGCAAGAGATTTTGCCCGTCAAAGGCTGCCCCCCACCCACCCTCCTACCTCTCCATCTATCTGTCCCTCTCACAATAAAAACACAGGAAGCAAAGAGCCTGAGCACTTGACACAGACTTGTCCTGTGGCAGATTTGATCAGTGTGCAGCTGAAATTGTCTCTTATCTGTCAGCCAAGGTGTGTAAACAGTCAGCCACCAAGCATGAACGGCTTGTGTGCAAGTGTTTACAGTATATCATAAGCAGACATAATCTACTTCAGGACATTCTGGTTCAAGTTACCCCCCCACCACCACCTCATTTCTGAAGTCAACTGCATTTCCAATAAGGCTTGGGTGAAGTTTCATCACTATTGGCATAAATGTGGCAGTCAAATCAGCTTACTGGTCTACATATTAAGCTCTCTTATCAATCTTTCTAGTCAGACTGATATCAAAGGAGCATCAATAAAAAATGAAAGAGGATTATGTGTTTAATATGCTACATATAGCTTACGTGGTATAGCGATCATAAATAATTCACTGGAGAGGTATTAGACAGGCTCCTGGGTATCGCTGAAGCAACAATTTCCTGTCATGTTGATGCTCCTGTCCCAAATGAAATCTGCACACTGATATAAGTTGTGAAAACTTTACTGAGAATAGACCTTGATATTATGATGAATTGGCTATATTCAGCTAGATGTATTGACCCACTCAGTGCTCACAAACCCATTCCTCCCCAAACAAGTGTTTGTCAATGATTTCTTCCCTACAGTCCTGATGTATAATAAGTAATGTTCCTGTGTGTGTGTGTGTCCGCATCTCAGCCAAGCCAAGCTGCTGAGTAAATAAGTGGCTGAGTGGCAGCAGCTGATGAGCAGTAATGATCTGTGTGCAGTGCAATCTTTTTCCCCTGAGGGTTTCATGCATACCCCACCGACCCACTCAAACACCACACCAAGACGAGAGCTGCAACCAGGGGGACAGTCTGGCCCTGAACCCATCTAATCCTCGAAACAAGAATAAGGCCCCTGTAAGTGTGTGTGTGTGTGTGTGTGTGTGTGTGTGTGTGTGTGTGTGTGTGTGTGTTTGTGACTGTGTTTTTTTATCGAGCATGCAGCAGCACCCCATGAATGTATAAATACACAAGTAGCTGCTGTCCCCAGTTGCCTGTGTGTGTGTGTGTGTGTGTGTGTGTGTGTGTGTGTGTGTGTGTGTGTGTGTGTGTGTGTGTGTGTGTGTGTGTTTGTATATGCTATGAATACAGAGGTTAAATAGAGAACACATCTGATCTGACATATTTATTTCAGTGATGCAGCCATTAGCAACAATGAACACCACTAAAGTATAATAATTGGGCGTATAACACTGTTGCTCACTTAAAGTTCATCTGCTGCTGAACAGAACCATGGAGGCTGCACGGTCATAACAAATGCAGAGATTCCATTTACATCTAGACTTAAGTCACTTCCAGCCTAATCTCTCCTAATCAAACAATTTACCTTCTTCACTGGCTGAGAGAAGCAATGCTACATGAGACTTTAAGCTCAAGGAAAACAAAAACACTATTAGTCACCACAAATAGTTTTCATATTTAATAACCTCTCTTTCAACCGGAGTGCTTCTCACTGGGTTCTCTTGTACGCTCTATCACGTCTGAGTGTTTGGTTAAATTATTAATGTTGCCCTTACAGGCTGCAGGTTAGACAAAAGGCAGGGTGGTAGTATGTAGCGCGCAGAGGCCACTTCATTCCTTGTTTACATGCTTGTGGGGATTGTGATTGAGTGTTCACCTGCTAATCGCCCACAGTGATGTCAGTTGTGCTGACATGGTTGCCATGGATTTACTTGTATACCCAAAGCATTTAATATACATACGTGTCTTGTATATAAACATAATACAGTCACAAATCCACATGTGGCATGCACCCAAGGGGATTGGAAATTCGTGGCTGTGGCTTGTAAAGGTTCTGTGATTAAACCGAGCACTGCAGGAAAGCTAGAATTGTGCATGCCGAGACCAGCTGTGGTGTAGCGATATGAGGAGTGGTCTACCCGTTGGAATTAGCTCAGAACGTGAAGCATAATTATCTTCACAGGCAGGTAACGGCTCCGCTCTGTGCTGCTGGTTTGGGTAACTCACACAAAAGTATACACAAAGGAGAGGACAGAGGTTTGGGAAGAAATTATACTATACTGGTATAATGCACTTAACAAAGTCAACAGATGACAATTTGACTGAGCAGAAAGATGGTTTTTACATAATCTACATCATACTGAGGCCATAATACAGGCAACTCAATTATTATTAAGAAAACTGGCTATTTGGAAACCAAGTTGCAGTAAGAGTTATGTCTCGCCTTCTGTGTGCAGGCGAGAGCTCCATTCTGCACGCCGAGAAAGAACTGAATGTCAGGGCAGTGGAAAAGAGGGTTTTAATGGCTTCATTTGACTCCTGTCAGGACTCTGGGTTGACTCCAACTCTGCCTTTGATGGGTGGTGGGGATCCAGGGAGCACCTCTGCTCGGGCGCTTAGGCTCTGGCACTTTAGAGAAAAGTGAAACTATGGGAGTAATTTGGCAAAACAGTGTGTGTTGTGTGTAAGTGTTGTAAGATGGGAAGGATGGGGGGGTGGGGTTTATGGGGACTACTTTTATCCACATCCATTTGGTTTCCTGTCATGAGCACCGACAGCACAAAGGGGTAATGGAAGACCTGCTCTGACGGGGGATTATGGTAATGGGCACCTAAGCAAAACGGAGCAAAGCCAAGTGTCGTTGCCTTGCCGTGTATGCACACTATTACAGCAACATGCAGGAAAAAAATTTAAACTGCAAAAAATAAAAAGACAAATATTCACAAACATCACCTGGAGGCATGGAATGCTTGTTTTTAGTTTCTCAGTCTTTTTCGACTGCCTTAACGCATGCTACATTTTCTGTCATATGAACCTGCTTGTTCATGCCTCTGGGACTGGGATAATTAGCTCTGATGCACAATCTATTTTAGGGACCAGCCAAAGCGCTGGCAACAGTGCAACATCACTGCTTAATACTGTACATGAAAGGCCTGAATGAATGATGAATTCATCCATTAGCGTGGGGCTTCTGGAGTGTTACAAGATGCCGGGGCTCTGTTTTCTCCTTTTCTTTCTACATTTGCAGGGAGGGAGGAGGAGCGGCTGTGGTGTTAAAAGGCAGGGGTGATAATTGGACTTGGCTCTTTTGATGTGCAGACAACGCCATAATCCACCCTAATCATATTAAGGGGACCCTTACTTGCTTAGCCAGCAAGGGCCTTCCAGCTACCGCCAATATATAGGTGATACTGCTTGGCCTTAATCTGAACATGTAGTTAGAATCAACAAGCTGTCCCTCTAATTGGGTGTGATTAAGAAAATTGCCCTCTATTCTGGCTCTTGTTTGCTATTAATGTTCACATTACCCACAGGTGTACAGTATTCATGTCTGACATTGTGTCAGTGTTAACCTTCCAGCATTTGTATTTGTATTTAGAAAAAGAAAGCCGGCTAATAAAACAATATCAATCCTAGTGGTGAAAGGCTCTTAGAGACATACAGGAGGACAGAGGACCTAGACAGGACACTGAGGCAGTCTGGGACCATGTGTCCACACCCTGGGGGACCAGCCAATGATCTCACTGTCCTTGGAGGCATATATGGCATTTCCTGCCTGCACTCTGGTGCTGGGTACTGGGCACAGGATAGGATGTGTTGTGGGCATATGGCCGTAGTGTTTTCTGTTTATCATGCTCAGAATTTTCCTGTTGGTTTTCACAGCAGTAAATGTTTAAAATTTGTTGTTTGCCCCCTTTCCTGAGAGCAAATTACCACGTGCAATTATGTTTCATCAGCTCACAAGGGGAAAACCATCTAACTGGCTTGATAGTTGGTAGGCATGTCATGTAAATTAATTTAGACACCTGCAGGGTCCACAACCACTTCTATCAGCAGTTTAAAAAGTAAAACGGTATAATACATTAACTGTAAAATACATCTTTCAAATGGCGGTCGTAAATGTCAAAAGTGTCTACAGAAGTTGTCTGTGTCCATGTCCATGAGGAATACTCCTGTGCAGTGCTCAGGCACAAAGGTATTAATTCCTCAACACCCCTTGCATATCCTCTAGGACTGAAGCAGGCAAATCACAGCTACACACAGACAAACACACGGGCACTAGTAGACAGTGCAGTCTTATGGTGAGAAATGTCTCCTCTCGACCACACATGCTGTCTTTGACAATCAAGTGATAAGTGTACTTTTCTTCTATGTTCTGTATTCAGAGGATTGCACAGGCAGGCATATACACAGCCTTCAGAAAGAGAAGGCTTCATGTCTTGACAGCTTTTTCTACTAGCAGCACTGTCCTAAAATAAACATTTATACTGACAGTGAGTTTGGTGTAACAGGCGCAAAGAGATGCTCTCTAATCCCATGCAGTTACCAGCACTAAGTTACAGCAGTTCAAGGGCTTGGTGTGTGATTGAGTACCTGGCTTTATACTCTAATCAGCATTACTATGCCGCTGCTAAAAATGCTCCTTTTCCCCATAAATGCACCATGGTTTGTGATATGGCTTTAATTCGAAGTATCTGGATGATTGCCTTACTGCTGTACAATAAACCTCATGGTCACTAAATTCCTGGCTGGGGCATCCCGTTTTCAGCCAAGAAGGCAGAGAGCTCTAATTATTTTTTGTTGATAAGTTTATTAGATTACAGTCATTATGATACTCAGCATTTATAATTTTGTATTCATTATGAGATTTAAATTAATTTGCAGGCTGCCTTTTAATTACACAAGAATTAGCATTTAATCCACATGGGCATTGTTAGTCTCTTTTAAATCAGCTGCAGCGACCACTTTGCCATGAACCCCAACGTAATGGACCAGTTACACAGGCCTTGTTAGGGCGTGTGTGTAAATGTGTGTATATGCATGTAGCTCAGAATGAGAGGATGGGGGAGTAGTCGTCTGGCATTGTTGTAGGAATCAAATAGTGTTTCCATGGCGACCCTCTGGCAGTGGTAGCCTCTTTGCAGTAACCAGAGAGTAAAGACCCCTAGGGACCCCCTCACCTCTCTCCCCTCACCCCACTAGCCTCCGGCACGTTAGTGAAGGGGTCGCAGAGATCCAACTAGGGGTGTCTGGCATTGATGAAGGGGACGTCCTTTGAACACACATCCACAGCCACCCAACAGACCCTCTGTCTATTTGTAAGCCCTCAGCATCTCAAAAACGAGTTTCAATTTTCATCTCCGAGTTTGATTTCAAACACCAGCGTCCAACACAATGAGCCAAAACAAGAGCTGGAGCCTGTTGACAGACATTTGGAGAGCTACAGGACGGAGAGCGGAGGGTGTAGGGAGGGGGAGGAGGAGCCACACTCTGCCTATTTGAGCACAAAATAACTAGCTCCGTGTGTGTATGTGTGCACATTCAATCACAAACCCCAACCCCCTCCTTTGCCTAACACAGGTGGGTATTGTCTGCAGCGTGGGGCACTCTTGGCAGCCAGCCAGCTCAGCTCAGTCACTGGGCTAGTCCTGCTTCAGTTGACTGGTTGCGCAGGTTCACTATGGCAGACTAAACGTTCACTGCATAAGCAGCTTTTAACTGTTTCCTGCCCTCCAGGGCTTGATTGCAAAGACTTTCAGGCGTGACTTGATTTTTCTTTTCCTCAGGTTAGAATTAGAAAGGGAATCCCATGTTGATATTGATGCATAAACGATGTCTTTCAACAAAAGTCCTAAAGCAGCCGAGAGCACGCTTTTTCATCTGAAATTAATCAAACAACCACCTACAAAATTACATCTTGACGACGGCTGCATAGTGGAATTTCTACAGCTCTGCATTATAAGCTGGATCCTTTGATTCACCACACTGCAGAGAGAACTCAATATCTGTGAAAAGCATCACTGATGCCCTTTTGTTCCTTTGTGGTGATGTCAGGTCAGTTTAAAAAGAAGACTAACAGTCAGCTAGTGACAATGTAGGAACAGTAAGAGGAAAAGAAGCAAACAGGTCACTGGTTAACCCTTAAGATGACACAGCTGATCATAAAAGCTAATTTAAAACAGCAAAAAATGATGCATATATAATCATATCATATCAATATTAAAAGTGTTCAGAAGAGTAAAATAATGCATTTGTGTGATTATGTCAAATAAATCCACATATGTCTATACAAGTTGATGAAATTAACATGTCAGAATAACAGTGAACAACACTGTAAATCTTCATGTGACTTCAGAGTGAAATAAAAGTGCTTCTCCCTGCTACAACACAAGACAGTGAGACTGGTCTGGTAACTATCTGTTTGCACACTTGTGTTGATTGTTGTTAGGGATGATGTATTTGTGAGTACAAGTGTGAATATACTCAACAGTCACTTATGAAATTACCTTTGCTGTTGCATAGACAGAGCTTCGGCAAAGATTATCAGTATCATACCAGTCCATAAATGATACCAATAATTTTCAGACAAAGGAAAATATGGAGTTCAAGAGCATAAACATGTCCAAGGACCTAACCATTGATTTATTACTGAACCCAGAGACCTGAGCTGTAGCTCAGGAGCCACAGGGTGCTTGTACCAAGTGATTATTGATGGATGCATTGATTAACTGTCAAATTTAAATGTGAAAGGTTGTCAGATCATAATTTCAGATCAATCAACATGACTCAATGTCAGTCTGTAATGTGCAGTATTATGTGAACAACATGATGACGATATAAACTGCTACATGAGGGTTGATGCTTCGGGCTCCACACAGTAAAACTGTGGCAGAAAAAGAAAAGAGAAAGAATGTTAATAACATTTAATAGTGTTTTTCTTTGTACAAACAACAAGCAAAAAAAAGCTGTTGACAATGCTTCCTTTAGGTGAAGTTTGGGTTGTAGGAATTACAGTAGTGACGCTTAATGGGCGAGTAGGTGTGCACAAAGGAGATGGAAATGCTTTTTCTTCCCTCAGCCCTTCCAAAAAAAGAGGAAGGAAAAAACTCTAGGCAGACATTTGAAGAGGGTTTTTTTTCTCAACTTTAATTACAGGCTTCTTGTCAGACAGATCTCTCTCCAAGAGCTATAAATTGGAGGGAGGTGGTTGGATTGGAGACTGAGCAACTCTTTCCCAGTCTCTGAATCTCTTTCACTTTTGACAAACACGCAACATGCCAAAGCACGCAGAAAGCCATACATGTGCACTGTGACTTGAGACAATTCCCACATACGAATAGCAGAAGTAACATGATAAATGTGACACAACGTTGGAGCTACTGTTGCACACTCAAAGGGTCATGTTGGTTCAGCAAGAAGTTCCCTAACAAATAAACACCATGGAGGTTCCACAGAGTTTCATGTCAAACATTCACCCGCACAAAACTTTATTAACTTCATTACTTGAAAGAAACATTTACATTTTAAGAGCTGAACATATTCAGGGTTTATATATCAACAAACACACACCCATCAGACAATGAAAAATAGGCACGATGGTAAATAAGACATTCAGATCAAACAGCAATATAGATCTCATTTAGATTCACTCTGTAGAACCAAACAAACACTTGACGGCTCAGATCAAGACAAATGTCCAGACTCCTGTGCAACAGTTGCCTCACGGGGCCCTGTGCGCTCTTCTCTTCCATCAAATAAGGTTGCAAAATGAATAACAAATAGCTGAATTGCTATTTTCTAAAACAGAGTGACACTGAAGTGGCTGTTAAATAAATGTATAACCCTTGACATTCCAGAGCCATTAAACAATTTCTTTTCTTTCATATGTCCAGTGACATGCTGTGTGCATTAATGTGCCTCATATTAAGGGCAACGTTGAAAAGCAGCTATAATAGAAGTGAGAACAAACATAAATCTCTTAACAGCCAAGTGGAAAAGAACAGATTGAACAAACACTGGGGGAGAATACTGTGTGGTCTGGTGTAGTACTTAGATGTAGCCACACCTCAAATTAAATAGTAATCAGTTATTAAACGTCAAATTATTTGTGTAACACTGAATAAAAGTAAGACAATAAGGTGACAACCTGTCAAGCTGCGGCTACTTTGAGAAATGCTAGAACGGAGAATATGTAAAACTATTAATTTGCACAATATGAAGAAAAACCTTCACTTCTTTTACAGTTAGCAAAAACTAATCCAGGCATATTTTTGACATCTAGTTTCTTCTGCAGTTTTAACTCTAAGCTGTGACCAGAGGAAAAAAAAGCAACTGCACATTTAATGGGATCATCCAAACTGCTTTGTGGATTCTAGGAAAAATTATGACACGTCTGCTAAGCTGGTGGGGGGCATTTTTGGAGTCCACCACATGATTATGGTAAAAACTGCCTGCCACAGTCCAACCCCTGAATGCACCGTCTGCCATTGCAGTAGGTCCCAAAGCACCAAGCTGCCAGCCTGTTTCTACGCATGCATGATGATGGGTGACACTGAAAGTCAAAGGCCCTGTCGCACCATTACAGCCATTGTCTGGCAGATTAGACGAAGTTAACTTAAGAGCCCACACAATAGACACTTGAATGTCAGTGCATATCAGGCAAAAGTGGAGGGTTTTCAAAATGTTAGCATGAATGCTGACATAAAAGTACATAAAGTTTTGTAACTTTTAAACAAAATGAATGTGTTTACTTTTCATTCATTCAGATGTCTAAAATCAGGCCTGTATGAGACCTGCTGTTCATCCAAATATATGGTGCATACTTCAAACTCCACAAGGGAAAATCTGTATTTAAACAACATTTTACATTCACACTTAACATTTTGTGATTCTATGGTGTTTTGCCTTACTTGTGGCCCTTTCCCTCTCTCCTTCACCACACACTTTGTGTTATGCTGAAACCAGCACAGAAACAGCCAATATCCTACTTAGAACAGCCTTTTAGCCTGAAGCCGCTGTATTAAAAGTAAAGAACCAGACAAGTTTTCTACTTGCTCAGTACCATTGACTCCCAAGGCTTTCATGCCTTTACCTGGTTCTTTGTACCCCCAGGTACATCCTCAGTACTGACAGGGAACAGGCACCCAGATATCCCAGTCTAATGTTATAGGATGTTGAGTAGAACCCAGTACCACCATGCCTCCTCATTTTTCCACCAATAAACTAGTGTGAGATCTAATTTTGGCGTGACACCTTTGACACGCTGTGTTGCTCCCTGCCGTGAAATCTGTTTGTCTGCTGGGTTTACCGGCTAAGAATGTCCCACTGTGCAAACACACGTGTCACATCCCTTCCCCCTCCATATCCTCTTCTGTGGCATGGGGTCCCAATTCCCCAAGCATCATCATTTGCATCTCATTATCCGGTGTGAAGCAAACTGTGTGTTTGGTGTACAAGTCTAATTTCTGTGTCCAAAATGATCATGTCTAAGAGGCGACTGCATATAGTGGTTTGTGTGCAGGTGTCTCTGCTGTGTCAAGGTTTAGAGTTTGAGGGTTAAGGCACCTGCTGCGCCATTGATTACGATGCCTTAACAGTAGCTCAGCGGGGTGTAATCAGGACGTTGCAGGATGGGTGTGCTGGTGGTCTTTCCTGATTTCAGCTCAGACCCCATCTCCATTTTAAAATCTTCCTTTTACTTGGGTATGTTCTTTGACTTTCTTTTGACACCTCAAATGCTCTCTTTGAAAACTGTCCGGCTGAGAGCAACATTATGCATACAAACACACATGCAGGCATTCAGACATAAAACTACGTGTGCTGAATTCAGAACACAGGCAGACACAGACATAACAATGCACACCCCATGAAATAACGAATACTGGGATTTGAAACTCAGAGACATATGTTCAATGGCTTTTTGTCTTTTGACAGTACTCCCAACAAGTACACCTCATGAGACATTCACGGAGACCCCCTCCAGCCGTTCTCCCTCATCATCCAATGTTCAGTCAATAAAATGGTGTTGAATATCGTTCAGGGGGTCAGTGAAACAAGGAAACCAGGGAAGCAAGATAAAGCCAGGCTGTCTATGTAAGAATGCCATTTGTGTAATACCCAGTCTAACTAAAGTGAGTTGGAAAAAAAATGTCAGGCATTGTGCCTTGTGAATGTCACAAGAGAGTCATCCTGGCATTGGCATGCTGCATGCAAGATACACGCCAGACAATAATGAATGGCAGAATGGCGTGTGGGGGAGACAACCCACCCTACGTACAAATAACACCACCCCTCTGGCTTCCGGGGCCTTCCTTTTGTTGACAGGGGCCACAATGTCGCTCAATATTCGACCTGACAAGCACAGCAAATCACCGCAACAGAGCTGAGTGTGAAGAGGAAGTGCGTTTGTTTGCTTATTGAGCTGGAGCAAGCGAGGTGGGAGGGAATGTGGGAAAAGGAATGATTGGGAAACAGACTACAAGAGGATAGTAGATACTGGAAGTAACATGTGCAAGCAGAATAAATCGACTGTCAGACAAACAAAGAACAGAGGATTAGGGAAAGTCCAGGGAGGGGCTTTCTGTAACTCAAAAGGTTGTTTGAGATTGAGAGAATTAAGCGGGTAAAAAAATCTGCACAGGTGGTGACGATTTGAAGAAGAGCTGGAAGGTGGCGTCAATTCCTGGAGAGCCTCACCAACGATGAGGGAAATGCCTCAGACACTGTTTGTACAAGCTGCATGAGTGGGTGTATATACAGTATGGGCTTAAGAACAGGGACCACAGATTTCTTTGTCACTATGCAGTCAGCAACTCTATGTTTCATTTTCTTTGATGTGAAAGCCACAATCTCTTCAAATACTCTTCTACACTCACCAAGGTAGGCAAAGAGCGCAAAAGAGGAACTGCAGAATGAAGGAGTCTGCACAGCAGTCCTCAGGCTCGTATGGGGAAGTTTCCAACTGACTCGCACAGCTGTCAGCTCAAGTCTCTAAAGGGAAAAGGGGGGTGCAAAGCCCAATGGGACCCTTCTAAACTCTCAGTGAAGAGGCTAATCACTTTACAGGAGTGTCAAGTCATCCAAATGCCCCTGATAGACCAGTAATGACTGCCATGACATAACAGACATAATCCCTCTCTGCTTAAAATTATTTTGATGGTGTCATGGCATGAATCAATAAGAGCAGAGTGACGTAATCACAGATAAGCTGACCAGATTCTGCAGTATGCTGCTGCTGCTCTTAACTGTTTGACTGTTATGGCACCCCCTTACACAGTCGATTAACCAGATTCATTAACCAGCCGGTTTGTCTCGTTCAGAATCGATTTGGCCCCCATCTCACTATGCCTGTTTCAAGCCAAATAAAACCAGTATATAAAAAAGCTGACACTAATCACACATAAATAGATGGCATGCATTAGTTGGACATTTCATGGTCTATGTCAAACCGTTCATTTTCTCATTTCCTGAGCCATTATCAGTTTTTCACTCTGCCAGCCAGCTTAAAGGGAAGAAGCATGGCAGGGATGCTGCATAGTAGGAAAACAAACCTACACAAATGATTTGAGTAGTACAAAAGACATTCATATCACATTTTCACAGACAAATCTGCAAGTTTAATAACAAGTTTTACAGAGAGCAAACTGTATGACATTTTCCAAACCTGTAACATTATTCCTGTTTTTAACAGTATTTGAAAAACAAAGAAATGTTGGATGTATGGTAACATTCAGTTTTACATGTGGTCTTGCTTAACCAGGGGGTGAAGTGCACATTAATTCACTTAAATCCTTTACTGGGTTTACTAAGAAAGACCCTCTGTACTAACAGAATGCATCATTTCAAAGTATAGGACAGTTTCTCCTACTGACTCCCTTGAGCCTCCACTCTGTAAGCATCTTTAAACTTGGCAGCTAAGACTGTGATGATGGAGCCTCTCCAGGCAGTAATGTGATGGTGGGAGACACTTCCAATTTGATAAGCATTTATCACACCCGGTATCCTCAGCTCCTTCACAGCACATTCACTGGATTCACTGAATGGGCCAGTACGCATTGCTAAAATGATCTTCAAAACATATTAAATACATTTACAAACACAAGAGTAGGAATATATTTTCGAAAAATAGAAAAATAGAATAAATCTATCTAAACACAATCAGCAGACGTGTGAATGTTACAGGATAATGTGCTAATGCAATAACGCCCAGATTTGTAGCATCACATTACAGTAACTCTGATTGTGCAGCAGTGCAATCTGTTTAGCCCGTATTACCTTGTCAAGGCTTAGAACAATCTCTTTTGAGGATTAAGTCAAGGCCTGTGCAGAAGCATTAATCTAGCCTATAGGAGCTGAGCTTCACACTGCAGGTAGATCGAGTGGGGTCAGGAAGAAACAGCAGCAGATGATAATAAGAGAGGAACCAAGCTATGCCATTTCTCTGAACTCTATTCCATGGTGGCCTGCGGGGCTGAGGCAGACTGCTGAGGTTATGCTGCCATCAGGATGACAAAGGCACAACTAGCCAACCCTGTGACACTACATATGAGCAGTCATTGTGCAGAACAGGACATACAGCTGGCCTATATGCAAGCCAGTTATAAGTAAACTGAGCGAGCAGGCTCAGGTTCTTGTTTCCCTTTGAATAGTAACAGGGTCACCTCGATCGCCCCACACCACCAGCATCCTATATATAACTTGCTGCTAGCCGGTGGCCAGTTAACATATTAATATAACCCTTATGAAAGCCGATTTGCTTAGGTGTTAAACTGATCCTCTAAGGAGCTGTTTGGTTTTTGTTTTACATCAAGGTGACTTACTGGAGTCCAGAGGGTTTATGCAAAGGCGAGATTAGTCAAAATACAGACATTTCTCTGTAAGAAACGTCTACTGTCCACCAATAATCTACGCAATTGCCTGCTCATGCTTAAATATCAAAAGCTAAGCTGCATGGCTTCTTTAAAAGGGCATATTTAATTACATAAGATGGTCGTCTGCTTGGGATTGACAGAAAGTGTAGCCCCACTGGTATGGAAATATGTGCTTGGATGAAGGATAAGAGTAGACTGACACAGAGATACTAAGAACTAAGAGATTAAGACTTTCCAGAACATTTCCAGATGAAAGCCTTTAACAAACTCGCTTAGCTTTGAGATCAAAGGAGACTGGCTCAAGCAGTCAACTAAAGCAGAAGATACATGTATATGGCATCTTTGTTTAATTTTCCCTGAAAATACCCACAAACTGCACCTGGTGTGTGATATAATCTCAGGCCTTTGACAATCAGTGCAGATGCAGCAACAGCATAGAGCAGGTAAAGAAGTAGCATAAGAGGCACTATGCCTCCATTGTCCCGCGGCAGCAATCCTCTAACACGTACTGAATGCTTAACAACAGTAATGTCCACCATTACTGCAGCTGTAAACATCAACCTACATTCTGCTAGCAATGGAAACATCACACCCATTATCCTCTCCTATAACAGAGACAATAGTGCATGGGAAGGGAGCAAGGATCGAGCATCCTATTTTCTGGCAGCCAATTACAAGGGACTGTTTGGAGCTTGATGATGAATAAATCATTTCAATACGGCTTTAGTGGAAGGGGCAATTAGATGCTGCAGCTTGAGGCTAATCAAATCCAAGGCTCTCTCTCTTTCCTTGGCATTCATTAGAATGAGTTGGGGGCGGAGGGTGAAAATGAGACGCTAAACATTAGTGGCCTCTGCCTTCCTGCAGTCACAGTGCTCGTCAGTCCTTCCTATTGCCACATTTGTTTACAGCAACTCTACGGGGCCTGCAGTGTGTATGTTATTGAAGTAGCACTCATTCAAGCTTAAGACAAACAAGGAAACAATGTTGTTAGCACGGACAGCAGTGAGCATCTTGAGCAAACAATGGTTACTGTGACAGAATCAAAATCTGAGATCACAAGCTTTTGTTCAGAAATCACAACAAATCATTTCTATATGTGTACACATGGTAACCAGGCTTTTCTATGGCTCAGCTGATGAAGCATGCAGCTGTCAAGATGTTTTAATGGCAGACACACTTGTAAAGTCTTAATTAAGGCTGTAGTCACTGGCTTTAAGAAAGACAAAATAAAGTTTCACATGACATACCATCAAAAGGACAGACAGCCGACATCTGCTAAGAAACACAAAAATTGTATCCTATATTGTATTACATCATATAGACTGGACTTCACACAGGAGAGAAAATGTTCATTTCTTTTTAAATCTACATTTACAGAACACAGACAGTTATCAACTACATACTAAACAGGAACAGTTTAGAAGTAAGTGCACACGTAGCTAAAGAGCTCTTGACAATACAGTGTTAAAGTAGCACCAAGGACAAATACTGATATGTGTATACACAAACACTACCCATACAACACAGACAGGCTTGAACATATGCACAACCTGACAGAAAACACAGTTTTAGAGGCTACATTCCTTCTCCATCTGTCACTCATCCTTCCACTGCAGTGTATCACGTTCCCCTATAAAGTAATAAAAAACTAACCATCAAAATGAAGTATCTGATAGTGTTTGCCATATTACAACAGAATTTCTATAATGCCAACTTTGATTTACCAATATTGAGTCAAATCCCACTTATGTATCCTCCTCTGTCTGCCTCATTCCTTCTCTGCGCTCTAAGATAACTAACGAAGGGCATTAACAATCCCAAAGATCATCAATAAATCAGAGCAGAAGTACTTTAGGAGGGCAGGTGATGGTCCATACAAAACCTCCCAGAGCAACTGAATTTGGCATGCTGTGAACACCACAGAGAGATGGAGCAGGGACCGGCCAAGAAGGATGTACTGTATGTACAGCAGGAGGAGAAATAATGTCAGCGGCTGAGACAGAACAGAGATTCTGGTTTGCTTGACCACTGGTCAGTGAGGAGAAATCAATGTTGAAAACTGATGGAGTCTACACCTTCCACCAAACCATTTCAATTCTTTAAATAAAGCCAACTGTGTTACTTTCTCATATACACTATGTAGACTGTATATTTGTCTGTACCACCCTCACATGACCCCCCCCACCAACTCCCACACCACCACCACAAGCCTCTTTGCCCCAGTGTAGACATACTCATGCTGAATTCCTAAGCAGGGGAGTCTGCCTGGCCTGCACCAAGGGAGTGAATTATTTATCGTAGGCCCTTTGCAGCGTGTCAGCGGCTCCACAGGATGAAATGATATTTATGGAGCCCCTTGGGCAAGGGTGGGGAGGACAGAGAAAGAGACAAAATTAAGGGAGGGCATGGGGGAACTGGTGAAGGTACTAAAACATACATGTATACAGCATATATGTAGTACACAGAGTGGTGGTTGAGGTCGAGAGATGAGAAAAAAAGAAAGCAACAGAAGAAACAGTTTAGTGCAGAGGCTAGGGGGACATAGAGAAATGGTACAGACCCACATGAGTTAGCATGCACTACACATGTACCACGGTGTGTATTACACACTAATCAAATGGAACCAATAGCAGAAGTTTCTTTTAAACTATTATGAAACTACGTATACAATTTGTAGGAGGGGAACTTTCATGGCCTTAGTTATTTAAAGTATCAGTTATACTGTATATATATTATTGTGTTTGGGAATGTCAGTGTTTTTACCCTAAACATTAGTATTTAGTTTAAAAAGAATTCTTACAAGAATTATGGAATATGTACATGCCTGAGACCAACACACAGACAGAAGACTCCAGCATTGTACAGCTTCCAGTATGAAGCACGGGTAATATAAAAAGCCAGTAAACTGTAAACCAGACTCAAACCCATGAGCCAGGGGCACCTAACATACAAAATGTGCTAAAACCATCCATATCTTATTTGCAAGGCGACAATGTGTATGACAGAAAATAGAAATCTTTAAAAAAAAGAGAAAGCTAAATCACTAAGAATTGACAAAAAGATAAACAGAAAGGCAGTGGTAATCAATGAGTTACTCCACTATCAGGAATTCAAACACTAAAAGTTTAAATTTCCTCAGAAAGGGAGTCCCTTTCAACCCCCAAAGCCAGATCACTTTCTCCACCAGTCAGAAAGTCATAACATGAACACTTAGGTTTCAAAATGGAGTCGGGTTACTCTGCATCACAGCCTGCTGTGTCAGAGATCAGTGTGGGGAGAAGAGGAGAAAGCTACACGGACAGACAAGGGTGAGCGACAGGAGGGAAATCGGTATCAGGCATGTGAGGGGTCGGGCCACAAGCAGCTCCCTTCGAAAGGAAATGAGCTGGCGAGTCTAGTAAACAGCAACGCCACTGGTCCCTGTGAAGCCCAGGGGCTGCAGCAACACATCAGGAGGTGAGGAAGTCAAAAAATATATATAAATAAATGAATACAGCGAATGGAGATGTGTGAAGACTCCAGCTCTATTTCTCTCACCTCATCTCTCTGTGGCATGTGCTTTCTTATCACTTAATAACCCTGCTGCTTCTCTTCTCCTATTCCTCCCCTGTGCTTTCTCACCATGCCTGTCTGCATCCCCATCCACCGCCCCTCCCCTCTCTTCCTGCCCTGTCTGGTGGCAGGTTAGCTGCACAGATCTAAACAGGCTCGCAGTGCCCAGCAAGAAGGGGTGAAAGGTCACGTGACCGCACAGAGGATTTACTTCTATCAGTAGGGTGTAAACGGATGTCACTAAGAAAGGAATGGAACTGATATCTGTATGCGTTATGCTCCGTGTTTGTGTGTGTGCATTGAAAGTGTCTTCTATCCGTGAGGGTGAGACGTTACGGCGCTGTAACAGCAGTGGGAGTAATGGGATTCAGTTAATGAGTAAATTATTTGAGGGACTGATGCCAGTGGGCACTGATAACACTGCTCTTTCTCTATGTGTACATACTGCGGGATTGTTGTAGTGTGTTTGCGTGTGTGTGGTGGGGCTGCATTAGCCTAGCCAAGGAAAGGATGGTTCTTAGGTGATAATACTCTCCACTGCCTTTGATAGCATGGAAGGCAGAGAAGAGGGGGAGGGGGGGGGCAGGAAGGGTAAAGCAAAAGAACAGCAAGAGAGATAAATAAGAGGTGCAGCCAGGAGAGAGAGAGAGACAGGAAGGGGGAGAGAGACGGATTAAGAGAGTGGGACACAGTGTGTACATGCATGCCTGTGAGAGGCTGAGCACTGATAGAGCCTGTGGGATGAGTCGGTGGGTGACAGACATACTAGAATTCGCCACCATGCCACAGAGGATAATGCATCCCTCAGCAGGAATGTCTAGAATAACAACAACCACTGCCTTTATCACTAACTGGACCTACTGTATGTATTCAACGCATAGCAAGAGTGGCACATGTAACAATGGAATAAAAGTGAGACCTAAATCCAGTTTAGCCTGGCTAATGTACAGAGTGTAAGTGTTATTCTAAAATATTGTAACGCTTTGCTGAATACTCATTTCCAATCAACTGGTGAATACATTTAGAGGTTTGATTCCTGAATAAAAAAAACTGCTCCTCGACATCATGTTTCATCATACTGCATACTGCAAGTCAAAGTATCTGGTCTGCTGCAGCTATTTAATTATTTTTTATAACAAAATCAAATGATTGTTTGACATGTTGAAGCGTGGTACACTGGCATTAAGGATTTTAACATCAGATGATTATGACCAGTAAATCCTCAAAACTGGCTTTATGCTGGGATGTTATGTATCTTTCTCCAAGTAAGAAAATAAATAAAATACATAGCATAACTTAAATTGATGCATCACACAGCTTGCAGGACTTTATGTCCCTAGTAATACAATTTGTCAGGTGAGGATAAAATTGTTGCCCTGTCTCGTGAATGTATTTTTAAAAGACCCAACAATTAAATCTGTTGCAACCTCTGCCTTCACCTGCATATCCAACTGCTGCGATTCCTTTTAATCTGTCCAGTGCAGTTGTGTGATCAAGATGTGCTGTCAGTGCTGCGTATGCGTGTTGTCAGCCCAGAATGTGGGAGAACACATACACGCAACATGCTTGTCAGGAAGAGCAGAACCAGCTCTTCCTGAAAAGTGTGGAAACAATCTTTTGTCTTCCCTCTTCTGCGTGTGTGCTGTGTGTTAAGTATGCTCAAACGTAAGTATCTGTGTGGCATTTCTTTGCGCTTTAATTTGTCATTTGGTTGTGCAGCTAGGGGAGAGGGTAGTTTGGTGTGCGGGCACTTCAAAGCTGCTGTGGATGGCTGATTGGCTGCCTGGCTTGTCGGCTGAATGAAAATCCCCACAGGCAAGCAAACCTCAGATTTGATTACAAACCCAATAATGTGAGTTTCATATTTGCAATGTGAACAGCGTTCATAACTCGATTAGACAAGTGATTATCTTAGCGCAGCCACACAGACACCAGTCAAAGGTTTCAAGTGAGCAGAAGGGTGTAAGAGGCGGGTTTTGTACGTTTTTCTTGTCAATTATTCTGTCCTTCAATATAAGGAGACAGACTTATGTGTAGAGGGATGGTTATGCAAATGAAAAACTATTATTTCCCTTCACACAGTCCTTCCCATCCATCCTGACTATAAATCACTTTCACATCCATTATTTTACCCCCTTGGGCAACATGATAGTTTTTTAAGGCATCCTGTCACCATCTTCCAACCATAACAAAAACCATCTCAGCTCCCCTCTCCAGAGCTCAGACATATTTCTTGCCACTGTGACATTTGCTCTCAGAGAGCGAGACTGTGTCTGTTTTTCTGTGGGCCCTGATTTCGAGCCAGTGGGATGATCATTAATTACCATGGAATGGGCTCCTAATGGTTGTCTGCACCACTCTCCAACTCCAACCCCCACCCCACACTCTGCTCCCTGTCCTAGGTCTCCATGGCGACCTGTAGCTGAGTGGCTAGGGGCCTTTTACTAGGAAGTGGATGAGGTATGATTGGAAGGCAGGCTTGACCCCTGTGCTTCCCAGTGCCACTTGACTAGGCATAGTGCTTATTAATAGACAATTTCTCTGGCACCTCACAATGGCCTTGATTTATTAACAAGTTCAGGAGGGGCTGAATGGGGAGATTTGTCAGACCATCCCAGGCTAAAGATTGAGAGTGTTTTAAGGTGTGTAAGATAAACTTGCAGAAAATGACCAGTGCCAGTGTTTCAGGAACAATATCCTGTCCCTCAGTCATTTGACTGGGATGTATGCCAACTGCCTGAATCTTCTGAAAGACCCCAATATCTTAGATTAAACATTGTATGTGCTTGTGCAACATGATATTGAAGGAAAACCTGTTGGTTGTTTGCATATTGTATGTCAACTGAAATGGAAAAGTGGACAATGTTAACACCGTGGTTTTATCTAACATTTACCCACTGCCTGAGGAGAAGCCTTTCTTGCTTATCTCATCGCTTAAAACAAATACAAATGAATGTGCTCAGCTGCCTCCAAAAAGGAAATGATGGGTCTGCCTGGTAACCCATGACAACATCGGGGAGCATATGGCACACAACAAATTCAATATCAATGTAAATGAAGCTCAAATTAAAATACACTGGATGGGAAAATAGAAAAAAACTGCTGTTTCTTGAATGTCCACAAATCAAAATTCATCTGAAGTTGCATCCACCTTCCCTTTTTAAGCAAACTGCGAAGGAAGAGTGTTTCCTGCTAGATAGCAGTTTGACATTCACTAGATTGATTCTAAGCTGGCTCAACTCAGCAGGGCCACTTAATGGTAAGAGATTAAAATCCCTTGTTTCTATGCACTGTCCTCTTAAAAGAATTTGATCATCAGTGTGCACAAGGTCGCTCAGCTCAAACACACATTTGTGACTGACTACGCACAATTTTTATTGTAATTATATTTACATTTATATTGCAATGGCTGTTTGAGTAAATGGTAAATGCTACACTTATACAGCGCTTTTCTACCTACTGGTTCTCAAAGCACTTTTACACTGCTAGCAGAGCTGCTATGCAGCAGGGTGCAACTTGGGGTTCAGTGTCTTGCCCAAGAACACTTCGACATATGACAGGAGGAGCCAGGAACCACCAATGCCACGTGTGCTCTTCCCTTTGAGCCAGACATTTTTTAAGTGCGGATGGAAAGTATCCCAGCTCTGAGAAAATAATTCTGGGCTAGATGAATCATTCCCCTTGTTCCATTTACACACTTTCTCAATGTCAAACAGCAGCTACTGGGCTCCCGTCTTAGGCTCAATGGTCTTTTCTCCATATTAATGAGTCTTGGAAGGGATCAATAGGATGACAGGAAGACAGATCGCCTCGGGTAAGGAGAGGGGGAGAGCTCCCGTGAGGATAAGAAAAACAAATTCCGATGGGCAATGCTCCCAACTTCTAAAGCTCAAATGCCCCAACAGCTATGTCCTATCATCACAGCATCCTTGTTGAAGCGCTAACTCGTTTTAGCAGAAAAATACACACATCTGGTATTTTAACACATACACAACATTTTGGTTTACCATGATGAAGAAGGTCACAAATTATTAAACAGCACTACAGAATATATTTGCTTATAGTTAGCCTGACGGTGCTTCCTACAAATGTGATGAAGAGGAAGGATATTCATATGGTTAACACAGTGTTTGAACGTAAAACTATTATGACAACAACTGTATTCCCTTTTCTATGCAATTCATCATTTCATTGGGGACGGAAGCATATGAGGATTGCCCCACAGAAGTGGACAGGAAATATGCCTTCTCCTCTATCAGTGTTGTAAACCTGTCCTTAATCTGACAACAGGGAGTCATGCCACTCTCCATCTCTCTTTTACCATCGATTTTTTTATATTGTTCTCTGGTTTGACCGTGACAGTCGATGACAGGGGGATCCAACTGGGCCTCGTTTCTGGTATTATGAGCCTCATGGGTGGTGAGATCACTAGATCATCAAACTCTGGTATTATACAAAGATTACCTAAGTAAATACAAAATGCAGTTTTTAAATGATGTTGTTTTTTAGTAGAAAAAAGCAGCCAGAACCTGCCTGGCCCTATGTCAAAAAGTAATTGCTCGGAGAACATGTAAAGAACTGCAGGCCTCACCTACCTCAGTTAAGTGTTCAGTGTTCATGATTCAACAATAAGAAAGAAACTGGGCAAAAACTGCATCCATAGGAGAGGTTCAAGGTGAAAGCCACTGCTGATCAAAAAGAACACAAAGGCTCATCTCACATTTGTCAAGAAGCATCTTCATTATCCCCAAGAATTTTGGGCAAATGTTCTGTGGATTCTCTAGACAAACGCTGAACTTTTTCAAAAATTAGCATCTCGTTACTTCAGGACCTGGACGACTTCCAATACACCACAAAGTCCACCTCTGAATAGCTCAAAAAAAAAGAAAACATTAAGGACTTGGAGTGGCCTAGTGATATCCTGGGCTTATTTCTGATCTGTGGCATGACCTTCGAAAGGCAGTTAATGCTCAAAAAACGCTCCAATGTGAATGAACAAAAACAAATTTGTAAGGAGTGAGCCAAAAGTCCTCCACAGCAATGTTAAAAACTTATTGCAAATGCTCGATTGCAGTTGTTGCCGCCAAGGGTTGTACAACCAGTTATTAGGTTTAGGGGGCAGTTACTTTTTTAAATAAGGCCAGGCAGGATTTAACAGTTTTTTTCCCTTAATAAATGAAATCAGAATTTAAAAACTGCATTTTGTATTTACTCGGGTTATCTTTGTGTGATATTAAAAGTTCAGTGATTGAATGAATTGTTCTCACTGCAGCCCAAATAAGATAATAGAAAATCCTGGGTACCAATCAACATATATGTATGATCAGCCCCTACACATGATTAGCAGTGTTATATGTGCATTTTGCTATGTGACATGGTAGCTATTGTGTTATACAGGGTATTGAATAGGAGAAAAAGGAAACGCAGTTAAGATTACTCCTTTTGTGGCTCATCTTTGGTTTGTAAATCTTTCCTCTCTTCCTCTGTTATTTGTTTGCCGACTGACTTTATATACAAATAAAATGTAATAGATGAGTTTGACTGATAGATAATGTTTCAGTATTTCTTTAAAAACCTCTGGGGTTTTCTTTTGTGTGGATTCCTTGAGTTAAAGCTGTAGATAAAACTTCTGATAAACTATAGATGCTTGGTGATGCATATTTATACTGTGTTATAAGCCACAAACATTAAACGGTTGAAGCTTGAGAAAGTTTATCTTTAGGGACTGTTATATGATATCAAATGACAGATACAATGCTGAAGTGACAATCAAACAGGAAATAATATTAATAAAACAAGCCATTTCCCCACTGTGCATGCAGAAGAGTGTCAACAATAGCTTCTATGCTCGCCATTTCTTTCTCAGTATCTCTACAGAATTTATTTGTCATTCATTTGTCATTGTCTGTAGGTTTCTTTCAGGAGAAACAAAACAAGCTAAGGTCCTCATCTAAACCCAGATAACACCAACTGCTACAAAACAGCAAACCAAAGACGCTCAACTATTCAACAATGTTCTTTCTCAGGCAGGGGGATCCGTCTGCCTGATGACTGTTTGGGGGCTGCAGGCTGTGTGGCCAGTGCAGTGATGATGTATGCACACCTGCTGTGGCTCCTGGCTACCAGTCTCACAGCAAAAACAGCAGGGGGAAGGGGAAATAAAGGAGGGTAAGGACAGGATGGAGGTAGGGAAGAGGGTGACAGCGAAAGAGGGGTAGACGCCTTTACAGGCAATGCTTAAGGGGGAGGGGGAAGAGAAAGCAAAAGAGCTAGGGAGGTGTATCCATTATTAATGATAGTTTGGTGTATGGAGAAAGAGATCTAATGTGGCCATCAAGGTCTAGTGCGTGTGTAATCGACAAAGACAGCTTCTCTCACTGTGCCTCTTATTGTAGGTCTTTCCCATTCCCTACTCTTCTCTGTACACCAGCTTTCTCTTCTTCCCCACTGTTTCTTAAAAAAAAAAAAAAAAACATGTATTGGCCATAGATTATCCTCACAGAATAGTCTCACAAAAGTAAATTACAGCTCATTTGTTTCTGCGTAGATCAGATGAGACAAAAGTGATAACCGTAAAATGAAATTTCAGTTTCAATGGTATAATTGCCAATACAGCTCTGATTCCAGTGTGAGAACATGTCCCCAGTTTATTACATTGATCTTTACTGTATGTCCATCACCTAAGTAAAAGACACCATACTTGCCTAGGGGTGAATTTCAGCTTGACCAGATTCTCTCACTCTCTGTCATACATGCATGTGCATGCACCACAGAGACACACACACAGACACACACACACACACAGATATTCAGTCACTAATTTTCCTTGTGGGAGCAATAGTCAAATATTCTAACTCTGAAGAAATAATTCAAGATATAAGCTGCTAATGAGCCCAAGTGCCAAAAATGCCCAGGTATTGTTTCACTACGATTTAGTGAATGTTATTTGTATTAGTCATTTCCACTCATCCCCTTCAACAGGCCTGCTTTGGAGTTTGATTTTTAGTGTAATCTCTACACTCATGTCTCACTTACTGTTATTACTGTTACTTGAAAAGGAAAATACCATTAAATATGTACCTTAGGAAACCAGCTATGGAAATAACACACAAAAGATACTTAAAACTCATATATGGGGTTGCAGGTACATGGAGAGATGCCCTTTGGCTCAATACCAGCTGGGGCAGGCCAAATAATCGCGCCGTCGTGACAAATCTAATGCAATTACACACACTGAGGTGTTGGGGGTTGACAGAGAATGATGAAGCTAACATCAAACACAGTGTTGATATATAGAAGGCAGGGAGCGGCTGACCAAAGGAGGAGTCAGATGGGGGAGGGCGGTGGAAGGAGAAGGAGGCTGAGGCTGTTATTGATTGTACTGCCTGTGTTTTCGTTGTGAGGAGGATGAAGAGGGGAGGGTGTGAAGAATGGAGGGCAGGGTTCGCCCCACGGGCAGAAGTTAAAGCCTTGTGCCCCTGAGAACAAACCAACTAGCCTCCAATGAGCAGCCCATTGGTCACACTGAATTTCTGACTGACACAGACAACCAGTTACTACTACCAAGACCCTACCCAACCCATCCCCCTCAAATAAACACAACAATGCATCCAGGCTGATTGAAATTCAAAAGCCAGCCTTGACGCCACAGGCATAGACAGCAA
This sequence comes from Ctenopoma multispine, assembly GCA_034779795.1. Classification (NCBI taxonomy): domain Eukaryota; kingdom Metazoa; phylum Chordata; class Actinopteri; order Anabantiformes; family Anabantidae; genus Ctenopoma; species Ctenopoma multispine. Next base: position 15,009,878 of record JAUYWH010000018.1, on the reverse strand, counting down.
TCGGCAGAAGGGGGGTGGCAGTTGAGGCTCACTAGGGTCCTATAAAAAACAGATGCTAAATCACTTAACAACTCCTAAATTAGTTGCTTACGAATCTGCTGGGACACAAGGAACATGACAGTCTGCGGACATGGTGTGAATGGGTAGTGCAAAGACTCTTGGTGTGAATTATGCCGCTTGCCACTAAAGAAAAGGACTGTAAGAAAAGGAAGGTGGCTTCACTGGAGCACATTTCTTCACTTTCCACTACGCAAGTCACCACAAAGCTGCATCGAATACAATTAAGGTTAAAAAGGCTGATATAGAAAATGCATGGACTAACTGACATTGGCATTAGTTGACAAAGCAACACTCTGAAGGACTACCCCACCTTAGCACCCAAAATCAATTTATCGGAAAAGAGGACATGAGCAGCTGGTGACTGACGATGCCAAGTGTGCATGTCATTTCCTCTAAGGGAGGCTTTGCTGTGGGATTTGTCACCACCTCTGATCTCATTTATTTTTCATATGCTAGTAAATCCCAGGTAAGGCAGATGTTTGGGATGATACAGGGAGTGTGGCCAGAACACTCAGATTGGACTGAAATTAATCCAGGAAAATCCTCAATGCTAACCTGCTTAGTTGTCACTTAATCTAGGGGTAAACCAAATATCAATTATACTAAGCACAAAATGTGGGCCGGATAACTACTGATCCCTAACCCAACAATGAACCAGAAACTGGTTCATTTGATTCTCGGTGTATAATTGGCATACATGACCTTGTGTGTAGCAAATGCTTAATGATGGAAAAGCTAATCAGGTGGGCATTACTGCCACACACACAATCAAACTGAATGTTTTTTTAATGAGTACTAGAGTTGGTAGTAAACGTAACCTCAATCCCAACTACATCACCAATATTCTGTGAACGCAGGTAAGCTCAAATACACTTATCGTCTGCACTCAATGACAAAAGGACTTTCCCCTGCAGGGCCTCTCAGGTGACAACTTAAGCAGTACTGTTTGGCTATGAGTCACACCTGCATTCCCCAGAGAAACATAAGGATGCTGCACCCAGGCAAGGTTAGCAAATAGTAAACAGGTTAACACTGAGGACTGTCACTGGTGTCACACAGCACATACACTACTACAGCAATAGGTGACGTGTGTTCTTTTTAATATGCATATGTGTGCTACACGTAGCATTGCATGAGCGATGCAAACCTGCTTTAGGTAGTCATGGATTCAAATTGTGAGCTCCAGTTAAAACAAACTGGGTCATTTGGGACACAACCAAAGCAGCACCAACAATTATGCAATGAAATACTGCCTCATTAGCTGCTTTTTTTAATCACACCTACTGTATGCTACCTTTGAGCTATTTTTGACTAATCTAGAGAAAAGTCTGCTTCTATAACCCAACCTAGTTTGGTCAATTAGGAACACAATGAGCATCCTGCATGCTCCTGTGTGAGTTCAGTTCATTTCCTGCCTTTATTGTTACAAGTGCCGGGCTCATTCAAAAGTGGATGAAATAGGGGGAGGGCTCAGACAGTATTTACTCAGCAGGGAGAGACATGAGTCCCTGGCTTCCTAATGGCTTCCTGCATCTCACACAATTGTTTCCCCTCAGGAAATCTTATCGATACAGACTGCCACTGTGTTGACCAGAAAACCCACAACACACGGACACTGTGCCTTAATTAAGTATCTGAATGGAAGATGGCTTTTTTTGTTCCCTACAGATGTTCTTGAAGATATAAAGATATTAGACAATCTATAGCAATTTCATTTCCAAAGAGGTAGCTGTCAAACTTACAGGATATATACAGTATATGTATATATTTATATTTGTTTATATTTTGGTACATCTCGTTTTTTTAAATGCATAGAAATAAAATTCTTATTGATCTTCACATTCTATATCACAGTAAGGTAACATAAGAATTTTCCAAAATGTCAGAGTATTCCATTAAGCATAATATTAAATAATTTCCCTTTGGGATTTATTAGGACTATTTGTGAATCTTTGAAGAGCATTTGAGTGGCCTGGTACATTAAATGAGACACGTGAGCACAGGGTGATCAACATCGAGAAGCCTTAAAATCTTCACAGCCAGCAGTTGCATTTCTGATGTTAAATAAAACACAAGAAAGGGTTAACACAGTTAAGCTATGACAGTGTGCATGTGAACCACAGGTATGCCTGGGTCTACCACAAAGACAGCCCATAAAATTCACTCAGTCTAGCACGTGAGGAATGTTCTTGGAGCGCTTCACTATCAGTGCTGAGGCAGGAGGGGTGATCCTCGCCTCTCCTTTGAAGTCTGTGTGGGAGAAAGGCAAAATGGGAAAGGGGTAGTAATAGTGAGTAATACAGCCAAGAGGCTAGATATTGTGAGTTCAGCCAATTTCTTTCTCATTAGAAATTAATTACCAACGTAGCTAGTGTGGAGGCCAAACCGTGGTGTCGCTAAGCATCCCATGCATCGGCCCACTGGGAGCACTTGAACCCCTGACCCCCCTCACCACCACAGTCGTTTGGGGCCAAACAGGGTGCGTGACATGGCCCTAGCCCAGAGACACTGCCCCGCCAGGCTGGGAATGCAGTGGCACTGTAGGGGGATTGGGAGGGGACAAAGAAGGGGAAGAGTGGCTCCACTGGTTCAGGGCTTATTGGGTTAGAGAACTTCATTATTAAGTCCCCTGTCACTCTGCAACAAAAAGCACCCCATGGGCTAGCAGGGGCGAATACAACCACCCTTTATAACTCAGGCCCGCTTCTGACATCTTCTTTTGAAGAGAAATGAAAGTGTGCAACTTGGTCCCCAGCTTAATGAAAGTATTCACATCTTTCAGCTGAATAAACTGTAGCGTCATGCTGAAAATGGACTGGTGAGAAGTGCCAAAACTGACTTGAATTAAGCTGCTTTCACACCTGCTTAATTAAATAATGTTGGGTGAATTTTCATTTAGACTTGCTACACTTCACTACAATATTACATGGCATATGGCACAAACAGACTGCAAGGCATATTTTAGGATCTTGCTCTGTGTACTGTGTGTGTGTGTGCGTGTGTGTGTGTGTGTGCGTGTGTATGTGTGTGTGTGTGTGCGTGCGTGCGTGCGTATGTGTGTTGTTTCAGTGAATCTGTTCAGCAGGTGTCCTGAAAGCTTGAATGCCATGCTTATGCACTCAGGACTAATTTAAACCACTTCAAGTAAATGAAGTATGAAAGCAGAAAAAGCATTTTGCTTTTCTCTAGACCCAATAATTCAAGCAACTGGATTGTTGGTTGTAGAGAAAAAGCTATACAAGAATTCAATGTCTGCTACAAAAGAAACACATTAACAGTCTGAAAAATGATCCTGACTAATGACTGTTACATAGCTTCAATGCCTGTTGTTGGTGTTGCAAACAATATTCGATTAGCAGAGAATCACATTTTTTTTTACAAGAAAAAAAATATTGAATAGGTATTGTTCATATAGGTCAAAGATTTTAATGCTGTGTGCCCACACAAACTGATTATGACAAACAAGCATCTTCACTGCATTCAGCCTCCAAAGCCTTGCACTTCTCTGTGGCTGGACCGCTTACTTTCAAGTGCTGAAACACTGAGCCAATTGAACAAAAAGTCAACAACAATTCTGATAAATTATTAGCAGTTTGCCTCATATCAAAGCAAAAACAAGCAGAATCTGAGAAAAATGGGTTTCACGCTATTGGTGGACAAACCAAAATCAAAATAAGACCTTTGGGTTCTGTAAAATGACTTAACAACAACAACAACTACTATTATTATTATTACTCTAGTCTAGGATGAAAACTCTGAAAACTGTGTGTCCAAACATGTCATTCACCCCATCCTAGCATGATTAAAAGGGGAGAATAAATGAACAGACAAGTTTGACTGTAGCCATTAATGTTCATCTCACTGTGTTCTTGATGGGATACCTCATTAAGAATCTGCTGGTAGCAGCTGGCTTGCTATCCCACCCCATTACTGCCCTGCCATGCCAAAACCTCTGCCACTGGCCCTCCCCCCACTCCAAACACGTCCCTTGTGTCTCATATGACATCTGTGTCCCAGGGTCCTGTGATGGAATGCTGCTCGCCTGCTATTCCTCCGCAGGTACTCCCCGCTGGCCGCCATCCATCTGTAGCCATGCTGACGCTGTGGCTGAGTGACCTGTCACGGGCTGAGAAGTAGGGAGGGCGAGTGAAGTTAAGGATCAAGGGACAATGGTTAAGGAAATTGATGCAGCTGCTCTCCATCACTGCCTACTGCATATACTGGATAAAAATCCTCACCTTTTACTGCTCTGCCTCCAACTACTTATCCTCCTAAACAAGCTCATCCTCCTCCCTATCAAGTAGGAGAGGCATGTCTGTATTTAGACACAGCTCAAGAGACAGCGCTGTCCCCGATGCTGCTCTCAGGTTCTGTGTGGCTTCATCAAACAGTAACCAAAACCCTGCTGTACTACAAAAAAAAAAGTAAGAAAAGGATTTTCAACCTTGTAGTCACCCTAACAATGTGCACACAGGAGTCATGATGTCACAATCTTCTACTTTATTGTGCAATAATAAAGTAATCTAAGCCAAGTTTCATATCAGAGCCCAACTTGATAATTTATCTGACACTATATAAGAGACACTAGCAGGAAAACTTTTTTCCACTGATGGGTCAAATCATTATTAATACTTCAATTTGTAGTTACTCATGTCTCTGTGTGGTATTGAAGATTGTTTGATGATCTGGATCATTTATGTGTGACACGTGTTAAAAAAATGAGGGGATCAGGAGGGGAAAGTACATTTTTACAGCACTGTATGCATTTCTTGCAACTGCAAATTTATCTTCAAGCCGTACAATTACACAACATGCGTAATAGTCTCTGTTTTCCTGTAGATTTGCAGAGTTGACATGTCATGTGCAAGATAATAACCTAACCAAAAATATCTATAAACCTACATTACTTCAAGTTTTACAGTAAATATATTCACTACTCTTGTACTATCTTTTAAATTTCAAGGAGAGATTGGTATTTTATATGGAAAACCTAAGCTTACTTTATGTTAGAGCTGTGTAAGCCTTTTATAAAAAAAAAAAAAAAAAGCAACCACCTTTCAGTGCTGGCGAGGGACACATTTTTTCAACTGTCAAGAGCCAAGAAAGCAGAATCAAATGAGACAGCCAATTCCATTACATCATGTCACTGTATTAAAAAGGCTTAAAGCAGTAATTTTACCATTTCAACTGCCTCTTCTGACCTCCGTTAGCTTTAGATGAGCTCAGAGCTAAAGAGGAACAGGCTCCAATAACATGGTGAAAAGTCACTGCAGAGAGCCCAAAGCTAGAGGGGAGCTCCCGGCGGCACAAAGGAGCCTCTGTCTAATGCAGAGCTTTTGAAAGAATAATTTCAGTTTGGACTTAGCAGCAGAAACATTGTTAATACCAGGAGATCTCTTTTCAGGGGTCACCATAGCAGCAGGTGAAACCAAAATAAAACCTGGGAGGCTGGCTGGAAGAGTGCAAAGTAGAACTGGGACACAAGTTGATATACTCATGACTAGCCGAGAGCCTCCACCGGTCTTAACTCTAAACCCTAAATTGTTTAAAACTTAAACGATCCGGTGCGCTGCCGTGCTCTGCATGTTGAGACAGTGCCACGGAAAAGTACCGTGTAGAACAAAATAAAACACACCTCCTTTTATTCTTGCTGAAGCCTAAACACACTACACCTACTATGCTGAAACATTAAGTGACTTCTATGGATTTCCACTACAGAAACCAGAGAAGACAGTTTCTGACTTCCCCTCTTATAAGGAAAATACTGCGACTTCAAACAGAATTGTTCTGTTCAACAACACGTCTTCGCTTCTCTTGCTTCTCTAAATATATACTCAGCACAAAATACTGAATCAGTGACGTCAAGGTTACAAGCTGCTTCACAGAAATGGTCTAATGTGAAAGTAGGTAAACACTTTTTTGCTGCTCTCTGAACCTTATTGATGAACAGCTGTTCAACCCCAGATGGGTGGCATAGGGCTATAGAAATGCCCACCCAAACATACACACGCACATCCCACCATGTCTAAAGCTGCCAAGAGCCACAGGCCGGGCACAAGATGATGGCAGCCAGCTCGACTGAGCGGTGCTCACAATCCTCTCTCTGTGACTGACTGCCCCCACACCCTGTCAGCACATGAAAAGTTCCTTTGAGTGAATGGAGGCTGAGAGGTTCTATGTGTATGTGAAGACATTGGGGGTGTATGTAAGATGACACATACCTAGCATATAAATTCCACTAATGTACTACTAATATATATTCACAATCATTAAATAAAGTCTGTGCTACATTCAAATGTTTGAGGAGCTTTTGATTCCTGTTGCATTACTCATCTCATGCTTCTTCCTAAAAAGTAAGGATCGCCAGTGTTCTCAAAAATGCCTTTCACTATGCTTAACATTTATGTGCCTGTTAGAAGCCACTGTAAGTCAGTTACTCAGTAGAAAATACCTTTGTCAATATTGAAACATCCCTCAAGAGATCCCACATCCTTTTCTCAAAATCAAAGAAAAATGCCGGTGGGAAACACTCAGACCCGCTTTCAATCACTGAGACCCACTTTCAAAGATTTCAACCAAAACAGCAAGACAACAACAAAAATTCCTACAGCTGCTTTTCATTGTAGGTTTCAGACTTTATATTAGATTGGTCAATAATAATGGAAAAACCCTTATTCTTCAACTGCATAGTGACGCTAATACAGAATTCACACATTCCAAATTGCTCTTATTTTAATAAAATAAATGCCTGCAATATGCCCCTCCGGGCAACAGAGCCTTGCACTTATTAGTCCGGGCTCATCTGACAAGCACAGTGTGCACGTGTCATAAGTCTGTGCAGCTGCCATTATCAACAAGAGACTCCATGACACAGGCTCCGCAGAAAATAGCAAAAGTTAGTTAGAGGGAAAATGTTCATGGAAAAAAAGTCTTCACTGTCCTGCTGAGCTTGTATAAAATGCTTATTTTGAAGACTATTCCTTCAAGGTTCTTTTTGAATACCAGGCCGGGGGAAAATACTTCATCCGCTCACTACTCTTAAATCTAACAACACACACACACACACACACACACACACACACACACACACACACACACACACACACACACACACACACACACA
>JAUYWH010000018.1:14991896-15001974 GCA_034779795.1 Ctenopoma multispine | reverse complement strand
CACACACACACACACACACACACACACACACACACACACACACACACACACACACACACACACACACACACACGCTGCAGTTATAAAGACATGCTCTAAAAACACTGCAAAGTTGTTACATGTCATACATACATGTCAGACAATCTAGCCTCTTATTGACATGTAGCCATAATGTCTCTTCCTTGTACGCTCTCATCTCACTGCTACTGTGTGTGTGTCAGCTCCAAGGAAACTGAAAAGACTCTGCTCTCCCAGAGGTCATTAAGCCTGAGCATCATTCAATCACAACAGAACAGGAAAGCCTGGAGAGAGCAACAGCACCACAGTGACTTCAGAATGTTGTATTTTGTTCTATTTTTAAAAAAGTCAAGGAAAAGTGGAATTAAGTGACACTAATAATAAGTTTCCAGCAACATCTCCACTGAAGGATACGGTTGTAATTCTCCTTGAGTTATCATAAAGTCTCACAGACGTTATCCCACAGGGCAACATGGACAGCTTCATGGCTGCCAGACATTATTCAACTTTTTTTTTTCCAAACTTCCAGCAAGTTTTTTTCCCAGTTATCTTTGTTTTGACATAAAAGGGCCAGCAGACACAAAAAAAGGCAGCCAGCAGCCAGATTGGAATGGTGCGTCTGACATCTTTTTTCACAGAGACACAGCAGGAACACCTCTGAATCTGAGAGAAGTTCTGCTTTTAAGAGGAGTGCACTTGATGTGAGCTGCTTTGTGTCAAGTGACCAATCATAGCATGGCATAGACCTGCTTTCAAAGTACAGAGAAAGCTCATGGTTCAGGACAACACCTACACCTCTTTTGTACCACCTAAAATGAAAGGCTTTCACCTAGGAAACCCTGGTCCCTGGGCACCTTGAGGAAGTGGTTCGATGTGTTGAAAAAAGCCTTTATTCTATGCCAGTATGTACAAAACATCCTGATGAACCTGGTAAACTGCTGCTATAAATGTGGAACAAAGTTAAGTTTAGCCAGTGTTTGAAAGGCAAAGGAGTTTCCTCTTCCAAATAAAAAAAACTTGACATAAACACTGTGACATAAAATCCTTTATTTAATTATTACTATGATTAGTGACTTACTGAATGTTCATACAGTAAATCTGTTCAATCAGTGAGCTCAGCCTGACAGACACTTCACAGAGGAAACACTTAAAGTTCTGAAAACATACTTGTAAGACTGGATAATATGGTTGAAATAAGTTGCTTAGATGAATAAGGTGCTTTATCAGTGTCATTATGTATGAAAATATGGGAAATAAACTGATCTAATCAACTTTACTGGAGAACAGCTGGTTATTTATAAAGATGGGTTATAAGACTAAAAGTAAAAAGTATCAATGAAAGAGAGGATCTGTAAAAAAAATCTTACATATAACTAAATGTGGGGAAAACTTTACACTGCCACAACATATTCTTTCAAGACCACTGAATGTGTGCCAGAATCAGAGGAGCAATGGAGGCTGGTACACAGGCTGCAGTGGAGAGACAGGAAGGCACATTTCACTCGTGCTTCTCTGCACCAGGCTACTAGCAGCAGCTGAGAGAGAATTCAAGTTGCCTCAGTCTGGTGTCCGAGAATTAAACCTGCAGACTAAGAGCTGATTCACTGTGGACACTGTTGTAAACAACAGCAATATAAGAGTAAATTACCAAAGCGAGGAGTCAGCAGTCGTTTCGGTTTGCCACAATACTCAGCGGAAAGATAAAGACTGAAAGTTAAAAAAGGGGTGATTACCCTGACCTCCCACCACTGACCACCAAAAAGATGCAGCAGCAGATGTCGCACTGTCTGGTTCCCTTTGGGATTAATGAAGTATCTATCTATTCAGAGGCATATTGATCCAAATTCTGCCAATTACAAGTGATAAACTGATGTGGCAGTTAGTGCAAATGATTTCAATGATTGTTGTCATTTCAACCTCCCCGCACAAGCAGATTTAGCTGCTGAACTAGCAAACAGGAACAAAGCACAAGTTGTTATTTTCTGTAGCTGTGATCTCAAACTGCTGACTTCACTGTGACATTTTTTTTTCTTTTTACACAAAACATTACACTACAACATAAGTCACCAGCAGATCAGTAGTATTTCCGAGTGGGGATGGTTTCATTAGTGAAGCAGATGAATCAACCACTTGGCCCAAGTGACGCAATCGTCTCCGCCTCGGTGGATGGATCATTAGGATTTTACGAGGGATTGGTGCCCATAAATAAATGATCAGTAAACAGCATCCATCTCACTATATGACAGAGAGACCAGGTGACTCTGCGTCCCCTCTCAAGTCCTCACAAGATGGTGCAGACATGTGGAAAAAATTCAGCTGTTTTGAGCCAAAGACAAAGATCCAAGATAATCGTGTAAAATGCCAGATGAGAAACCTTTTACTGAACATTACACAAAGATTTCACAGTGAAATGAAGTTTGAATTATTCTTGAAATGCATACGTAAATACAGACCCCACAAACGTGGGGATGTAGGACCACCAGGGTTTCCCAAACACAAAAACACAAAGGTGGAAAATTATGTTCTTAGCAGCAGGGGATTCAGAGAAGACCTTAAATGCTCAAATGAAAACAACTTTTGTTTATAAGGTTTGGGCAACTTTCGCATCAGAGGTGGTCTGCGTGGATAAAACCCTTGGAGAGAGGTCTGCGAGAGCAGCGAGGGTTGCCAAATGTTTACGCATTTCAGCAAGTTATTTGCATTGTCCGCTGGGAGACAATCAGCACACAATTCCCTCCCAGCAGGATTGCAGAGATAAGACAGAGCCTAAATGGATTTTACACTCCTCTAACAAGAACCTGTTTACTGAAGCCAAAGTCTGAGGCATTCTTTAAACTTTTACCAACTTGTGAGAGTAACAGAGACGGGAGGTGAAGACAGCAGAACTCTGGTTAAACTTTTACAGGTTATTCCAAAGCAACACGTGTCTCCACACTAAATAAGACAGACTGAAAGTCTTTGAGTCAGAGTTTTCAACTCTGCAAACTTTGATAAGGATAAGTTCTGGCCACAGCCAGGACCTCAAAGAAATGTGTTTTGAATAAACAGATATTTTCAGAGAAGGGGACCCCACAATTAGTAATTTGAGACTCTCTCTGCGTGTGGGTCCCAGTCCAATTCTCTGGAATCAATCAAAGCTCCCAAAGGAACTCCCTGCTCCCCTTAATCTCCTGGTTTTATTACTTTCCAGACAGTCGGTCTGTTTTACCCTACCCCCTCTCTCTCTTTTGTACTGATCTCCAGCAAAGCCAAGGAGGGGCTTTTCTCTCTCTCACTCTCTCTCTTCCCTTCCACCACTGCAGAGCGCTGTTCATGCAGGAGAGGGTCTTTCATCAGGCTCCACACGCAACAGAGCCCAACAGCTAGCAGAGGCCGTCACTCCAAGGCCTGTCTTCTTTGCACATTCATTCTTTTAACCAGCAAAAATACACAACAAGCCTTCAAGGGCACATACAGATAACTACTGACACACAGACACACAACTATTTTGCATATCACACGAATAAAAGTGGGCCATGTTGCACAAGAGTAAGTTGTATTCACATTATTGCAGGGCACATGCTGTGGTGTTTGATAATGTCGACAGCTTAAATGATATAAATGAAGCTACGACTCTGTCACGATGGGGTACATGATAAAGGCTGGAAGTGTGCACTCCAGCGACTGCTGGAAGACATTTTTCCTCATAGCTCTCCAATTCACCTCAGGCACTCAGGACTTGGGAGTGTTTGTGGTGGGTTATGGTGAAACACACAGACTCTGATCAGTAGCTCTGTGTGTTCACCTCTACCATCAGTGACATTTCTCACTCCACAACACCACCAGTTGGAAGAAAGACAGAGGTTGAACTGCACACTGCAGCACCATCCACTCAGTGCAACAACGATTAGCTGAAGCAAATGAATTAGGTTCTTGTTTATCCATCAGCTAAACATGTATTGACGCCCAGGTAATGAGATGTCTGCTGGACTGATGATACCAGCTTATTACCTGACAGTTACCTGACAGTAATGACTCTTCACATAGTCTATTTTTCACATTCAACTTACTTCCATTCCCTGCATTTCCATGAGCACTGAGCTAATCAAATCAAGCAGAGATAGTCGGATCGGATCAATTCAACCAGCAAATGTGTTAGTAAGCCTTTCAACCCAGAGGCATGGCTGAGAACCAGCTCCACTGTAAGAGTGTGAATCATGTGAAAGACGAACACAGAAAGCTACCAGCAGTTCTGCCTCAACAGATGCAGACAAAAGGACTGAGTGGAAAAGCATGTTGCTTTACTGCTTCAACAGGGCTGATCTGGTAGAGAACAGAGAGCCAGTTAGGAAAAAGTAGCCGACTTTTAAAGTTGTTAAAACGCTGAAGGAGTAGTGGCTGACCTAAACACAGCACAATGAGCCACATAAAGCTCCATGTCTGGGTTTTTTTTCTGAGCTTGCGCTCGGTGCGTTTCCCTGTTTCAACTCGCGATACAATGTAGGTAAGTTTGTTGTTTGTTTGTTTTTTTACAGTCGACGCATAAAGAAACAGACACACAGGCGAACAACCGTATTAAACGCGTTTACCTTTGTCGCCATGCTTCGCCGCGGTGGTCTCTGTGTAGAGAAAGGTGAGACAGAGGAGAGAGAGGAGCAACAGAGCTCCCCGCTCGGCCATCACTTTTCACAAATAAATCTTTGCAGGCTTCAGGAACCCAGGAGAAGCTGTTACAAAAAAAAAAAGAAATCCTTACAATCCACGGCCACCTCCTCTAAATGCGCGGAGGAGAAAAAAAGTTCAAAGTCCTATAATGTGTGGAAACATCCGGAGCCAGGTACTTTTAAAACTGGCCGGATGAAACATGTAGCTGGAAGGAGAGAGCCGCAGGTTAGACACTGTTTTCTCAACTTGGGTGAGACAGAGGTCGGAAAAAAACACTGAAATCAATCCATTGCCACGGAGGCGCAGCGCAAGGACGAAAGGCTCTGCGGGCGAGTGAGCACCAAAGCGCCGACTTTACTACTCCGATATGTGTCAGGCGCGTAAAGCACTAGAATGAGCTCAGTTGTAGAAAAGATAAGAGCCGAGCAGAAGGAGAAATCTCCGTCGCGGCCAGCTCACAGCTCACAGCTTACGGACGGGACGTAAGAGAGCAGCGTGTTGAAGGGCTGGATCTCTACCGGCTCCCCGGAAAACAGGATGTGGAGTCACACGGAAGTTTGGATCGTGGCTGCCTGTGTGCTGAGGCAAAAACTAAACCACGGTGTGGGATTTAAGTCCCACGTCAAACACCTCGTCTCTGCACCGCGGATGTACTGTTGTATTAAGATTACATGCAAATCTATACCTCATATAGCACTAACGTCACGGTAATACTAACTCACCTGCTGCACAAATATCCCACAGTTCATGTGAAGCCTCAGCAGGTGAGTTATATAACAAACTGCGGGGAAATTATTTGATTATTAAGAAAAACAGATTTCATTACCAAACTGCAATAAACACATCCTAAAATATTTCTGTTCATTAAGTTTCATTTGAGTTTAGGTAAATATATTAACATATTTCATATTAATATAAGTTCAAATAACGTTTTTTAAAACTTGGTTTGCTTGTTTAGTCTCATGACCCACACAGTACATAAACTCACCCAGTACTGCACTACATACACTTTTCACACAAAACATGATTAGTTTATAAAATATTATGTTCTGTTTTAAACACCTACTGAAACAATCAGCCTGTTAACCTATAAGACGAGTGGTAGAAAATGAATTAACAACTATTTTAGTATCATATATTCTATCATCACAGGGGGCATTTTATAACGTTACTTATACTACATTTTTTAAATTAGCCCTACATACCTTACTTATGTAATCTTATAATTGTAAATGAAAACTTTACTGAACGTAAAATTTTAGCTACTCATATTTATCAGTGCAAAACTTCAACTTAGGCAAAAGCTCTGAATACTATCTTCACCACTGACAAAGACGACTTATATATGACTCTCTAGTTTTTGCCCATCAATAATTCATAATAGTACTGGAACAGTTGTACAGGTATGTATATATATACACGCCAACAACTGTTTTCTAGGGAAATACTCAAAACTTGCACAGCTGGATTCAATAAGACATTTTCTCTGGGGCTCCCTAAGAGTTTAAACCGGTCACGAGGACAGTTCTTTGCTAATGGTTAATGAATTCATTTATCATGAATGGTAAATGGTTGTATTTATATAACAAGTACATAACAATGTAGCAAAATAATTCAAAATGCTCAATGAAGCAAAGTTTTCTGCCCTTTATGGTCAAACATTGCTTGATGCAGCTTTCATTTTTAACATGGTTGCCTAGAAACAACATGTTTTCGTCTTGCCCATGAACTCATGTTACTCTAATGTGACCTATTTCTAAAATAATAGTGTTATGTTAAATTAGAGGGCAGTCAGACTCAAAATGTTCTGTCAATATAAATGATGAATTAAAATTTCAGCAAAACTTAAGAACTACACTGTGTCCTCTCTTACTTACATGCATCAACTTGACAGGACATTTTCTGTGTAAATCTACACCTTTAACATTGATGTTAAACTACGTTTGCATCTACAAGTCTGAGCCAGTTGATGTTTTCAACTTCTTATAACTTTTCTTCTGATTAAAGAGCTTTTATACAGTAGACATAGGGCAAGCTGCAGTGATGCACTTATGCCCACTGTAGCTTTCCTCCTAACTAGTTTATGGCCTAAATAATGTGGAAAAATCTTTTCCTGTTTGAAATAATGTCCCCAAAAATCCAAACAGATGCAGAGGCCAACATCTGTAACTTGATTCCAACAGATGATGTCACATGGTGGCAGGAAATCAGAAGATAAGATTAAGTCCCTTAAGTTTCAGATCAAGTTGCTTAAAATAGTCCTAGGCATGATGTGCATTGTTATAGGGCAGGGAATGAAGAGGGAGCTAAAGTTAATATCCTTGTTTACTGAGGACAAGACATTTTAAGAGAATTAGATCAAGGTGAAAATGCTAAATTTGCAATACTGTCTTTTTTTACGAAGCCTATATGGAGCAGCATTGTGAAAGCAAAGAAATCAAGTATTATATTCTTATTCACCTTGTGACTAGGCTTTAAGGATAAGGCAAAATAAGAGTGACTTGTTCTGTCCACACTGATATGCTAACACTGTTGCTTCCCCCAGTAAAACAAAGCCTTCTTCTCAGACACAGGGAATAGCTCCCCCCACTGGTTTGAGGAATTGATGTCATATTAATCATCACCATTTCCCCCCACGGGCATGACTGAGCCTCCTTTTTGTTTGGTATTTCAGTGGTTGCCTTGGACCTGTTCTCATTTTAACTGTCAAACAAAACATTTTCACTTTCAATTAATTATGCTTTCTTTCTGCTTCACTGATTGCATGGTATGCCTCAAGGATCACATCTTGGACCAACATTTTTCTTTATTGCTTTGTCATACTCTTCTGTGCACTTGTCATTAGGCTACAAATATAATCACTCATACCCACTGAGTAAGCTAAATTATCCCACTAAACTGTGAGTATTAGAACTATTTTGCTTTTGTCGTAGTCATCTATAAGTACTGCCACAATTCTTGGAGGGCAATAGAGGGTATGTATAAACAAATACACGAATGAATGAACAAACTAACCATATTATCACAACAATATTGATTTGATTTCAGATATGGACCTTTTTTGCATGACATGCATCAATCTCCCCCTTGTTTTTGTGCGATGAAGGAAAACACACTCAAAAAAAATCTAAATATACAATAAAAAACAACAAGTATATTAATTTATTTTGTTCGTACTGGTTGCCAGAGTTTTAATAATCATTTATAAAGCATAGCTAGTTAATGCATGAACTGTAGATATATCTCTCCACTTTGTAATTCTGATGAGTAGGAGTTGGGTTGCTGAGCACAGTCACAAGTAACAGTAGTCTGAGAGAAAATAAAACTATCATTAGCATATGGTCTCTGCAGATTTACATATCAAGGGTTTCACTCCAAAATATGATAGATCCTTTGTGGAAGTGCATTAGAGTTGAGTCACATCATGGAAAATTATTAGAAAAACATATGATTGGCATGAAAGTTCCTATAATATTAACTCCAACCACTAATGTGTAGCACTTTTGTTTCAGAAAATATTTTTTAATTATTCATTGTTCTTTATTAGTGTTATTGTTATTATTGTTTTAATACACACAACTATATATATAAATATACACAATT
The DNA here is from genome assembly GCA_034779795.1 of Ctenopoma multispine. NCBI lineage: Eukaryota > Metazoa > Chordata > Actinopteri > Anabantiformes > Anabantidae > Ctenopoma > Ctenopoma multispine. The sequence continues at coordinate 14,993,709 of JAUYWH010000018.1, read as the reverse complement.
TATGTATATTAGTACATATAAAACACATGAAGACAAAATACAGAGAACCATTGTTTGGCTTGTAGCTGGGTTTATAACTGGTCATTGTAATGTGATGCCTGAAATGTGTTCTTCTGAAAGACATATTCCCAGCTCACTGATGAGAAACCAAAACATTTATTTAAACACTACGTGAAACCCCACCACAGATTTTTATATGCTCTGCTCTCTATAATGAAGCAATATATTCCAAAGCAGAAACCCCTGTTAAATTGAGTTCACATAGGGCCAATTATATTATGTACATGCACACAGCTGGGCTCAAACTCACTTCTAATTCTTCAGTGTTTTCCCCCAAACCCTGTTGCTCTATGTTCTCAGAACATATTTTCTTCAGATTAAAGAACAAGGTCATACCTAATCTCAAATCTCTAACATTAAAGAGATATTCACATCATGAATCAAGTAATGGCAGCCATGCAGCCGAGGAAATGGCCATTAGATTACCGCATGGAAAGGATGGTGGATTAACTGGCACTTGATGCCACTGTTAAGTGTAATATTTTAAACGTTTTCTAAATATTTCAAACTCTGTTAAAAGCAGCAAGCTTAGGAAGAGTATACATATTCATAAAATGATAAGTTGTGTGGATGTGGATGAGACGCAAGACTAGTGGTGCTATTAGTTTACGCTGAGGAGAACTAAAAGCAGCTTAAAGGGAAATCTACTCACACTGCATCTACTTTGTGTTATTTATGCATTTATTATTACTTTAATGCCATAATTTTAAATTTTATGTTGTTGGCTCATTATTGTAACTACTATTTAAATATGATCAAAAACTATCAGCTATTCTCTTCAAATAATTTGTGTGTACTGGTTTTGAGTTGAATGTGATCCCAGAATAATCCTGATCTTATTTAGAACCAGATTAAAAGCACAAGGCTCATCATGGGCATTAGATTAATGTCTTTAGTCTGTATGTCACTTGGTTCATCCTGAGGATTATATACACCATGAATGAAATGTCACCTCAGCACAAAAGAGCATGCCCAATACTAAATTACAACAGAATTTAAATTAACAGTTGATTAACCAAATAGATAAAACAGTAATGGTCAACACAGTGATGCTGGCTGAGTGACTTAATGAGTGTTTGTGCACGAGTGGTGCATTGCTGTATATGTGCAGCCGTGTGTAAATTTAAATTTTCTAGATCCAAGATAAAGGATGACATTTCAATCCTGAACCCGCAGAGACATTTACTATTATCATACATATCTGACTGACATGCATATTTGTGTCTGTGTGTGTGTACTATAGTTTATTTTCTCACAGAGACAAACAACTGCTGTGTACCTGGCCCAGGCACTAGGCTAAAGATGGCAGTAGCACATGTTCTCATGGAGCATTCTCACCTGCCATTGCACAACATAACCTAAGCAGCATGCAGCCAGTGCACACTAAGGCATCCCAATCATACATGTGTTTGCCAGGACACATTTTCAGAGCCTGGCACACATGTCACCACTTTCTTTGCTTGTCTTCAGTCTTTTCCTGGACGATGCTTAATCATTGTTCTAATTACCTCTCAGGGTGAATCTGGAATATTATAGCGCACAGCCTGCTTGACTGTGGGCTTGACTGACGTCAGACATTAGTGAGAGGATGGAGAAGGCAGCAGTCACAATGATTTATCATGATTGAAGCTCTTATTAGTTCAGACAATGGTGTGGATTTTGTTAGATACATAAAATGGTGCAGTGGTTAGCACGGTCGCCTCACAGCTAGAAGGACCCGGGTTCGATTCCCGGGGTCGGCCGGGTGCCTTTC
>JAUYWH010000018.1:14972578-14991796 GCA_034779795.1 Ctenopoma multispine | reverse complement strand
ATGTGAGTGTGCATGGTTGTTTGTCTGTTCGTCTGTATGTCGGCCCTGCGATGGACTGGCGATCTGTCCGGGCTGTAGCCCGAAGACAGCTGGGATAGGCTCCAGCACCCCCCGCGACCCGAATTCGGATTAAGCGGTAGATTTACTTTGAAATGATAAACCATGAACTGATTAAGCAAGAGATGGAGCCAATTCTATCAGAACTGCTCTGCTAAATATGTGGGGATTGCAAACAGGTGTTCCACTGAAACAGGGTATAAAAAGTACATGTAAAACCATATGAGTATGGAAAAAATACAAAGAAATAAACAGCAATAAATTATAAAACAAGTAACAGTAAGTAAAGTGAATATGGAACATGTGATATGAATTACTGACAAAAAGGATACAACAAATTAAAAAATATGAAAAATAGAGCTTAAATCAAAATATTTAGTTATTTAACCTTATAACCAGGAATGGTTTTAAGGTTGAAAAAGAAATGTGAGGCCATTTTCTAAATTGATATTTAACATGAATGATCACAGTTAAATAATGCAAATAGTACATTATGTGGTAAGGATGAATACCTTTTTATCACATGTGATGCTTAAAATCTAACAGTTTAATGTGTTCACTATGAGGGAGAGAGAAATAAAGTCTAGATACATTTCAGTAAAATAATCACAAGCAGAAACAATTTAACAAATGTGAGCGATGCAAATTTCAGCTAAGGTAGATGTCTGGTGATCGTCACTTTAATATTTAAGTTTAAAAAGTAACATAAGCTGTAAAGTTACCAAAGCCTCTGTGGCCAATATCCAGGCATCTGTGGGAAAAACATTTCATTTGTCAGGAGCCACAGTCAACTCTGTACTGCAAACGTGGGCCCAGAAATTCCACTTAAGCTATGGACATGACTTTGTGAACATTTTGATTTAGTTTCAAGGAAACACTGTGGAAAATGTGGGTTACTGTTGCTATACTACTAAATGGCATCAAAGCAAATATGACCCATCCCTGTTTGCAGCGTTGGTTTACTTACTTCAAAGTCCTTTCTCAGGAGGAGCTTACATTTTTATCTTCCTTGTGCAAGTCTGTGGGGACCCTAAGCTTGACATTTCAGATGCTGTATTTAGTATAAAACTATCACATTGTAAAGGTATGGTTGATGTTGCTTTGAAGCATCTAGCACACTGCGATGTATGCTTGTCTATAGGCACATCAAACACTTGGAATAAACTTTTTATGCCAAATGAAATTATAAAGATTGAATTATTGGGCATTACTGGTAATAAAGTGAATGTTTTTCAAGATCCACTGCATTATCCTGGTTTCTTTTGTGATTTGTCTCCTTTTCTCTTAGTTTAGACTGTGTCTAAAACTGAGAACTGTAAGTACACAAAAAAAAGACTGTCTCAGTATGACAGTATTTTCTTCTGGGCTTTTGTCTCTTCAGGAACGACACATCACTCTTCTTTTTAAAGGTTAGTGAGCGACCATTGAATACATGTGTGCTTAAAATGTCAACGGTTTCAAATGAAAGGAAAAGAAATTCAAATCAAAGCCATTAAGCCAAACAGCTCTTTGGTTGGCAAAATCTGTTCACCCTGCACACAATTCAGTGTTCGTGCCTATTTCACAGGCAGGCGTGAGTGACTCTGTCTCTGGTTCATTTGTTGAATATGTAAAGTTCCTGCACTCCAAAGCCTTATAGTACATTCAAGCGCAATACTTGAAAGAGAAAAGGCATTTACAGGGAGATATTAGGTTGAAGAAAGGTGTAATTTGTAAAAAGCTTACATTTCACACAAATTTGACAGTGAAAGATAATGCAGTCTCAAGAGTCATCTCCTCAGCTTCCTCTTCTGTCTGTTGGACTTCATTTTGCAAAGGCAGAAGCTTCCTTAACATCCCAGCAGGAGCCTGCTGCTTGGAAACGCTAGGCTTGCTAACCAACCAAGGTAAACACGGCCTTCAAAATGAATACTCTGCGTTGTGTGGATTTTGCCACGGTGCCCCCCTTTCAACCATGGCCACTGAATTATGTTTAAAGAACTCATCTGCTGAGGCGTAAGATCTTTCTCTTTTTGGTGAGTAAATATTTAGAGATTTTGTGGGAACACCGTTGATACAAAATATACTGTAGTAACTGTAACAAGCAAGGGTTGAAGTGTCTAGTAATTGAAGACTATCAAAATTTATGAGATGTACAACCGTCTTCCATTCACAGTATTGTACAGGACCCAATCGATTTAGCAAGCCCGTGTTGACACCCTCTTGTCCTGCCTCCAGATGGGGTTGGTTTGTTTTATACTCCAGTCCTGAATGGATGGCTTTCTATCGCTCATAATGAACGTCATTGGGATGAGGTGAAGTCACTTAAGGGGCCGTCTGGGCAACACATGCAGCCTTCCTAAGATGTACAACTGCAAGCTGCCTTCTTTCTGGCTCACCTCCCACCTCCCCTATTCCCCCTCCAGCCCCAGCCCTTGTGGTTAAGGGCCTTCTTCCTGCCAGAGGAGGTCGACTGTTGTTGTTGGAATTGCCATAGCCACTTAAAGGGTCTCTCTCAATGAACAGGGACTGCAACTCCCTAAATGGGGCTTTGGGTTCACCGGAAAACACAAAACAAGAAGCAGCACCTAATCTTACATGCTCCATAGTCTCGGAGTTCAGAAAAAAATGCATTCAATTTGACCTGACAAATAGGGCTGAGGTTTCCTAAGTCTTTCATTTTGATAGTAGGTGGCCAATTTTACTAGCATATTTTCTGTGCTTATACCCCCATTTGCAGTCTAAGCAGGAACCTGTGGCTATACTGGTGCAGTGTAATGTTTTATCCACGATGGATGATCATATGCCTTCACTGGGGAGATGGTCAGTGGGCTAGACACAATGAAACGAGTCTATGCTACAGCACTGCCCAGAGTTAAGGAGAGTGCCATATTGCAATAATGGGGAAACGCAGAGAGGGAGGGAGGAGAAATACACAGCACTCCAACAGGGAAGCAAAATACCACAATCTGTTCTGGCAGAACAGATTGAAACGATTACAGTGAGGGAAATATTCAGTTTTGGGTTGTTTTCCATCCACCCCACCTCATCTGTCATGAAGTGCATGAATGCTCTGACCGCAGTGAAAGAGAGACAGGAGATACAGTCAAATCACGCCCCATGTGTTTGTAGCATCTTGGATCTTTCTTGGTTTTATGAATTTCGTGTGTGAAAAAGGCAATGCCTTGTGATAAAATCAGCACTTCAAGACAGGAAACAGCTTTTGAAGACTACCTAACATTAGTTATTGTTTTCATTATTATTGTTTCATAATAAATTACTTTAAAATATATGGGATAGATTAATATAAAGAAGCAGAAAAATAAAATCAATACATAGCAATATTAACAATAAAATTATGCACAAAGTAAGTTGAAAATACAGTCAAATGCATCTACATTGAATGTATTTAAATATTTCCTGAACTAGATAGATAAATGAGATTAAGGATGAATATCCCTCCATCCATTATCCTAACAGCTTGTCTTTTTAAGGGTTGTGGGGGTGCTAGAGCCTGTCTCAGCTGTCATTGGGCGAGAGGTGGGGTACACCCTGGATGGGTCACCAGTCTATCAAAGGGCATGATGAAAATCTAATTTACCTGATATGATTAGGTAAATTTGCCTTCTCCATCTTTATTAAATTCACCTTTGATGATATAAGAGTCTGTGGAATATTTAAACGTCTCGTAATATATGGACGATAACTAAGAGGTTGTGGTTTTATTTTCCAACTGTATATTAGAAAGATGTTTCTAACGTCATTAGAAAACAGATTAAACAATCAGATGTGATCATCAGTTATCACGTGTTCAGAAGAACTGAAGTCACATGACCACAACCGTCGCCATGACAACTGAGTGGATAATCCACTCAATAATGCCATGAGATGTGGATGAAAGCATTTGGGGAAAAAACATTCAAGTTCAAGATATAATGGCACTTCAAGACATGTCTAATACAATGGAAATATAGAAAACTTTTGCTAAGAATTGCTAATTGCTAAGAATTAAAGGGCAAAAAGAATTCTAGCTGATGTGATGATGTTTTTTGTATAACCATAACTGTGTTTCTACTTAATCCAGTTTTTATTGGACTGATATTTGCCACCTGTGAAAATCACAAAAAGTTGAAAATGATTCTGAATAATTATCATATGACTGCAAAATGATGTGTTCATATGTTGACCTTTGAGAGAAGGCAGCAAGTGCAAGGTCTCACGCTGGATACTGAAAGGTATTTTTGGAAATAGCAAAAGTAAAAAAGGTGGTTTGAGCTTAGGTGCATACACTAAAAAAGAAACTCCTAATATACACTGGACCTAAAAAAAAACAATGATGAGATGATGCGCCAGGGATGTACCCATCTCTTATGACACGTTTTCCTGGCTTTTCTCCAAAAATGCATAAAAATGAAAATATTTTCAACGGTTCCAGGGCTCATCAATGAGACATTTGGCTAGACCCTGGCACACCCAGCTGTTTTGCTCTGCTACGGTATTTTTGTAGCAGCTACATCTGTAGAGGGGCATCTCAGTGTGATCCCCACCTCCAAGGCACATTTTCCTTAAAGTTAAAGTACAGAGGATCCTCCCAATAATTTAAACTCACCAAGACTAATGTTAAACATGACTACCTTGTCATTGTAGCTTAAGTACTTGCACATATGTTAATTCACTGAGAGGCAACTTTCTGTCCAAATGTGAAAACTAAATTACTGCAGAAATTTAACAAGAGCATGCCAAAGCAGCTAAACATCTGCATGACCAGAGAGTCTCACTGTGAACCAAACATGCCACAGCAACATGTCAGCTAGAGAAATGATACATTAACTCCCCATGGCCCATTACAATGCATTACACTAGCGTGCCTGTCTTCTCTCCAATAGTTATTTATTCCTGCCCTGTAATTAGGCCTGCCTACAAAAAAAAGTCGATTTGTTTACCCCAATGTTTCTTTCTCATTACGTCTGGAATACATTCCCCCGGAGAATTACTCTGCATGTAGCCTACAGAGCACAGGGGTAGCCAGGGTTGTTTTCAGCAATGATGGATAGTTCTTCCTTTGTTCTCCTGAGGAAACAATTACAGTTAAATATTTCACAAAATGTTACTGTGGTGCCTTGACTTGGTCTGCACGCTGTCCTGTAGTCTCTTTATTTCAAGTCTACTGGTGAGGCCTACAGTACGTGACTGACAGCCTGACATGTCCATCATATTAAAAGCGATGATGACATGTTCACATGTTTGCAGCGTTGTACTCCGTCTTTATACTGTATGTGGTGAAATGGATAATGTATCTATGCTTGAAACTAGTACAGAAATAAATAAGAAAGTATACTGTAGCAAGTATGCTACTGTCGCTTCAAAGGCTGCACTGCAGAGTCATTTAAATGTGGTGATTTATAAGTCTACAGCCACACTTGCATCTTTGTGAGACTAAATTCTTACATTAGCGCGCTTACATGCTCACAATGAACATGCTGAGGTTTAGCACATATACTTCTGTTGCCACCATCTTAGTTTAGCATGCTGCCATGCTAGCATTAGTCAGGGGAACTGGACTTCCAAATGGAATCTTCACAGACATGCTAACATTAGCTAATTGGCACCAACAGGGGCTGTTGTCAGTTTTGGTGATTTTTGGTCATGAACTATTAGACAAATTAAAATTTTAATGGTGCTACTGATATAATGTAAATGCAGTTCATCAAAGGTTCACAGTAATCCAGCCAATAGCTCTTGAGATACTTTAGCCTAGCAGTAGTCACCATCTATTACAGAGTATCACTGTTATTCTGAGGTCAGTATGTAAACAAAACGTTATCCTGTACTTCTGTAGTTTACGATTGGAGATGATCAAGATAAAAGGGTCAAATTATTTGTAGACAATGAATCAGTCTCCATTCCCTCATTTTCAGACTTTGACAGTTTTGACTAATGTAAGACATTTAAAAGATACATCTGGATGAAAGGCGCAGATCTGTCCACTCAGTCCACATACAAACAACTATGTACATACACAAATATGTTTTCTCAGCTAGTTTTCCTTCACTGTCATATTTGATGACAATAAAAAAGGAATATGATACGCAGATCACCGTCTGGAAATGGGCAGGCCTTTCTTGAAGTCACACATCTCTGAGCAGTGTTGCTTGCAGCTTGTCTCAGCAGGCTCCTTGTTAACAGGATAGCGCCTCCAAATCTGCTCCAGTAACACCTCCCAGCACGGGTCATTACTGAGGAGATCACTCCTGATGCACAATCAGATCATAACACAAAAGCATTTCCTCCAATCAACTACCAGTGGACCAAGGGATTAATATATTTATATGCTGGCAGTCAACAAGCATAATAACAATACCCTTAAATACCATGAAGGGCTATGAGGGAAATAGGAGGTAGAGTGGTGCTAAAGCAAGCATCATTATCACATGGACTGCAGATGAATAGATTTAGTGTGATACTACGAACACACCAGAATTCATGTGTGACTGTGCAATTACAGCACATTTAGTGCACCAGCTGCTGTATAAATCGAGGTGTTTGCGCAGTGTGCTGTGACAAACGTTCCCAGGAGATTGAGTGGTTGCTGGCTTTGAAGGTGAAATATATAGCAGAAATATATTCACACTTGAAGTTATGGAAATATAAAATTAACTGGTTCAATTGGAAGTCACAAGAATACTATATTAAACATAGTGTGTATAAGGCCATTACACAATACTAATGTAGACTTCAGTCAAAAGAAACCAGATCTTCAAATTCTTTGCTTGAACTCTAAGATTATAAGAAGAAATCTGTGTGTAGAAACTAGTAGAAGATTAATTTTTTCTGGTATTTCAACAAATATTTTGGATTAGAGGACAACACTCAACTAGGCAATAGGCAGCTCATCTGTATGAATGAGCAAAGGAGCACAGGATCAGACAATTAGGTTGACTTTACCTGGATAAATGGAGAATAAATGATAGTTTGTCATCTTAAAAAGGACAGGTGAGAAATGAGTCTGTAGTTGTTGTAGCTATGAACGGTACCTGTGATCTGGCTGTGGCTTTTTGACTGACAGACTGGTTTGACACAGGAATATATTGTATGCATGATTCTTTTGAATTCATTGCTAAACAACAGTAACGTGTTAGCGGTAAAAGCTAACACAGTGGTGGAAAGTCTATTAACATACATCTACTTAGTTAGTAGTTAGTTACTTAGCACTAGCGTACATGGACTTTACCTGAGCATATCCATTTATTACAACTTTCTACATCTACAATACTACATTTTCTACTTTAGTAACACACCATTTTATGAAATATAACAAATTATTACAGATTTTACTTTGGGAGGATGTAAAGTGAAATTTGCTCCAAACGAAGATTGCATGTTTTCACCTGAATCTGCACAGGTTTCCTGCAGTTGCTCCAGATTCCTCCCACAGTTCAAAGACTTGAATGTTAGAATAATTAGAGACTGTTAAACTGCCTTTAGGTGTTTGTGTAAGCCTTGTGATAGACTGATAATCTGTCTACCTGTGTATTCATCAACGTGTGTAGTCCACAAACCCCTTGAGGAGTATGGGGTCAGGGGCAAGACACATTCAGCAGTACACAGTACACGCCCTAATCCAGTAGCTCTGAGTTCATTCTTAAATCTGGAAACAGCATTTTACAAAATGATCTCACAAGGTCTATTTAATAAATGTTCTGGGGCTTTTAATTTTGTCACATGCTTTTCTATTTTAGCAGATGTTACTACCAAGTTATCATACATATATGTGCATATACTGCACAATTGAATTAACAGCCACCAAATATAAAACTAATTTGTCAATAAATGCCAGTATAATAATTTATCTTTGCAAGCTTTTTTGTAAGCGTTTTTGTTTTTTGTAAGTTTTTTTCATTGTGTTATCACTGCTTCAAGTAAAAGATCTAAATACTTGCTCCACAACTGAGCTGCACTTAGTTTTTTTCCCACAATGACATGAGTTTGAAGTAATTATGTGCCTGCAATGACAGAGAGTCAGTCTTGCACTGTTCTCTGAACTCGCAGTGTCTTACAGAAACTTTTCCATGATGCTGTCACTACAGTGGGGAATTTGTTGCGGTAGCCTCTCTTTCACTGCTGACATTATGTGTGACACTGGTGGTGCTACTGCCAATTATGCCTATCATAAGCCTGTTGTCACATAAAAGCTGGATGCTGTATCACTTCTTGGAAAACTTGGAAATTTCTTTTTCTCTATTGGGGTCTTTTAGGAACATTACTATTCCTTCTGTTGTGTATTAGTGTGCAACGAACAAAAGCTCCTTCTTTTGATCTCAAAAATCATTTCACCAACTTAAGCAGAGATGTTATCAAAAGCATATGTATTTTTAAGATCAGTTTTGTTAATTCATGCTCTGGAAATGTTTAATTATTGAAGTGACTTTCAGTGAGCATCATAAACACAAGTCGCCTTGACAGAGAAGATAGCAGTTCAGTTCAGTTCAGACGTTAATGTAAGGCACAAAGAGAATATTTCAGCATCCCAGTCTGATCTTTTAAAATGTCGGGGTCTACTCTTCCAAAATGTATGATGGTGTTGAATCTGTCAGTAGTGTTAAAGTACTGACAACCACTGCCATACCGTATCATGAAAGCTCAGAAGGATCGAGGCAAAGTGACAACTGAGACCCTGCATTTATTTGTCAGTGTTTTTTATTTAAACATGCAATATATAAGACTAGATGTAAGATGTAATTACCGTGATTAGACAATCTCACAGCCAAGACTTCAAAACCACTTTACTTGCATATCATAATGTGATTAATATTCCCTAAACTTAATTTTTCCTGTGATAATAGTGGTAGTTAATATTTCAGTTTTTCCGAACTGAACACTGCATTTCCTGCGTAAAGTCAGTACTCTTTGAAAATCATGAGATGGAAATTGGGCTGCATGGCTAATTAGATTCACATATACTAAAAATTGTAACATAGTTTGAGTACACTATTTTACATAACTGTAATTCAATTAAAACTCTACTTCAACAAATGCAGTTGTGCAGGACTCCCTAACCACGATGTGAATGGAACATTTCTTCTTGTATTGGGCCTCACAAAGTTGTATTTGTATTTATTTATAATGTAGCTACATTGTTGTTATTACTCCTGTATGCTCGGTCATGTGTGTCTCCTTAATAAAGGTCAGGCAGTAGAAAACATAATGTAAAAAATCCACAAAAGACAAAAAAACTTCAAAGTTGACAGTTTATATTTATTGACTAATATATAGTTCTAGTTTTAAATTAAACTCCTTTTAAAATTATCCTGTGTAGCAGGTTCTTTTGATTTTAACATTTTTGACATTTTGATATGACATTAAATTGTCAGGAGAACAAAAATAAAGAGTGAAAAAAATGTATAAACCTAGCAAGTGATATTTTTGATTAATGTTATCATGAAATGTATTTTACTGCATATTAGCAGAAAACTGGTTAAAAAAACTGGTTTCTGAAATACAAGACTAGATGCAGAATCTTTACTGTAGTTTTAATGAAAGCAAAGCTGTGAATTACAGCTTCAAACTGACTAAACAACTGTCTCACTTGGATTGTTGGCAGCGGTCATATTGTTATGTTCATGTAACAAATGGCTACACAAAAACTGTTACTATACCCATGTGTTTTCTTTAGTGCCACAACATTTTAATATGACTTTGTCTAAAATGCTTCTAATAAAGACTCACCTGTCACAGTGCAGTGAATGGATGGATGGTGTGACTCTTGGTGACATATGGAGGCCACTGGAGGGGCACTTCATATTCCCATTGAACAGGTGGAAAAGCCCCCCTCCGGGCATGCAAAGACTGGACAGCCACAATGATCGTAGGAGCTCCAGTTGGCACAGTCCCATCCCTCAGTTCCACAACCAGAGGATGTGCCAGAGAGATGGCATGTTGCATGCCAAGGCACAAAGCCATGCTTCTGACAGCTATGCCAGGTGGGATGGGGAGGGTGTGGGGGAGAAGGCCTGGGCCCTCAGAGAGGCAGCGGTGTGTGTCTGTTGTAATACAGGAGACAATTGTCTACGAAACAATCACACAACAGACTGGAATACACAAACCAGCAGTGATCCCTGGAACAAATCCCTCTGTGAAAATAGCCACAATATAAACAGCTGGTTCCCATGCAATACCCCCACACACACACAGACACACACACACACAGGTCTGTGGATCCAGAATCTTTATTCAAAGGAAAACAGACTACAGACATCACCACATCATGCAGAGTACAACTGTTCTTTTAGCCTCTGGTCAATTGTGGATTAAATAAATGCTCTGACATCATAATTAATGATTTTCTAACTTAAAGATGCAGCGTCATCAAACACTTTGCAGTTCAAGATATTAAATGACACAGACAAGCATCCTGTTATGGGTCATTCATCAATCGTAAGTCATCTTTACTGTAGGCTCAGCACTCACCAGCATGCTTCAGAATGATGATTCATTATGAGTATTGAGAGGAAAAAGAAGGTCAAGCTCAGAGCAAACCAAAGTCACCCTGTTCTGACATCCTGGCAGCCATCCATCAAGAGCCTGAGCCATTTTGTGATCACATATCTGTCACCTGTACTGACCACAATCATTTTTTAAGTATGACACTCAATTGGTTTATTTAAGAGGAATTTAGAGCCACCAATTCTATAATATTGTAATAAAGTGCACTGTCAAAAGTCCAGTGCATGACAGTGGTATGGTGCCCCCTGTTGACACATCATGTCTGCACTAATGGTTCTGTTTCCAAATGATTTATTTAATTATCATAGATTATTATTATAAGTGACACAGTCAAAAAATCTGCTGCACAATATTTATATTCTGTTGTGTGTTTACACACACAACATGTTTATATTCCAGGAAAAGAAGAATTTGATCAGTTAAAAGAGAGAAATACCAGTAAAATGAATACCGGTGTTAGTGACAAGGTGTGAGTTTAGAACCACTAATACTTGTACCTTTTGACACGGTGTGTTATGTGTAGAAACCAACATGTTTGAAGGAAGTATCGACATTTTGCTGTGCAAAGTGTAAACATGCAGTAAGTGGTTCAACCTTGTACACTATCATTCTGATCCAGCCACAACAATGAGTGTAATTCCTACCAAACAACAGTGGTTTCTGAAAATTTACTTTGCTTACCACTGAATGTTTTCTTCCACTGTGGCAAGATTAAATTGTCAAGAAATAAATAACATATGGATTACTGGAAAAACACTGAGATGACCAAAAAAAAAAGCTTTTTGCATGTTTGCATGCTGTCTTCATTAGCATGAAATATGTGGTGTGATGATGATATGGGCAGAGGGAAGTTGACATGATTCACATCCACATTATTTCAAAGAATGTTGTTCACTATGGTGGATTAAAAGGGTTACTTTTAAAAATAGAAACATGCTGATGCGTCTTTAATCTATGTAGGAACATCATTCTGGTCATCAGTATTAATCCTACAGCAACAATACACGTGCTTCAAGATAAAATCCAACAGCTTGAAGTTTTAAAGCCATCAGTGGTGTCATCCAACAGCACAGAGATGCAGAGAGTGCAGAGAGAGATAAAATGAGAGAGAGCTGGAGCAGAGCCAGTGGAGTTGTTTGTCTTACAGACAGAAGTGGAAGGGGAAATGTGCTCCTCTCCACTAAAGACAGCCATGATGATGAATGGGACTCTGTGAGACCAGTTAAATAGCTTGTCATTGTGTGAAGAGAGGGTGTGCATTGTTCTTATCTGGCTATACAGCTAGTGTGCTTAGAGAATCTTTGAATTTTCACATGATGGTGGTCTGCAGATGAGTTAATAATTAGGGGCCAGGGTTTATGCATTATATTGTATGACAATATTATAGCTCAGTTTGTGAAAATGTGCAGTCAGTGTTTGAACAAGGCAGCCTAAGTCTTGGTTCTGACAGTTAAAATGTATTGTACTAACAAAACATGTGTTGAAATCCAGTGTTATGTCCTTTTATTCTATTTCTGTCACATCACGAAGAGACATTAACATACTGTGTCCCAATTTCCTATACTGCAATGTGTAATATAATGAAATTTGTCAGCAGTTTTTATACAAGTTATTATATAAGATTACAATATATAGTAAATAAAGGCAATATGTGCACTGATGACGTTAATCAAAGTGTGTCTTGGGATGCCACTGTCAATGTAATCTTAAAAGGACAATGCAAAGTAAGATTTAGTACTTTGTTTTTGTGTGTTTGTTTTCCTGGATCATCCTTGAGCTTACCATCTACAATTTGTTTTAATGTCTTGCAGCTGTTTGCTGTTGAGCTCCACATTTATATTCACGCAGTGAATTGTAGGACAATAGTGTCCATGATCAGGAAACTCAAAATGTTGACACAAAACATTACTTAACTTAAATGTTAAGTCAGGTTTGCCACACTACTCTCCTTAGCTGGCTCTTTTTCTGCAGCCATCAGCTCCTATTGAAACTGTTTTAGTTCTCTTCCTGACCCCATGTTTCCCTTTCTCTATCATCTGGTTTCTTTTGCTTCAAGGCTGCTAGCTTCACGTGGTTCCTTCTGAGGTCTGCTGTCCCAAGTTCCCTGTCGTTCTGCTTCAGGTGGGCAAAGTCTTTATATTTTTCTCCCCCATCTTATTCTGTCTCTCTCGTTTAGCACAAAACTCTCCTGCCTCCTCTTCTAAGTCACACTCGTGTCTTTCATTATCATTCACATCATTATCATCATCAAAATCATTGTCACTGTCACGTTCCACCTGCTGCATCCTGGAGGCTCCTTGGGACCTCTTATCTCTCTGCACAGCTCTCCATTGTGTCTCATGGGTGAACAGCTTAGTCTGTCCCTCTGTGCATCTCTTTATCCACTGACATACCATTACCATGAGAGAGAGAGAAGCCCTAATTAGGCAAAGCTGAAGGTAACCTATCCCCTCACCCTTATTAATTCAGTGAAAACATGAAAGAAGGATACAACAGAGATACAGCAACAGAATACAGAGAAAAACAAAAAAACAAAAAGATAAATAACTGAGAACAGTAACTAATACCCAAGATACACATCAAATTACAAAGAGACTTGCATGCTAATCAAAAGAACAAACTGTAAAAACACACAACAACTTCCCAACAACTTAAGTTTTTATTTTCTGGAATATATCAACACGGCAAAATCACAATGTACCGCCAAGCCAACACAAACACTACTCCCTTACAGCCTTATCTGCATCATTTAATCATTGCATTATTTAATTTTATTAAACATTTGAAGACAGAATAACTCCATGAAATGCTGAAAAACATATATTTCTCACTTACTAAGTGAGGTACACCCTCATATTAAGATGCAGTCTATGATTATAAGTTTTTTCCATCAAGCTGTCCATCCAGCGTATAGTTGACAGAAAACTACCAACAACAGCGAAACAACAAGAAGGAAAACAAAATTTTAAAATGTATTTGTTTAGACAAGGGTGAAGACCTGCCTAGACATCTGTATGAAGAGACCCCAGAGAGTTAAAGAGGTTACCCTTAATAGTTGAGTCACATTAATTTATTTTTCAAACCTTCAAATTCATTCAGCATAGTTTCACGGAAAGTGTCGCCAAATGATCACATTAGTAAGTTTAAAAAAGTAAATAAATAAAGTCAGCAAAGGTATTCTACCTTGTAATATCTTTCTACAATTCACAACAAGCGGCAATGCTTCAACAAAAATTAATACACAGTAATGGCAACTTGAGGGGAATGAAAATTGAACCTAGGGGAGTTAGGGAGTTCTGTGCTCAGAGGCATTGAATCCTGCACCATGTGAGGAGAAACGATGCATATGTGGTATGAAGAAGCAGACCTTAAGTAATTGACTTCTGTAAACTGCATGCTTTAACATGTGACATTGATGGACAGTAAGTATCACATAATTAGGTTTGTCTGAATAAAAATGGCATGTGTGACAAAATTACACAAATGAGCATCATTTGTAAGCACCAAAGAAAAAAACAAAGGTTGGGTCTACATAAGAAGCATATGGAAACATTCAGGGAATGAGAAAACACATGACTGGCTACATGTCAGGCTGTTGTCTATGATTATGTACCTATGTAGCCAATGTCTGATTGCCTTACAGGTGAAACCACTTCTCGTGTGGCCAAGACACCATCTGGAGAAACATACAACACAGCTTTTGATTAAATAAGCACATTTCTCTGCCCTTGCTCGGTCAACTCTAACAATACAGTGAATTTATGACTATCAGCAGAAGGATTTCTTTCTTTGACTTGTTGTTAAGGAGAAACGTATAGGATGTGAAATAACTGGTTGTTTCAAAGTTGAGGCAGCAACTGGCCAAATGCTCAACCAAGCTAGTATCCATCTCTCAAATTCCCATCAGCCATCTGGACGTAACCCAAGATGAAACACAGAGCCAAATTTAAACAATCCCTACTCTGGGCTGTTGGGCTGACTGATGAGGTGCTACTCAGCAGCCATGACCCTGCTCAGCTCTCTGCTTTTTCCAGTAACAACATATACTCATAGTGGCGTGTCCGTGCTGCCACAGAGCATTGCCCCTGATATAACTGTCTCCATTACACAATATGTCGCTATAGTTGTATGTGAGTGCACACATACATGGAGCAAGAAGGGTGTTATGGTGCATTCCACAGTGAGGCCCATTGTATAGAAGCCACAGGGCCCATGATAAAAACCCAGCGGTTGTAAAACATGACATTTGACAGTAGCAGAGTAACCTGAGAGATGTGACTCCGGATCCCATGAATGACATAGCTGGAAGTAATGGCTGTGCAATAATTAAAGCTGGTTATTATTTTAGCTGTTTAAAAGTGGTAAAACAAACACTTAACCACTGTCCCTTAAGGTTACTTTATATCTCGAACAACTCATTATAGCAATGTGCAATTTTCAGTATGTTGCTCAAAATAATAAAAGCAACACACCGAGGACTGAGAAAGTGCTTATACTTCGAGTCACCACAGCATCTGTGTATCTTGACTTTCTCACTCAGACCTGATCTGTACTTCTTACTGCACCTCTATTTTCCACAACCTTGAAGACTGTTCACTAAATCTGGCTAAAACAACTAACTATGACTGAATAAAACCACACAAACCCTGCTTCCTCCAAATCCAAAGTCCAATTTCTCAGAAGAACACAAATATGTATGAAGAGGAAGCTGCTCTACCTCAGACAGGCTCTCGGTATCTCAGGCTACCATGGCAGCCTTTCTCCTGGCTGCAGTGTACCCTGTCCTTGCTTAAGCCTGAAGGACTGCCTCCTCCTATACAAATTAACACAGCAATTTTATTCATGGGAATCAGCCTAGAGCAGGTGGTGCTCTGATCCAATTATCTCCATGCTAGATGGATTACCTGGCGTTTAATCAATGATACGATGGACACATCCGCATCAGAAATACAGTTTCTATAAGCAGCATCGACGTCTGCTTTAAACTGATAAAAGTGATTCACAGTAATGCACATTTAAGTGTGATTTGCTTTCTCAAGTCAAGGATAAAGTGAGACTTTGCTTTGTTCTGAATGCTACTTGATCTGATTTTGTTCATTCAGTTCAAGCTGTATGACAGCACAAAACTTCGACTGGCTCGAAAAAAGTTGATCATTAGGAGCACATTATAACTCCATCCATCATTCATGTGAACAGCTTCATATCCCCTAATTTCTGGCAGGTTCTTTTTTTGGATCCCCCTCCCTCTATCTTTGCTTGTTCTGCCCTTATGCCTCCCTGCTGCTATAATGACAGCAACCTGTGGAGCTGTGCAAGCTGCAGATACATTTCCAACGACTTGCTCGATGGCACTGGCGGAGGCTTCTGTGTGATAGGCAGAAAATGATTAATGAGCAGCCTAAATGCAGCACAGGAAAGTCTCTGAAATATTGTCCACTTTTTGAGCTTGCAACAATTCAAAAGGTGACAGAAATTAGGAGGTACAAGAATAGAGCCTGGAGGGACTCCCCACTGTTGCTTGTAACTGTGCTGTTTTTCTACTTGGGCTTGATGGTAAATAATTATCTGGTTCTAATAGTGTCTTCTTACTAAACACTAATTTAAGACATCAAGCATTTGGCTCTCACATTAACAGCAGTGAGCTCTATGCTGTATCAACACCCCTCTGTGACTGTATCAGATCTGTCATCGTTCATCAGATAATTACTTCAGCTATACATCTTCATTCTATCGCTGGCATCACCTGCTGATAGTGTCAGATTAGAAACTACTTTACATCTCTAATAATGGTTTGGTCTTTGTATTTACATGACCACTAAGTCTGCGCAATAACAGATGATATTTTCTAACATACAGTATGTCATCATTGTGTTATACCACAATGATGACATATGACGAGAGGCACATGTAACGAATGATTAACAACATTATATTACATATGTATTAAAAAACAAAATTAATTGTTTGTCTTCAGTCATAAGTGCATCATAGAATGCACAAATGTGCTCACATGTTCTTACATTAACACTATAGTGTGTTTGTTTACTGTTGACAAATGGCATATAGGGATGGTAAAATAAAAGGACTATTGCTTTATCTTATATTTTCAAACTTTAGTCTGTGAGGTAAAAATTGTTGCCACGTGCCAGATGTTGCTGTGTGTGAGCATATTCTCAGCAGTTTAACATCTCAGCATCATGAAGGTCTTATACTACTTGAGTTAATGCATATGCACCAGGATTTGTAAAATCCATATGTGCTCCCAGTTCTGTCCTCCTTCTTTCTTTGTTTTGACCTCCCATTCCTTTTTGCCAGTGTTGCTATGCAGCGCACACACTCAACTCCATCAATGTACCTGCTGGGCTCAGATTACAAAGCCTCTGCCATGGCAAGGGAAATGCCCCTCAGCAAAGCAGCAGTATGGGAGGTAGTGTTACTAGCTGTCTTACCAAACCTTTTCACTCCATCATAATGATCTGCACTGAGGTCTATGGTAGTTAATAAAAATGTGAAGCACATGGGAATGGGATCTTAGTCTTTTTCCATTTTATCTTTGTGTGGCTTTGTGTGTTCAAATACATAAGAAAGGGTATGTTTGTTTAACAAAGCTAGCTTCTAGTTTGTATGACTTGCTCTGCTAATGCTAAACACACAACATTGTTTTGCCTTGTTGATTTAGCATATACTGTCAGAAGATATAAGAATAATGAGGAGATTAATGTATGTGTGCATGTATGTGTGTATGGGAGAAAATGTGATTACAGACAAAGAGCCACAGACAGAAGGAGAAGTATGTGACCTTTGTGGCTTTGGCCTCCTTTCATCGTGACCACCACACACCATCAATCACTATCTACTAACCAGCATCCTGATGGCTAAATGCTGTTTCTCTACTGATGAAAGGTGCACAGAAGAAGGAAAACAGCAATGACATAAACAAGGAATGTGTGTTCTTACAATGTGCAGTTGTTTCTCACAGGGAACAGGTTGGTGCTAAGACATATATTATATTTAAATTTGAATATTTCAGAAAAAACACAAGATAAATGTATTTTAGTGTGCTGCAACACAAGATTGGTATATTCCTAAACCTGCCTCAGGGATGAAAAGGATTAACAAAATAATCAATTACAGCTTGTGGATATAAACATATGTGCCCATAATTTAGTCACTAGAGTAAATCACAGATACATTTCCAGATAAACAGAATGCAAGAGTGATTTAGACATCTGTGACTGGCCAAGCAGATTCTGAGGGTTGTTTGATATATGGCAGGATGTTTGCAGGGTTTTGCCATGAACGATGCAATGTGAGTAACAGACTGTTTCATAATCAAAATCATTCAGCGTGCGGTGTATACATTATTCTCTGGTGGGTTGATCTAGCTAGGTCATTCATAATCTCATCATGGCCCGGTCACCTAAATACAATGATTCATTCATACAAACAAAGTTATGTTTACGAGTGAGGGTGAAGGAGATTTAAAAACATGTTCGGTTTATACATGCTGAAGAAACTGAAATGTTGAGAGACGTGCAGCGCTGAAAACCCATTCCCATAACCCATACCAACTGCCCTGGCAATCATTTGCAGGCTGACTAACTATGCTGCCAGTTTTACTGTGCATGACTACTGACAACACTGCCAGGCAGGACAGTGAAGCAAAAGCTCATCAGCAGGGAGGAGGAGATGTGTGCAGCCCCCTGTGTGGCACTTCACCGCTTGGGGTTTAATACCTGTTGAGTGGACAGAGATTTAGTGAGCTTGAACGCTGCAATCCCAGCTTAATGTTGTGCAGGTGCATTTCTCCTCTCAGGTTAAACTTGCCTCAGGCCAGCTGGCAACGTTAACTGGAAGAACTTCAGCTAACTGGAATCTGCAGGGGAATCAGTTTGACACTGAGGCAAAGGAAATTGTGTCTCTTGTCATACGTAAATACAAACATAGCAGCTGAAAAATACAGTATGCATAGAAAAACACTGGACAGATTTACTATGCATTTCTATGATTTTTGAGCATATATATATACCACTAGACCAACGTCCATTTCATCTTTGCAGTAAAATATTTACAGAAAACAAAGATAAATTTATCTTTTTTTATATCAGCTTAATTAAAATGATAAATGTGTATTTTTAATCTATAATACTGTTGTTCATACGTCCCAAGTGATCAAAACTGGACAGGCCATGAGTGTAATTATTTTTATTCTTTGTTTTCTCAAGAACATGTAATAATTATTTTGTAATCTTACCCTAGCAGCTTTGTATAGTGTTCCATTACCTCTTGAAAATATATGGCATCTGTGGTACTCAACAGCTACTTTACAATGTAGTAATTTGGTATATTGCATAAAAAGGTCAAATATTGTACTTATATTACCACACAGTGAAATGCTTATTCAGCATATTTGTCATTGATGTCATTAGGAAATAAAGCAACAGTCTTCTCCAGTGGCGTCAGACGTGTAGAGACACAGACAAAGTGTGTGAACGAAACGCCCTTGTTGTGTGTGGGATTGACCCAGCTGCGAGTGAGCCACAGCGGATTAGAAGACACACGCGGTTTGCTGTTGTAACGCCCGGTGCGCTAAAGCGGGCTCGTGAGTGGACTTCCTGTTTATACCTTGTCCTAACCAATCCTACCTCTTCCTCGCGGTCACCTGACTCGCTCACCTGA
>JAUYWH010000018.1:14930300-14972478 GCA_034779795.1 Ctenopoma multispine | reverse complement strand
AGGACGTGGGGGTCATGCTGCTGCAGCCACGGAAATCCCAGGATGAGAGGCGAGGATGGAGCTGAAATGATCAGGAATCGGAGCTGTTCGGCGTGGAGGCCGAAGGACATCTGAAGTGGGCTGGACTGGAACTGGACTGGATATGGTTGAAGAGGATGTCCGTCGACTGAAGTGACTGGAATGAACCGACATGAGACAACAAACAATTAGTTCAAAATAAAGATACATCAGAGCATGTGATGATCATATGGATACAAAGCAGAAAAAAAGTGACTGCATCTGTCTCTCAGTATGTTCCCACATCTCCAGCTTGTCTTAGAATCTAAACCCCAAATCAAATGAAGTCGTCCTGAAGATGTAAATCTTTAAAAGCTGCTTCGGAATATATGTTTAAATTTCAAAAAGGCTAAATAATAAACCAAAACAGCTGATCACTGTAGTTTTTAGTTTAAACAATTAGTAAATATTGGTTTGATTCTATTTTCAGCTGCAAGGTCATATAGACTTGGTGCTGTAATGAGCACAATATTGACCTGAATACACACCTCAATAGGTAGGATGTAGAATTTGACACAAATGAAGCACAGTTGTTTCCACTAACTCTGGGTCCATTTCATTGATAATGCACTATACTGAGACTGTGAAACTGAATCAGCTAAATGGAAATCACTGTCATGAACTAATCTATGGCAAACATGATTTAGAGTAAACAGTTTACATATAATCAGGGTCATCTGGAACATAAAAGAGTAACAAAGCTGGGTGAAGTGAGTGAGAAAAGAATATTGAAAACACACCAGCAAACAAAAGACACCACAGAGGTAATGAGGGAGACTGAGTGGAACTGCTCACGTCTTAAAGCATCCCAGCCCAGGTGAACCTCCTCTCACTGAGGAACTTTCTGCTGCTCCTTACTTAAAGGGAGGAGAAAAGAAAAAAAGCCAAACAGATTTAGCAGTAGGATTCACCACATCAAAAATCATAAATTTTTTATCATTTACATCACTGCTTTCACTATGTTAAAATAAGTTCTGTGAATAAAACACTGAGCTAAAATATAATTTCCTGGTTCATCTCTTTCCTTACAGCTTATAGGGACAGAGTTCATAAGTGATAATTACTCTTACCTGCTGTTCACCTTTTCACTATACCTGGAAATAATATGTTCTCCTAATATTTTATACATTTTGACTATAAAATATTTTCTTTTATGTTCAAATGGAGAAGCTCTCTTCCTTATACTTAGAAATCCAATCCACTTCTATTCACAAAAGCTGTAAATATTTTATAGGCCCAGGATCAAATTTCAAATTCGTTGCCATAGGCCTTATGTTTTATGAAAGTAACTGCTCGAACTTCTCCACAATTTACATCTCTCCAGGGGCTCTGTTGGACTTACCTGTGGTCTGTTTTTGTCCAGGACAGGTGTGTGAAAAATATAACAACCTCTACAACACAACATGAGGTAATGGAAAAAAAGGGTTATCACTACTGACAGTCAACAGTTTGGGCCTGGAGCTCAACGTTATGGACTGTGGAAGAGAAATCCTTTGTTAGTGACTGCACCTATTATAACACAAGCAAAGAGATCTGAGCTTCACAAAGTCCATGTGTTTATTCAGCTTTGTCTTTATAGTACTTATAGTATTTATATAGTATTCTGTTTAATAGGATATAATGTGCTCCTTTCATCTTTTTAGTCTTCTCTGGCTCAGGAAATGCACTATATGTATCTGAGATGGAGCAAAACACTCTGAGTCTTTCACACACTTGACCCCTCTCTTCTTTCTGACCTGACCTTATGTTGCCCTCTACCTTTTAGTTTAGCTTCCTGGCTAATGTTTACACCAGTCTCCACTTTAATGAAAGGCAGCTTTCAGAGGCACACTGCTTTTCTTCCATCAATACAGGGCAAGCTGATATTTTCACAGAAACATTTGAGAGCTGGGAACATCATGATGTTGCCCAATAGTCTGTATGTTAGAGAAATTCCTCCCCTTTTTTGGTCAAGTTGGATATCAAGTTTACACATGGATGACAAGATTATTTCTAAAATAAAGACTGTGTTAATAAAATAATCAGAAATGGTGAGAATTTAAGAGAATTAGAGGCAAATTTGTAACCACTGTATAGAAGCAGAACTTGGAGTAACTTGGGGTTCGGTGTCTTGCCCAAGGACACTCTCACATGTGGACCAGAGGAGCCATAGATTGAACTGCCAATCGTGCTGTTAGTGGACAACCAGCTCAATTTCCTGAGCCACTGCAGAACCCATGAGAGAGGCCAATAGTTAACTTTAACAAAGCGCATAAAGGACGGGAAGACATGGGTCTGAAACAGAGGGACACAACATACAAGTTGGATGAAATAATCAATGCCAGAGTAATAATGCAAAGAGTGATAATGCGACGAAAGGTTTTTTAGACTGTCTATCAAAAATCAATATGTAATCTGCATGGACGAATCAATATTTGGGTTGGTTTGACAGGTTGGATAGACCTTAATAGACCTTCTGGCTTTAATTGCTAGATGAGAGCTAGATTTCACACCACTCTTTTGTATGGTAGAGCAGCCTGTTAGCTTAGCTTAGCATATCAACTGGAAACAGAGGGAAAATGTTAGCCTGACCTAAACAACTACATTGTCAAATCGTGGTTAATGGTAGTATAAAAACAGTATATGACATATGGAGGTCAGTATTAATGTATATGTGCTATGAATATAATGATTACAAGACTGTCAAAAAGAGTAACTAATACTTATGCAATTAGTAATTAATAAGTCGCTAACAACTTTGCGACTCAGAGGACGATTTAGAGTTAATAATGTAAAATTCATAAAGGAATTTATCAGTATATCAGTTTACAAAAATCTATGAACTATTCATTACCTAATCATTCATTAATACAGTAGCACTTATCTCTAGTAACTCATCATTATCTACAAAATAGTCCTTGATTCAGAGTACGATTTTCTAATCTAACTTAGATATAGCATATTTACTGTAATGTTTAACTTTTTCTCTTGAGGAACATTAGTAATACAAGTGAGATTTGTCTTTATTTATCATCTGCTGAAACGTCTTTGTTGTATACCAAACTAATCAAACATGAGGGCATCCTTATGAAGACCAAACATGCAATTTCCATTTGTCTTTTAATGACTTAATCTAAAGGCACTGAAAGAAATTTAATATTGGACAGTTTTTAACTGTTAAAACAGAAACAGTAGCACATGAAAAATGTAATAATTCAGTGGTGAATTCACACAGAGATAAAAGCTTTGTGCATGAGTAACTTAGTCAGTGAAATGAATTTCTTAATTTATGGGATTTATAGTTATTCTGTGTTTTTAATTAATGTCTCGATAATGTTCCAGACATTGATTATTCACACTCTGTGCCAAATAAACGGTATGTAAGAAATGTGTTAAGTTCTACAATAATGCATTTTCACTTAGAGGTAAATACATTACAGGAAAAATGAGCAATGATTGATCGTCACATGCACTGAAGATTATTATAGTTAGTTTTAGTTTTATTTTAAGCAGGTGTCAGGTTGTGTTTGTTAATTCTCAGAGCGTGAGGCAACCTGCTGGGGTTCACCCAAGATCCTGTGTGTGCTGTAGTGGACATGATCTGTAACAGGTGTGAGGCGGTGAGGAGGGGAGACGTCCACAGCTGTCCCTGTAGATACCGGTCATGTCCTCCCCCATCTGTCTTCTCCCAGTGTAGCACCAACCTCCTAAAAGCCTGGTGTAAGTGTTTGTGTGTGTGATGTATATTTATGTATATGTCTGTGCACCAGCCGGTGAATCCCTGCTTACCGCAGCCAAGTGTCATCACCTCTCTATCCAGCATCGCACAGCACCTCCCACTTGGTTCAGCACTAATACTCCACGGGTACCAAAGGATTCTGGACACATGTAGGTTTTGCCATGTGTCCATTTAGCAATGAATTATTATGCTTCAGAGACTTCAGCCAGAAGCAATCCAACCTTCATGCCGAGCATTATGTCTAGGTGAAATTTAAATTATATTTCTCAAATCAAATGCTAGTTTCAGAATGTGAATTAAAATCACTCAGGAAAGGTTTTATATTTGACTCCTCTTGATGTGCTTGAATTTCATGATGGCTTATTAATTTTCTTTGCCTGTCACTGAAGTGTGGTATTAAGTTTATTATCTAAATTTCCTGTCAGATTCACTTGTAATTGGAACATAATTTGACTGGCAAAAGGTGTCTCAGTAAATGGATGCCATATATTTTCAGGCAGTCTACGGTGCTGTGGATGGAAATGTTGCTCTGCCAGTCCGTCACCTTGATCCAGACTGAAATATCTAATAAACTATTGGGTGGACTGCCGTGGCATTTTGTTCAGACATTCATGCTTCCCAGAGCACGGCAGCGTGTAGCAGACAGTAGCAGAGCATAGAGGAGTAGCGAGAGAGATAACTGACACTGAAACAGAAAAACTGACGACACATTTCAAATCTCATGTTACTGCCAACTTAAGCTTCACATTGGAGCTTTACCTTGAACAGCACTGTCATCAGGTCAAAATTTAAAATTGTTCAATAGTTTTTGACAAAATACCTGAAAACCAATGGCATTCCCATCAGCCTCAGCTGTGCATATAGTGCTAATTGTTATATGTTAGCATGTATACAGTAATATTAATATGGTAACATGATAAAAACTACACCAGCATCAAACAAAACCAACATCCACCTGTTTACATTGTCACTGTGGGCATGTTAATATGCTGATGTTGACACTAGCATGCCAGGAAATTAATGACATTTCCTTGTAGGTTAAATTCCAAATAAAAAATAAAACATTTCAGCTAAGTTATGATGAAATAAAATGTCATGTTTTTATTGTCAGTCAGTCATTTTATGACAAACTGAGCTTCTTAAGTTTAAGAAACACAGCGTTTAAGGCTGCATTGGTTTTATTCTTGTCTACTGTAGTTTCATGTTTACCCATATTAAATAAGGAATAGGATCAGTTTCATATTGGTATTTCTAATGAAAGACAGAACATCAAACAATAGAAAGAAAAATACAAATATTTCAATGAACCTGGACATTATAGCACCTTGGTGCTACTTATTGTTCTTACTAAATATTAAAATACCACATTTATATATTTAGTAAGAACAATAAGTTATGGTTATGGTTATTTATATATTATATATATGAAAAGAATTCAGTTACAACACAGTTGTCCTTTCATTTCTTTAAACAGCATCTGAAATATTGCATCATTGAGCTTACTCCAAGCTTCAACTGTAATTCTTCCATTCGTTTGGCGGGAGAATATTGGGTTTTCTTACCCTAAGGTCATCCCAGTGTCTGACAAGATTTTGACTGACAGCTAAACCAGATAATTATATCCTAAATAGAAATCTATTAAAGTTTGTTGACAGATTAGTAAAAGAGGTTACTTGTCCATGGCAACACAATACCCCCAGGTAATCCTGAAATGGGATGTCATGAAGAGAAAATGAATCCACAAAACTTCCTGCTGAAGCAATACTGACTGTCACAAGGGTGACTGTGATTTAGAGGTGACCTGCAACATAATGTACGATACTAACGCGTGAAAACATAGAACCATGAGGTTTCACGTTTAGGTGGAAGTCATCTACTACTGCATACTGTATGGTTATTCAGGTACTACTCATTAATTATTCATTAATTGAGTGGTCCTTCCTCAGTAACTAATGTTTTCGTGTAGTATATTGTGAAGTGTGCTCTTTTTGCACCACCTATTTTTTTAAATCACACATGAGCTGAGCTTAGATCTTTCTTGGCCATGACCGATACATGGTTTCAGACACTGATGGGATGTGCAGTGTGGGACCTGGGAAAGCACCAGTTCATTACAAGCCCAACGGGTGTATTGCATTTTGATGGATTTCCCTGGGACTCTCCACATGGTTTCTTCTGCACATCAGGTAATTGCTGTTAGTCTAAGTGCACTACCACCAGTCCCCAGACTAAAACCCTCATGGCACATTGTCCTTCCTCTGCTGTGTGTGTGTGTGCGCGTGAGACAGACAAAGGGAAAAGAAAAATGAAGATGGAAATAAAATGTTTGTGTGTCTGTGTGCTTGTAGGCCTCTGAATTTAAAAGGCAGAGTGAGACTGGCTCTGTGATAATGATGTATGAAACATAAACCTGAGGTCATCTGTTCCAATAAAGCCTCCAGTTTTTCAGCCCCCCTCTTGCATGCAGATGAACCAATAGAAAGGGCACGCTTGGTTTCACAGGTTATGGTCTCATTTCTCTGATACACAGACAACTCAGGGGTCAGTTTAATGTCTGTCTCTCATTTTGAGATGACAGAGAAAAAGGGGCAAATAGCGAGGGGAGGAAGAACAAAAAAGGAAATGCGAAGAAAAAAGAGAAAGAAATCATGACAGAGAAACACAGAGAGACTGCAGGTTTCCAATTAGTCGGAGGTGAAATGGGATGTGGAATATACAGAAAGGGCTGTCCACTTCTAAGTGTCACTGAGCTGGGTGGGGAGGTGTTACTGGTGGTGGAGGGCAGGTGGGGAGCTGCCGGATTAGGAGGAGATGAGACGGGAAGCGCTGCATTTTCCTCTCTTCAGACAGCTCATCTCAGCTAGCTGCTGGAGTCTGGCAGAGAGAAAATACACACCAGGGGGTCTGGCTTTACAAAGTTGGTGCAGCACTTCCACTGAAATATGTGACCTCAGTACTGAGTTCATTTTTGGCTGCTCACTCTTACTTGTTCTGTGCTGGAGCATCAGTAAAGAAAACATGCGACCGTGACACCAAATGATTTTAAGCATTATTTAGATTTTAAAAACTGGCATTTGGTGACAATGGAATCATGCTGTAAACAGAACAATAACACATCATCAACTTTACATCATCACAACATACATTGTATCCTAAAACATGTACTGTATATACTGCACCGCTCTTTTATGTTCAGCTTTGAAGGAACCACGTGACACATTGTTGTACCACTTACAGATGTTACAGAGGTGGTTGGGCTGGATAGTGGGCATACAAAATACACCACTGAGACCAGTGGTTTGTATCCTGAATCACATGTGTCTTTAGGTTAAGCTTAATCTGCAAGTGGACATTTTACTGAAAGAATAGATATTGTATTGTGGTTGATGTCGTTGACTTATAGAGGAGACTGTCTTCCTGTAAAATACAAATCGACAGCCAGCAGAATGTTATAACCAACAGTAATGTCTTCTAGTTAAGTATATAAACCAGCTTCTGGCTGTGGTTAGCAAAGAAGAAGGTTAGGTGATGTAGATTTAGAGTCAGTTGGAGTTATGGCTCCACAGCTAGGTGCTAACTTTGTCTGTCTGCTGTTTCCTGCACTGTATAATAACAAAACTATATTTAAAAAAAGCTATGAGAGCACTGAGAGTGAATCAAAATAGCAAACCTACGGTCCCGAAAAACAAAAAAATAAGCTGAAACAAGATGGAATTATTTGTAGGGCTAAAGGAAACCGTTCTCTGTGGGTTCATCACTACTACATCGGCACATTACTCATAGTCATTTAATTTACAGTTTATACAAGGAAATGACATTATAGTAGTTTTAAACTTGGTTTAAAAACTGACACTTCTACTGCTGCTTTCCATGTTCTCATACATGTGTAACCTCAACTGCATCATCTTATGAACATTTATCCATAATTTTGAAAATCGGATTATATTTTTTATTTGTTTTCTTCATTATTTGTGTCACTTAATGTATTTGCAATGCATTTAATGTATAATTCATGTGAAGGCAGCTGGAGAGTGAAAAAGGAAAAAAACAGACATGTTCAAAAGTCTGGCAGTGCTGCACCATTTAAGATGCTATGATTGAAATAAGTAAGATATATTAAAAACATTTTTATCCTGGTCCACTTTCATTTTGGTAATGTATGTTTATAGAATGAGCTGGAGGTTTGTGAGCCAATATTTACTTATGTCTAATAAGGAGTAAATGAGGTGTGGGAACGAAATAATAGTTTAAAGAATTTTTACTCCTTTGACTTTGCTTGACTGGATAAGCAAATTAAAAAAATTAAGGGTATACTTTCAAATGGACCCATTCTCTTTCATCCATTGATTCCTATCCCCCAGATAAAAAGCCCAGAACGATGAATAAACATTGGACCATTTGAGTGCTTAGAAACAGTCTCTGAGCAAGAGGTCTAATTCAAGTAACATCCTTTCTGAGGGATCGATTCCGTGAAGAAGCATAATGCAATGCTTGGTTGTTCAGCTTGTCTCAAGAAAGCAATTCCAGCACCACCGGCGGCATTTGTTACTGGGTTGTCTTAAAAACCTCCCAGCAAGAAGTTATTGTTCTGCCATGCCATGGTGGAGAGGCATTTAAAACAATGAAACGGCTGCTCAGGGTGCAATTAAACCCAGGTCAGGGTTGATTTATGAGCCATTTGAATGACATGACAAACTGGTGTTTTGTATGTCAGCATGCACATGCAAACATTAATACAGAGAGATTCATTTCGCACTTACATTACATTACCAAGGCCATTTCTTCTCTATAGGAGATCTGCATGTAAAAAGGACAGATTCCCATATTTTCAAGTCCTAACACAGCACCCTCCTGTTTAATAATGAACATAGGTAATGAACTGTATATGATAAGAATATTTATCAATATGTAAAACAATTATTAACACTAACAGACCAAAACACTGTCTCCCTCAAACTGCAGCAGCAAGTTTCAGCAAGCTCGGCAGGAAGCAACAACGGCTAACAACCTTACAAGCCCTGAGTCTAATGTCTGACTTGGGTACATTAATAAATCTGGTGAGCCCAGACTCTCCTAAGCAGTCTCTTAGGCATTCTTCAGCATACAGGCTACAGTTCAGCATGTAGAGGAAGTGCAAAGCGAGAATGCATATTATCAGCATTTGCCAAAACAAACAGAGTATTTGAGTTTATAGTGATGAAAAACTATTATAAACCTCAAGGGATAAACACGCCAGTCATTCACCACTTGATGTACTAAAAGCAGGATCGTCTTTGTGGCACAGTACTAGTGTGAGTTTTTAATAGAGTTTAAGGTTGTATTATATTGGCTGTTAGTAGCTGTATTAGCAAATATAAATTGAGTAGGGGGGAGAGAGTAAATTATCCAGCAAAGATCAAGAATGTGGCTATTTTCTGAAACACAACAAACCTGGTACGGAAAAGGAGCTGTTAAAATTTATTTTTATTTTTTTCCAGCTCCAGCTATCTTTTCTTTAAAGATAAATCATTTGGGGAAATTAGAATGTCTATACAGACATGTGAATATTGCTTTAAGACAGACTGGAAAAAGTGTGAACCTGTTTTTTAACCTATGTAACTGTCATACAGAAAGTTAGTACACCTGTCACAATCTGCGTCCTAAAAGGGAGCCCCTGTGTCATGTCACCTGTGCGCAACGTCAGCCAGCAATTGATCCCAGCGGTGGAAACAGCATGACACAGCCTGACAGAACTTTTTCAATTATTCACCGTCCCTCGCCCTTGGCCCGAGGCTGTTCAACTCTTTCACTGTTGCGCTCTCTATACCTCATCACTTGCTGTATGCATGAATAAAAAAACATGGAGAAGGTCTCGATGTGATCCAGTTACGTAGTTATAAGAATTCACTTCAGGAACAGTAAAACTTTGAAAGTGCCTCTTTTCCAAACTGCACACATATGATTTTTATTTTTATAATTTTTGAAAAGTTCCGCCTGCTGACATGAGGCTAAACTGAGACTATTCTCCAAAGAAAATAGCAAAATTGGTTACTGTCGCAAAAATACAAAATACATGTTTATGTTTATGTGACTAATTCATCCAGTGCCACCAGAAAATGAACCACTCTTCAAATCCAGTTGCTGCTTCAGACCAGCTACTGAAGCAGTTTGTTACTCAGTTGTTTCAGTGTTTTTTAATCTTTAATACAATCGCTCGATGGTGCAGGAATCACTCAGCTGCACCCATGATATCAACAAGGAAAACATGTTTACCCCTGATGCTTTATATCTTGCTGTTTTTAAGGTTTCTGTCTGTGTGACTTAACATCCTCTTTTTCCGTGGAGTTTCTCCTCTTCACTGAAATGAGGCTGTGGAGCGATGAACACATCCAACTGAGTCTCCGATTTCAAGCTCTATTTATCAGCTTTCCCAAGACCAGTCGCCATGTAGGAGGCCTCGCTCTTGTGTTCAAAAAACATTTTAAATGCAGCCCTGCTGCTTTTAGTGAATTTTCTAACTTTGATGTGCTCAGGTATAAAATTATCTATGTAATCTATAAGTGACAGAAAGCTGTTTTGATGTGCTATCTACCCTTCTCCAAACTGAATGTTGGTTTGCTCTTTGAGGTGTTATCTCCTGTTGTGTTAAGCTGCAACACAGCTTTTACTACAGGTTATTTTAACATTCACATACACAACTCCTGCATTTTTAAGTATCACAGTGTCTTCATTTTTAAATTGTGACTGTAAAACCCAAGCTTCACCCTTTGATTTTTTATTTTCACACCAAGTTTAAGTCTCACTGCTCTTGCTGCCAAGGACATTTAGTCTCTGATCATGATTCACATTCCTGAGACGACAAGTGGTCAGTCTTTGAAGAGCTACTGTTTTGATCTATTACTTCAACTTTAGTTAAGTATGTTTTAACTAACCTTACTCAGGATGCTGCAGGATTAATGCAGGATTAATGCAGGATTAATGCTCCTGCTTGAAACAACATACCTGCAAAGAAGCTTAAAAAAACGGTATACAAGGACACTGGGTGATATTTTAAAGATTTAAAGCAGGGAATAGTCACAAAAATGTTTTGATTTAGTTTTTTGTTGTTGCTGTTTACTACACATTATGGTTCCTATTCAATAGAAACAATTCATAGCATTCATTTTTAAAGCATCCTTACTTTAGTGGCTAAAATGTCAGGCACATTACAGGCTACTACTATGGCTCCAGTGTCACAGCTTTATTAGTCCAACGGGCTTTTAAGATTTAGATGAGAATCTCAACACCACTCTGTCATCTGTCAGTCTAACATGAAACTTCTTTAGCATGAAAACTGGAATCAGAGGGAAACTGCTGCTCTGCCGTCTGTCCACGTCTACAGGTAAAAACATGTCTACCACTCTAAAGCTCAATAAATAATATAAAGTTTTGTGACTAACTGTAAAACTAGTTAAGAAAGTTCAGTCTGTAAAGCTACAGATTATTGTTTGTATATTTCACACTTCATCACGTGACCATGAATCGAGGAAACTGTACAAACCTTTAACACTATGTATGGGATATATTTTTATCTCTTGTCCTTTACTGTGAATTTTCTTGGTATTTCCCAGAGGATCTAATTACGTTTACCTGGTCTTTTATTTTGAAGCCAAAGCCCTGCAGTGCTGGATAATCCCACAAAATATGAGTGTTGCCTGATGAGTCTCAGGCATCCACAAATATTGACATTATTTTCAACTTTCAATCAATTTCTTGCAAATACCTTTGAGGCAATCTGCAAAAAGATGTTCCTACACCTTGTCCTGAGTAATTATACACAGCTCTACCTCTCACCTTTCTTTCACATGGACGTTTTCTTCTGTCAGATCAGTTAATAGCATTTATTAAATATGGGAGACATTATCTTGAGCAAAAGCAGTGGCCTCTAATGACGACAATGTGAGCACGTTAGTGTGTCCACCCCTTAAGTCCAAAGTGACTATTAAATATTCTGACTTGAAAGTTTCTACAGACAAACACCAGAGGATGAACATTGATAAGTAACCCGATGACTTCAGAGATTCTTTGACTTTTCTTTAACTCTCCCCTCAAAGGTTGAATTTCTCTAATACTTTGATTCAGGACAAAATAGTGATACTTGCTAACTAGCAAATGTTAGCACGCTAAACTAAGTAATTATGTTTAAGTGTAGATATTAGCATTCAACACAAAGCACAGCTGTTCCACAGTTCCGCTTCGTGGAGCAGGTAGAACGGCTGAGGGCTTAGACAGTTCGTAGCCAATGTGTTATTCCAGTACTGTACTGTAAAGCCAATTTTCTCACTTTGTCACTTCTAACTTGAAGTTAGAAGGTCCCTTTGTAGTAGGATTCTTTGGCAATAAGAGTTAACAGTCACTGTCCTGGTCTCCCACGTCTTTTTTAAACCCGGTGAATCTCCAAACACTGCAAAGTGGTTCCTAACACTGTATCATGGGGAGAAAACAAGACTTCTGTTTAAAAAAAAAAAACTTTAACACAGTTATCAAAAACACCAGCGAAACATCCACGACAGGAAGTATTGTGTTTGAAATCTATTTTAAATGCGCTCATAGAGGAAGAGCAGAGCTTACTGAATGACAGGACAGCTGACATGTTGGTTTAAGCTGCAGGAGTCCAGCCTACCTGCCTGTGTGGACTCTGCATGAAATATAATCTCACCACAAGGCTCGCATAGCTCCACAGATCAATATTGCCAGAAAGGAAATGAAATAAATAGTCTTTCTTACCAGATTACTGCAGTGACAGTATTTTGCTTACATGAATAAAATTAAGTATCTCAAGCTGCTGGGGAATGAGCTGCTAAAACAGTGAAGTGGAAGAGAGAGAGTGGATTCGCATCACATTCCATAAAAATACTGGGAAAATACATGGACACAAAGGGGATGGAGGCGGAGGGAGGGATGGACAGGCTGGTGATATATGAACAGCTCCTTTTTTATGACTCAACAAACTAGGTTCATTCAGTGAAATGACAGTATTTTATTTTAAAACTTGTCTATTAGTGGAAGGAGTTTCATTTTTTAGGCAGTAAACATATTTCAAATGCTTTAGTTCTTCCAGTGCACATAATCTAACAAAGCCCAAATATATACTTTTGTCTGGATTAGTTTATTCAAGTGGAAAATCACGTTACAGTATATTATAATGTAGGAAGAATTACTTTAAAAAAAAGAATTCTCCAAGTTTTAAAATGTAGGTTGTGGTTAGTAGTCAAAAAGGATGCATATTATATATTTTACTATTTCTATCATGTAAATATAAGTAAATAGAGAGTATGCACACATCTGTAACTACTGTGTTAAGCCTTGAAGATTTTTTTTTCCAAGAGAGCAGCAGGAGATTAGTTTCTGCACTTTTTGTCTCCTGACTTCTGCCATGTTTTCTTTACAACGAGGTTTGACATCAGCAAAGTCATGCCTAAAGCCTAATTATAAGTTGTCAAGGTTTCTGATAAAGTCTGTTTTTCATCTGCTTTCAAAAGGACCTTCATTTAGGCTTGTGATCAGGTTCCCTGGACTCTGCAGCCTTTGTTATAGCATTTTGATCTTACTTAGGCCTGAATTCTCATCAATGACAAGCGTCCATACAACATCTAAAGTACCCAAAGGGGACCCACGTCTACTCAGAGCAGTTGTTAAAAACAAAAATCTAAACAGTCACTAATGTGAGAATTTAAAAATAGGGTGACTTTGAAAACACAACTTGATGTGGTTCACTTGTACTTTATACCAGTGTACATACTGTACATGTTTTATACAGCTATGTGGGATATGGCACACTTAGCTGTGCATGTGTGTACACAACATTTTTCAAAGTATCCCTTTTTTTTAGAGATAAGTCTGAAAATTCTTTCTGTTGCTCTGCACATAAATTCCCTTAACTGTTGTCAGCAGAACATTCACTTCTTTACCTCTTTATAAGTATTAATTTACATGCACACGGAGTGATGGGAAATGAAACAGCGAACCTTTGTTGTGAGAGCTGGTGAAGATGCTCTAATGAATGGCTCTCTTATCCCTGAGACGCAGTTTGTGACTGTGACTTGCAGCTTGTGGCTGACACATTGGGGTGACACAATGAGAGGAGGCTTGAGGAAAGACGGGAGAGCGAAGAACCCAGATAAAGCTGCTCTGCTGAGCTGCCAGCAGGGGGTCTTTGAGTTGTCTCCACGAGAAGGGCGGAGGGAGGAATTTTGGGAGGCAGAGCTCAGAGTAAACAGTATCTCCCGAAAAACAACAACAGCAACAACCATAGTCCCTAATCAAGCAGTTTTATTGAAATGCAAAGCCTCACTCCTTCAGTTCCTCACAAAAACCGCATAGTGATTAAAAGTAAAAAACATTATACGGTATGCATCATTTCTCTTCCTAAATTACATGTTTAAACACCAACTAAGATTTAACAACATCATATAATTAGGCATTATTAATGTCATTATGAAATATGGCATGTCTAGTGAAGCTAGGTAGATTAATTACATGAAACGGCGCCTCAAAGAAAAACCGCATATGAGGCTCGTCTCTGTCTCTCTCTGTCTCTTATATTCTGTCTGTATGTTCTAATCCATCCACTGCTAAATCTCAAACACTGCTTTGTGTTAAGCCAAGTGGAATTATAAAAGGGCAAACATTGGAGGGAAATAACAATGTCAAGGCGACTTATTGTCAGAGTCATTTTAAATCTCAAAAAGTTCTGCATCAACTTTCTGCGCCCTAATGAATGATTTCAGTGATACTATGTATTTATTAAAACACAGAGTATCAAACATATTATGGTCATGACAGCAGGTTAGCTTATAGCATAAAGACTGGAACAGATGAACAGATTTCCCAGCTCTGTCCAAAGTTAACAATCTGCCTGAAAGAATCTTTAAAGGTGGAATATCATTATTACCGAAAAACAGATTTGGCTTGAGACTCTTCTATTATTATATCTATAATGTTTTGTCTGTGGACACATATAGACAGTAAGTCACTGCTACCAGCCAAGAAATATTCTGGCATATAACCACACATTATTTACACCAAATTGTTTCTACAAATTGACGAGTCCCTAATGTCCATATATTTAAATACAGACTTTAAACGTGTCTGTTTTCTGTGCGCCTTGCTAAGTGAATAGTTACAGCGCACGCCATGTAACAGCTGCATCCCTGATTCAAGTCTGGTTGGGGACCTTTGCTTGTCATTTTTTTTTATGAATTGATTATATATTGAGGCAAGGTGTTTCCCTCTTTTTCTTTTCTTTACGCTATGGTAAACTAACAAGCTGCTGACTGAGGGCTTTATTTAACTTAACACATTTTTAAAAATGTCAAATTATTCTTTCAACTGCTAATTACGAAAATGTATTAAGACAGCCACAACCAAAATGATCATAAAACACATACAAATAAATGTTTGGCAGAAGGTTTTGTTTTAAATAACAATACATGCAGTATCAGACCTATTTACAGTTTGGGCTGATCCTTTTCTTTGAAGCTGTTATAACAGTAAAATCAGGTCAGATCTCCAGGCTCTACTCACACAAGATAAAGAAAAACACTGTATTTCGCTGAGAAATAAATATTCTGCCATGTCTGTTACACAGCTTGTCTGTAAATTATCTATTGTTTCTAAAGTTTCACCACTGAGGTCTTATTTCACTTGTTCGCTGAAAATAATCCCAGTTGTTTATAGCCTGCCAGAAAGCCACCAGCACTGCCGAGAGTAGCACTCAACTGGGATTCTTTGTCTGATGGTGTTTGTTGTCCTTGATCCCAGACATGATGCATACAGCCAGAGGAGGCAAAGCAATTCAACCTGCACCTTGAACATGTCTTATTAAAAGGAATAACAACAAATTTGGGTACCAATGTTTTTCACAAGAATTGTGTCTGAAAACTAAATATTCTTGATTAAGTTTAATCATTCATTGATCGCATGTCCCATGCTACTTTGAAGTATCCGTCCTGACACAAGCTCTAGTTACTGTAAAACAGCACTAATGGTTACAGCGAGAAGTTCTAAATTAATAAAACAGCTTCAGAGATACTGAAAAGTCTCATTTTTGGCCTGTGATGTGCTCGGCAGGGACAAAGTAGAAACACAGTTTACTAGGACTGACTTGTAGTTCTCTGTGTGCCACGTGTATGTACTGTATATGTCTGCAGTTCACAGTTATCACCTTTGTAAATAAGACATTTAAATCTACATTGTGCAACCACTGTTAGTATATGGTGACAGAAATCCACAAAAAAGCTGGAAATGTTCACACAGGTTTGATATTCTCATCTCAAAGTTTAACGCTATACTATTACCTACTTACACACCTAACAAAATGAACACATGAATCCACCAAATGACACCAAATGTTTTTAGTTATTTAACAAACATAAGTCTAATATTAACCCCCCTCCATGCTCTGATTTGGTCTCCATAAAGCTTTGGCCAAGAAATGCTATGCTTAACTGTGTTCAGATACTTTGGTGCTTGAAATATACATATTTGACTTATATACGCAGATAATATGTCAGAGTGTTTTTTCCTGAAAAACTGCTGTCAAATGACTGAACTGATGGGAGGAGAGAACCAAAACAACACAGAACCGAAAAAGTGAGAAGAAATATGCTGGAAATCTGCATACTGTAGAGCTGAGGAGAGACAGGTAATAATTGTCTGTGAATATAACGAAAATTGACTTCTCTCATGTCACATAAGGTCATTTTATCTATCATTAATATGAAATGTTGACTGTAGCTTATTAATGTGTAAATATAAAACATATTTCATGATAAATAACAAAAAACTGCCCTTCATCCTTTCTTGACATTTGATCCATCATTAGTACATTATCTATGTTTAGATTGCTGTACTTTATTAATTTCACATAAAAAAAAAAAATTATTTTCAGTCTTTGGTCCGGGCACTGTGTCAATTTGAGGTTAAGCCCCTCTTCAAGGACGCCTCAGGCTTGAAGTATATTTTCCTTGAGAAAATTATCTGCAAATAGTGTCAACTAGATACATCTTTCTCTGCTTACTGCTACACTTTCTGTAGATGAATGGACTGCCCCTCCTATAATTTAATTTTATATTAGTATGAGCTAAGGTTCTATATATAGTCTTCCCATATATAAAATTCTAAACTATGGAACATGCTGATAAAACCAACAGCACAAAAACAACTAAACCTACAGTTAGCTGTTTCACGTTTTCAGTATTTAGCAGGATCATTTGGCGCGTTAGTGAATATTTACAACAGCTGGACTTTCCTTACAAGCAACTATTCTTTTTCATTAATAAGCCATTTATATGACACAGTAGCTGTGCCAAAATTCACATCTACTGCGTCATACATGTAAAGAAATAATGCCTTTCAGTCTGTGAGAGCTAAAACTGTTTACAGGCTCCTTTTGCAGGAAAGCATCAGTATCATATTTGATATTAAAATGTGAGAAAGAAATAAAGTCACAACTATTTACTGTAAGACATCAACTTGACATCTATCAATTCTACCCTGTTTATATCTGACATATCCCATTTTTTCCCTGCTGTGCTGAGGTTTCTCTAGGCTTGAAAACCACATGTGAAACACCACGGTGAGCTGCATGCGGACTGCATAAATATTTTCATGTTTTCAAAGTGGCCTAAAATTGTAATACTGCTGGTATTATTCCTCAGAATATTTAAAGAAAATTGATGAGCCCACGATTGAATTCTCAGTTTGAACAGTTTTGCATTGAGATGCCACTGGTGCTGCATAGGAATTTTTAAATTGATTTGTAAGAAATGTCAGATTTATATCAATTCTCAAGACAGTTTAAATTAGACAGGGGCAAAACATGTTTTCTAAATGGGCAGACTCAGCTTCATTCAGATAATCCCATAAATCAAACTCATGCACAAAGTGAAAAATGATATTAAGATATGTTACAGACTCATTACAGTATCCAACTTTTATAAATGAGGGCCCAGGTAATTTCTGCACATCATATCAGCTTTCAGAACATGAATTCACTATATGAAATTAAAGGCTGAGTACTCCTATTGAGAAACTGATAAATCATCTTACATCCAGTTTAAAAGATGGATAGTATCACTTAAGAGTGACCTTAAAAATGGCAAGAATGCTCATTTTGTTGAGGTGGAAAGAATCATACGTGTGACCTTGGCAAAAGCATCTTGACTTTCTCCCTCACTCTACTTTTACCTCCTCTTATTCTTCCCAGCATACTATAAACTCTTGGTCCTTCATCTTGCTACATGATCTGTGACTGTATCACACTGCATATGAAACTGGGATGCTGGAAGGTTTTGATTATGTAGTGTTTACAATGAATAGGGCTGGGTATTTTCCAGAATCTGGCGTTACAATAAATATAATGTCACAGGAGTTACCATTTAATATTCTTCGAAGATAGATTATGTAAAAAAACATGCAACACACACACAACACTGTCATCTAGTGGTCTGGAGTTTAAACACAACAGGAATTAACCAATATCTGCCATGAATCTTTGCATATAAAGTATTAATTAAACCAGTACAGTGTTTTTGAGAATCAATACAGAATCACACAACAGAAAATCGCAAAATCCTTGTGTTTCAGTGTGTATAGTGGTGGAACAAATCCACGTACACCTAAAAAACTAAAACATTAAGTTTCCCCTACATTACGTTAAACTAGTGGCAAACGAGTGTTCAATTCAATTCAATTCAACTTTATTTATATAGCGCCAATTTACAACATAAGTCATCTCAGGGCACTTTACAGTGTAAGGTTTAAGACCTTACAAATTATATAATATATACAAATTAATGTAGAAATATACAAATTAATGTAGTGTTGCACAGCATATGTATATAATTTACTAGTATAAAAGATCATTGCTTGTACAATAAAGATAGAAAAGATATAATAAATAAAGATAAAAATAAATTAAATATTTCTGTATAGTATGTATGGTAAGCAATTAGTATAGGCCTATAGTATGAAACTAGGACATGGAAGGGAAGACTGTGCGGGTTCACAGGAAAAGTGATAACAAATAATAAGT
This sequence comes from Ctenopoma multispine, assembly GCA_034779795.1. NCBI lineage: Eukaryota > Metazoa > Chordata > Actinopteri > Anabantiformes > Anabantidae > Ctenopoma > Ctenopoma multispine. The sequence goes on along the minus strand of JAUYWH010000018.1, from coordinate 14,953,648 downwards.
CACTGATGTAACTGCGGAGAAAGAGAAAAGAGGGAGGATGAGTGTGGAGCACTACCTTGAGTCTCGCTGAGTGGCCAGCACTGATCTTGATACTTGAGACCTTATGATTATCTGGGGAACTATTTAACAGAGCCAGACAAGCCTGGGCGGAGAGCTGCAGACAGAATTATAGTAGTTTCATGTAATGTACCAGTTAAAAGCAGAAGCCAACTGCAAAGAAGGAAAACGAGAAACATCACAGTTTATCTGACGGCCAGAGGGTCACAAATCCTTCAAATAAGAAAGAGAGAGTGGTAAAAGAAAACAGAACATTTCTTATTATTTGTCCAAGTAAGACCTGCGCCATCTTTGTGCTGCAATAAAACAAACAGACGTGAGCATCTTAGTAAACAAGTCAGTTTGCAGGCAACAATAATTAAGCAACTGCACGCCAAAATATTACAAGTTCAACACAATGTACCTTCATTATAAAGATACTGTCTCCACAACAACAACAAATACAAGAAAACAGCACAACTTAACATTTCCTGGAGGCAGAGAACTTTAAATGAAACTTCCACAATGTACTGAGATGCTCCCAGATTATTTAAATCGTAGAAGGAGAAACGGAAAAGCACTCTTCCAAAGCTGCACTGAAAAATAACTGCAGGAGGAGCTGCAACTTACAGACCATCAGCTGGACTGTAAAAGTTACAACCGCAGGCAATTCAGGCGTGCATAGTTTAACAAGGACATAATGAAAAAACTACAGTCTGTTAGTGATAATAGTAGCACACTGCATCACCCTCCATCATAAAAGCACAAAAACATAGATAAGACAGGCAACACTGATCAATGACTACTGCTGCATTTATCTTTAGGGTCAAATAATGATCTGATCTGATTCAATCGTGGCAGAGAAGGAAGATTTTATCAGTACCTGTATGTAAGAGAATAGTGTAAAAAAGATTTGGAAAGAATAATAGCAGTTTTATCTTACTACTTAAAACACCAGGACAAGAGAAAGGTGTCAGATACATTCTGTGGAAAGTAAACATGAAAAGCTTCTGTTATTATCTTTTTGCAGAATTCTGAGAGCCTGAAAAATTGGGGTTAACTCTGGGAGATAAATGCACCAAACACCAACTAACAAATTTGAGAGAAGTGTGAAAAACAAATTCAGTCACAATCAAGCACAGCTTACTGATCAGCAGGTACTACGCACATTCAGTCAGCGCAGTTAGTATAATATACACATAATACAACACATGCAAAACAACGACATCCTGGGTCTTGGAAACCAAAGTTCTTAGTCTTTTTTAACACTTAGTGTGTGCAGAATAACTTCTGTTAAATTGAGTACATAATTAAAAGAAAATAATTTTGATACAGATACAGTGAATCTTTCATCACTGAAAAAATATATATTATCTTCTGATAAAGTGAATGTTACTGAGGCTGAATTGCTGGTAGAGGGTCAAGTTAAACTGATGGTTACACTGATGATGATGGCTTGATGAGACCATACATCAGGCCATCTTGAGGAGTCTGTGTGTTGCTTAATGGAGAGACTTTGGAAGCTCTTAAACAATACTGTCCCCTGTTGGTGGCGTCTCCTGAACTGAATGACCTTTACGTAACAGAGAGCAGTATAAAACAGCACACACGTTTCCTTCAAGACATAAGAAGCAGGACAGCTTTTTCATTTAAAGTCTTTCATTTAATATTAAATACATTAAACTCTATAAACATAACATTTATCCACATATAAAAGCATGTTTCACTATGTACACAACTCTCGAAAGGAGCCCTATCATACAAGAGATATCCTGTGCTATTCAAAAACATCTTTCTGTACTCACATTTCATCAGTGATTGTCACAGCATTTCTTTCACATTTAATTAGCTGCAGGAAAATTCATCATTTAACTGTATTGCTCATCCAATAATTGCTGCACAAATACCAATTTTACCATTTTATCAAATAGACAATCTTAACCTGTAACATGTATTAGGATTGGTTTTGACACATGCACCAAACCTGCCACATTTACAAGAATCAATTTATCTCAGAATTTTGTTTTAAAAAGTGATAAGTGATTAACTGACAGTGAATATTCCTGAAATACATGGTATGGCAAAAGTCCACAGTGGTCTTGAACTTTTCAGTGAAAAGTAAATTATAGTACAGGGCATGAAATGTCTGTGCACCTAAACCAGAAGTGTAGTACTCACAGCTGCATATCTATGATGAGCTAGAAGACCACATATAGCTTGTTTAAGCTACAACAAATAGCATAATTTTCCTTCATAACATGAGAGAGAGACCTAATGACAAAGGTGTCAAACAAGAGTGTAGCCACCAGGCTAATTCATTCTTCCACCTTAGTTTTTCTCTTTGAGGCTCTGGGTTTGGGGTTGTTTGACTCTGCAGGTTCTGGTGAACCTGGAGGATCAGTGGGTGGGCTGGGAGCTTTCTCCACATTAGGTTCCGGCTCCAGGGGCATGGCAAGTGCTTTGGACACTCCTGCTGATGACAAAAACCATAAAAGTTGATGCCATTCTTCCACCGGGTTGCTCAGAAAAGGTATTTTAGTTTCATCAACATTAATATCTGTAACAAGGAACTTTAAGTGTACTTGTGGTTGTGGCATTTAATGCAATCTCAAGGTGGCTATTGTAAACTAGCTGGCCATATCTCACCTTTGTTCAACTTTAAAAGAGAGAGCCTTAAGGAGATCCACTTTGAGCACATTTATGAAATGACTAAACAGTTATAATCTCTGTAACACAAGTAAAATGGAGAAGGCTACTGAATGTTTGTAAAATAAACATGACAGAACAAGAAGAACTTACTCAAAATGTCTGTCAGTAAATCTGGATACATTATTGTGGTGTTGGTTAAATCACAGTCCAGCCCTTGTGAAGAAAAGCACTCCTGTCCACTTACCTTTGAGAGATGTAAGCCTCTACAATCATTCCAGAGTGGCCTAGAATTTATTAGCTTACCTTTATGCAATTTTTCCCCATCACAGAGTTTCTTTTGTTGTGAGGAATGTACTGGTTAGAGCTTAGTTTCATTTTCCACATTTTCCATTTTACCTCACATTTTTCCTTTTACTCTTATGTCCAATGTGGTACAGTAGTGCAGGAAAGATATGAATATATAAAGAGGGAAGAGTTATTTTTAAAATCCCATTTTAAATGGAAAAAAATTCTGGCTTTGGCTAATAGAGGTGGAGGTTATGAAATTTGTCATCACCTGCACTGACAGCATAACACTGGATTTCTGAGAAAAAAACATTTTTAACCTCATTTTAAGTTTGTGGTCAGAACAAACTTCAGAGACATGTTTGGCCTGGTCTGCATTTGTCAGTATTTATGCATACATGTCACCTTTAGCTCTGTATCACACTAGAGGTTTAATTGTATACAAACCACATGATAGTTTGTACCTGTTGGTAACTGGATATTCTTGTTATAGCTTGCAGCAGAAGACATGGCCTGACCCAGTGCTTGATTAGTCCCGAGGGGAGCACCAGGGGTTTTGGTGGCTGCTGCTGAGTTTGGTTTTGATTTGGAGTCCTTGCCTGGTTTAGTCCACACCAGACTCTCTGTCACCTGCAGAGCAGCTCCCATCTTCTGGGCCATGTCCATCAGCTGTTATTGACAAAAAGAGAGTCTTAACAGCAAGTAGTGACTTCAACAAGTGATACTGAGACATTAACAACAACAACAACAGGATCGCCAGTACCTCGGGATCAAATTCAAAGTTGCTACTGCTGTCTCGAAGTAGGTTGACTTTCCTTTCCATCTCCTGATACTGATCCAGAGCTCCCTTCTTGTCACCATGATTGTAAAGGAAGATTGCAAAGTTCAGGTTCACCAGAGGGTTGGTTCTATAGGGGAGGAATAATAAAAAAAATTAACTCAAAGATCTGACGTAGTTTTAAATTCAGATTTATAGAACAAGTAGAAATAAGACAGACTCACTCATCCAGAGTCACAGCTTGTTCATAGGCTCTAGTGGCATTTTCAACATCCTCTAAGTTGGTCAGAGCCACTGTTGATCATAAATATGAGACAGATGTAAACTGCAGCTGAATTATTGTCATATGCAATTACTGTTGAACATATCATTTTAAATATGAATGCAAGCAAATGATTACTACCACCAGCAAATGTTTGTTGTATATGATGAATGGTCAAACTGTGAGAAAGATACATGACATGAAAAGAAATTCTTTGGCCATAACCTTGTAATATTTTCAGTTAGTATGGGACAGTAAATACACATAGAGAAGTCATTCTGTCAGATATGTACCCTTTGTGAAGTCAAATGTAATTGTAAAATGGCTGCACAACAGTGAGATAAAAAAAATGAAACAGCCCACAGAACTTTATGCCACCATGGATTTTCTCTGTCTTCCCGTTTCTTTGTTTATCTGACACAATACCTGCCAGCAACATGTAGACTTCCCCCATACGTGGGTTCAGGTTGATGGCTGCACTGAGAAAGTGGAAGGCAGATGCATATTGTTGCATGGTCAGGTGTACCAGACCCAGGTTGTACAACACTTTCCAGTCAAAAGGAGACAAGTAGTGAGCCCGCTTCAGGCAGCTGATGGCCTGTGAGTGAAAAGAAGTAGGTAGAGAGAAATCAGCAGCTGATAGGTAAGTATCTAAATAACATACAAAGACCAACCTAAGAAAGGACAGATTCTGCACAATGGTGGATTTAAACTAATTAGTCACAGCATTAAATCCACCTGCTTGTTATAATGTTGTGGCCAATCAGTGGATAACAGCAATATATAAAGGTATTAACACACAAAGACCTACCCATTATACTACAGTACAAGCTGTGTGTGAGTATAACATGACCTGATGTTTGAAGTTTGATTTACCTCTGGTTTACTTGATCAAAGTCTGGTCTTGACTTTCATAACAGGAAACTACTGTACTGACTGATATTATCTGATGTATTTTAAATATTTAGGAAATTCTTTTGTTATAAGCATGACCTTCATTAAGTGTCAACTTGACAAAAACAACATTACTCACGGCTACATATTTCTTTTTGCCAAAGAAGCACATGCCAATGTTGTTCCAGAGAGGGGGGCTCTCAGGCACAGCACATGCTGCCACCCGGTACTTGTTCATGGCCACATCAAAGTCACCATGGGTCTGCATCATGCTGCCTGCAGCTAAGATGGCCTGTGAATAAAAACAATGTTGAGACATATTAGTGGAAGATGTACCGTTTAAAATGGCACATGGTGAAACATGGACTGTACCCTATGACACATTTTATTTTGACACTGTGCACTCTCCTCAAGTTGCTTAGAAGGAAATTAAGTTTACAGCAAAGCATAGTATTTGTTCCAGTACCCAGATACCTTATAGCTGTTGGGATCAAAAGTGAGGGCATTTCCAAGGTGCTCAAATGCTTTCTGGTATTTGCCAAGCTGACAAAAAAAGCAAAACAAAATTTTAAACACCTACTTCTTTCAACAACTTCCTGACACCTAAACATTACATATAACTTATAATGCTTGTCACTTGTTTAAACATAATTTCATTGAAATGTTGTAAAAAAAAATCTCTACCTGTAAAAACAGCAGGCCAAGAGTAGTCAGGAGTTCAGTATTCTCAGGAGAAAATCTGAAAAGAGAATGAGACAAGTCGAATGAAAAATGTCACTTTATCTATGCCTGAAATTACATTTAATGCCTGCACTTGTTCTTGTGCAAACATAGTTGATATTCAGGGAATCTGCTGATTATTCAATCAGGCTTTGATTCAGAATAATTGTGAAGTATTAATTATGACTTGTGGTGGGACAATGTGACTCACAGAAAAAAATGAGAGAGAAGATGCAGATCAGCATTAAAATAACACTCGCAGTGGTATGTCTCATTAAAAGAAATGCTAGTATTGGGGCACTTGATTAATTCATTTACCCCCAACAGGAGGTAGATCTAATGAGCTCTATTATAGACACGAATGTAATTTCCTTATTTATGCCACGTCCTAATGATTAAATATTAATCATGTGAATAGAAGTGGAAATTAACAGAATTTATAGTGAATTGAAAAAAGCCCTGAATTAAAATTTGGCAAAGCTTGAGCTTGAGGACCACTTACTGAAAGGAGCTCCAAAAACTTAAAATTATTAGGTGGATCAGGGGGAGACCCCCTGGAAATCAATCTCCTCTGAAGTAGCATTTTTTATTCCAGTCTCTTTTAGGGTCTTCACAAAATGCTAACATAAAGGAAAGTATCATGCTGAGGTTGTGTAATTATTAACAGATATTAATGAAAAGTTCTCTTATTATTTGGGTTTAATAAAACATTGCATGAACTTCCTTGTTGAGTTAAAATGTAATAATTATAAAGGAATGATATCGAATATTTAAAAACTTTTCAACATTTAAATATGCATTTTACACATTCCTTCTTAAATATCATCTCAGTGCTTTTTAATATTGTCCTAATTTGAGTTTTACTTACTCCACCGCCCTCTTATACACTTCAATGGCTTTGTCAGTTTCTCCAGCCAACAAGTGGACTTTCCCAAGCATCATGAAGGTCTTGTCGTGTTTATTTGTCTGGAGAGCTATGTTTAGATGCTCTTCAGCCTGACAGAAACAGAGCAAAACGATGAAATCAATGGAGAATTTGTACAATTTGTTCTGTAAGGTGTCAGTAAAATCTGCACACTCACATTTTTGAAGTCTTTGATGAAGAAATAGCAAACCCCCAGATTATGACTGATCTCCTGGGGTGGAAAAATGTCATATTATACATGATGCATGCCTAATGGAACAAGCTGGGTTAAACCTTTGCTGAATATAAATTCTACAGTATTTCTGACAGTACAATTAGATTCAATTTCCAAAACATACCATTAAGTGATTAATGAGTCTGTTATGCTTTTTGAAGGCTCTATACCAAAAAATGCAACCATTAAATTGTTTGTGAAGTGTTGTATGAAGGTCTGGACATTTAACATTCTACATACAGGGAAAATTTGTTGTGATAACTTCATGTTACATATTTAGAGTGAAAGGTACCAGGTCTGCTAAACTCTCTTATTGACAAACGTTAAGACAAAGCATAAAGTCATTACTAGAGCATTTGTTTTCTTTTTTTTTTTACCCAGTCTTTCTCATTGAGCCTTGCAGCTTCATGATAGAATTCAATAGCTGCTTTGTGCTTTCCCAAGAGAAATCTATGACAAAAAACAAACAAGAGAGAAATTAACCCATTTTAATTACTAAATAGCTATTCTTAAAATACTAGAACAGTGAAAACAGAGACTGAGGATGGATTAATCTTTCCCTAAAACATTAAAAACAGCTCTATAAGTGGCCTGCAGTTTGACTCTTGTCACTGTATATTTTCCAATGTCTATCTATGTCTGTCTAATTGAGCTTGATGTTTGAAGACAGTAGACTCACAATGATCTGGCCACTTGTTTGAGATTGTCAGCACTGCTGGGATTAAGGATGGCACAGCTTTGAAACAGCTCCAGAGACTGTTGAATCTTGCCCTCAAGACGCAAGATTAGTGCTGTGGCAAAAAACAAACGCAAAAAAGTTAAGAAAGGATCAACGAATTGAAAATGAAAAGCACAGCATGGGGCCCTAGAAACAGATTTTGAGTAACTACTTGATGTAATGGAGTGCTGGGGTGTCAACTATCAGAGAGACGTCATTTAAGGCAGCTGCTAATTTACATCTTATGTGCAGGGGAGGGGTTACTATGGAAACGATGGCTCACCTTGAACATATATGGCATATTCACACATTCCATTAGTCTCCTGTAGTTGCTCTTTGACGATCACCTACATGGAGACAGGTGGATGTTACGTCATTGTGTGTATCCTCGAGAAAAAGACAGAACACAGACACTATGACAATGGAGAGACAATTGAGGGATGAAGGTACTTTACCTTACAGGTATCATAGTCTTTGCGGATATAGTGCTGGTGGATTAGCCAGTTTCTCCTCTCGACAATGGGAAGCTCCGGAGCTAGAAGAAGAATACACTATCATTTAGGAGAAGACTGCAAAGCTCATTAGCTTTTACTGTTCAACGTATGTCTTATTTGATAACTGAATCATTAATCCTTAAAGCATCCCCCTTTTCACAGTCATTAGCAAATCTCTGACAGCTAACACAGATGTAACACTTCAACCTAAATTCATATACTAAATTTAAGTCACTTTACTAGGCACACTGTAACACTTAGCTTATTATCACACTTTTGCTTACAAGCAAATGTCTATTTAGACTATTTTTAATTTATACAGTGTTTCTTTATTTGACAGCTGAATAAATAATCCTGAAAGCACCCTCCTTCTGCAGTCACTAGCAGGTCTTTGATCTGACAGTTAACACAGATGTTAACACTTCAACTAAAAACCCCAGGCTAAACTATAATCAGTTCACTAGCAATGCTGTCACCTTGTAAGCAACTTTTTCTTTACAAACACTGCTGTTTCCTGTCTCCCTTTTAATGTCTCATCAGGTTGAGATATTCTTCCCGTTGCCAGGGCAACAATGTCTCTCACAAGCCAGGTGGTTGACAGAACAGAGAGAGGTACAGAGACAGACTCAAAGAGGGAGGCTGGAGGAATGAACAGCACAATACAAAGCCAGCTTTCGATAGGGTTAGGTAACCTCAAGAGCCAAACCACAATGCCCCAAGTCTCAGAGTACGACATTTCATTTCACAAGGAAGCAAACATAATTCCAATTCAAGCGAGTTTGTTTCTGGTAATCCTGTTATCTTGCACCTACTATGTTTCTCTGAGGCTAAAAATAGGATTCAAGGCAAAGTGAAATGCTCAAGTGCCAGAATTTTAGTATGCCACTGACATTCGAGGATATCATTAATGAACTGTGTAAAAATACAGTGTGAATTACACCAAAGCTTCCTTGTGTTTTTATCTGTCAGTGCTTCAAGCAGTGCTGTTGATCTGCTGCTACAACTGAAGCGTCCTCCAACTACTTCACAGAAATCCTCTCCATCGCTGAGCACAAAACTGCATGGGCTTCACCCGTTTGCCTCGTCAAGATTCGTAATGGCCCTATTTGTAGCAGCCTAATCCGCTTTCTTCCTGCTGAGACAGCAATAATATTCTTGTCTCTAGGTTTCAGCTGTGGCCCTGTGGTGCTCCAGTGTCCACATACACAAAGCACAGCACATTTGGAGAGATGGGCTACATGTGTGACATATATTCCTGCAACTACTATGTGAAAGAATGGTAGAAAGGAGCAAGGAAGAACAGCACAGCATGAGGTGTCCCAAATATAGCCATGTGAAGAAATTCATCCAAAATATGAGGTCTTCTCTCATTGTTATATTTGATCTAGCTAATGCTAAGACAGATTTGCCTTCTGTGTGCTTCAACCATCTATTAAAAAGGGATAAGAGCAAAGGAGAGGCATGCTGAGATCAAAAGACACATGGGGAGAATGTAATAAAAAATACGACAAAAATTATTTTTGGAGTTTTACCATAAGACCTTCAAAACCCTTGGTCTCGGCTCAGGTTTTGTAGACTGATATTCAGTTGCAAATACTCATCCTTCACAAGAATATGACAGAAACTAGTATGTATATATATAAAAAATTGCTGCACTTAAGCCAAGTGTAATAATCTTATACACTTCACAAGAAACTGACTTAAACACTCTGTACTGGAAACAGGTGAAATGTTCTGGTTTAAACTGATTTTAGCTGTTTCTGCTGGCCATGTTCATATTTTTCCAGCTCCTGGTTTTTATCTGTTAGAATGTAGTAACTGCAAAATGTAATAAAATAATGATCATAATGATCATATATTTGCAGTTGAATGTAACTCTTGTAAGTAACAAGTTCATTTTGTCTGTCCATAGTTTAGACCTAATTACACTGCATTACTCATTAAAGAATGAGTAATAATTAACTTATGGAGACATCTAAACTGTGGTTTATAGGTTTTATTTATTATTTCAAATTATGTATTTAATTTTTTCAAGTTATTTATTTCATTATTTCAAATTATTAGACTTTAGAGTAACAAAAGTTTTTGTGAATTAAATTTTTTTTAAGCAATGACGAAAATTTTATTATTTCACAGTTTAACATAATTATATCACTGATTATTTTTATAACTACACCACATGTGTGAGGCACACATCACAATTCCCTGTAGAATAAGCTATGAAGTTGATACACCTGACTTCCTTTCTATTTTTAACTTAGTAGTTTTCTTTTAACATGGTGTGAATACATTTCATATTTTTACTGCTATTGTGTGTCAGTACAGTTTATACACATTTATATGTGTGGCATATATTCTAAGAAAATTGTTATACTTAGTCACGTTTTATACTGCATTATACTGTATAATAAATAAGCTATTGTATATATTTCAATTATTATTTCATATATTTCTTTTCTTATAGTGGCATATTATACTCACAAGCAGAATAAAATTCATACTAGTTTTGACTTAGTTATGGAGTTTTCAGTGATTCACTTTTACAGTACTGTACATTAATCAATAAACATCCACTCTTGTTTTAATTAATTCATTGCTTTGAATTTATGTTATTTGTGTCATAGACATGCATGTAATGTGAAAGGGTTGAAGCACAATACCACAAAAAATACAAAATACCACACAGCAGCATGCACGTAATTGCTCTAATATAACAAAACAAAAAAGCCTAATATTTGAGCAACAACACCATCTGGTTGATGGAACATAATGCCATAATTATGATGATAAAATATCCTCAATTATCAAAAAACACAGTCCACACGGTGAAACATCTGGAACATGGCTCAGAAGCATACTATATGCAGTTTATTCCTTTAAAGTATGGTTGAGAGAAGGGTAAGGGTGACCTCTGCAGGATGATTACATTGCAACTCAGTCCATCTATATCTTTAAGCAGTAACTGAAAAAAAATCTAACATCAATGACTAAGGAATGTGTGTTGTAAATGAAACAGTTGTTTGAAAACCATTTGGTTAGATGGCTTTCAAGTCTCAAGTGTACCTTTAGGTGCCCGACGTTTCTTTGTATCAGTAGCAACTGGGAGCTGAAATAAATCAAAGACAGAACAACTGAATAAGTAACAGCAAACAGAAATCCTACAATATTTAGCAACATACATTGGACACTAAGTATCAGACGTCTCAATGAGCAGGTCCACCAAAACACATTTGCCCCACCCAAAAATATTTTTTGTATTGTTCTCATGAGTAAAAGGCAGGGTGGAAATATGGGTCAAAGTTCAGACTGACTGAAACGTGCTGGAACGGTGTGAAAAAGACTCTTAGGCATTATGACACACTGATGAAGAAGAAACTTGAAAAAACTGCTCTGGTTTGTGCAAATGTATTTACCAAAGATTTTGGTCACTGAACAAGCATAACCAACCAAAATGTGCAGATGCTTTTCCTATTTACTTCCCATTTACATACAGAGGCAAGGTCACAGACTGAATGTTGCAATAGTGCCTTGAACATGCAAGGAGTAGAAATAATGAAGATAGATTAGTTTAAATACCTGGGGTCAACCAAACAAAGCAATTGACAGTGCACAAGAAAGGTGAAGAAGGATAGCAGCAAGAATGAAAGGGAAGATTTACAAAGTGGTAGTGGGACCTGCTATGATGGATGGTTTGATGTATGCTTTGTGAGTGGCACTAACAAAGAGACAGGAGGCCGAGCTGGAGGTGGCAGACCTGAAGATGTTAAGATTTTCATTGGGCGTGAACAGGATGGACAGAATTAGAAATTAGTACATCAGAAGGACAGCTCATGTTGAGCAGTTTGGAGACAAAGTTAGAGTTGAGGGATAGTGGATATATTGGACAAAGGATGTTGAGTATGGAGCTGCCAGGCAAAAGACAAAGAGAGTCCCAGAGGAGGTTGGTGTGACAGAGCAGGATACTGGGGATAGGGTGAGTTGGAGGCAGATGATCTGCTGTTGGGACCTCTAAAGGGAGCAGCCTAAAGAAAAATAAGATTTTGCAATAGTGCCTGCCTCTGCATTATAATAAAGTAATATTTGTATAAAGTGGAAATACGAGCACCTCAAAATTGTACTTAAGTAGACTTTACAAAGTGTATATACATCACTAGTTGTTGCAATGACTTAAAATAGTTCACTTCTGAGTACTGTGTATAGTACGTTGTATGCAGGTAGATGTACGCATGCGCAATCCCACTGTTTTGTTTTCCACCCTTTCTTCCATATTCGACTCACTTGTGGATTGCTTCTTGTGCAGTCACCGATGTTTTGGGCAGTGTATTAATATTCTCTATACTGTATCACACCATAAACGATGCACGACATAGTTTTAACGGGGATTCGTAGTAAAGTTCACTAATGCATAAATAAACTGTCAATAAAGTTACAGTATAACGCGTGGGCTGACACTGGTCAGCTATGTTCATTTGTATAACCATGTTATCTGTGCATTTCTGTTGTTGTCATCTTTCTGTAGCCACAGCCATTAGCTCTCAGGTTTAATTTGCCTTTGGATGAGTGAGACTAGAGGGAGAGCACGAGTTGCCATTAGCTGTATGTTAATCAGTTTAGCTCCGACTTAGAAGGACTTAGCCAGGTAGCTAACGTTTACAAAACAATCGTTAACGTTATCTGAAGGCTGTACTCTAACCTGTTGTTAGTTGTACTCGCGAAGTACCGCTATTACAGTATCACTTCAAGTTTCATGCTTACCGGTTATACATATATATACAACAAAACGATAACTAGCTTTGGCTTTCCACTCACCGCTGTCGCTGCCACTTCGTCCGCCATCTTGGGATGACCAACACCAGACGCTGTTACCATGGATACATCCGAGGAATGCGGATCAGTGTTGCCAGAATGGATGTCTTTAAGGTTGCCAGATTTAACGATAGACCGGATGGATTTGACTGAATAAGTTTAAATACGCAATAAAAAGTGAGCATTTATTTCACAGACGTAACATTTTAAGAAACAGAAAGTACTATGTTGCCATTTGTTGAGCTTTTTTCAAACTCTTGAACTATTTTTGGAGATGTACCTCTGGCAGAATGGACAACCAAAAGAGATTTTTTCTGCAAAGAAGACATGGAATCAGTTGATAACCGATTCACTGCATTTACACTCTGTTTTTGCCCCTTCTTGATTTTTTTAAAATTATATTTGTAACACTTAAATGTCATATCAAACAAATTTTAATATTATACAAAAGTAACCAGAGAAAATGCAAAATGCAGCTTTAAATGATGATAATATTCATTAGGGAAAAAAAGCAGCCCCAGCCTGCGTGAACCTATGTAAAAACTAATTTGCCATAGTTGATGGAACTATGAATTCTGTCCTCTACTGGAATGGGCAATCAGTTTGTGACCTGCTCAAAAAAAAAAGGTTTTCGAGTGACCTAGTCAAAGTCTGGACTTTGAGACAAACATGATGCTGTGGCATGACTAACAGGAACTTTCTGCTTGAAAACGCTCCAATGTGACTAAATTAAAACATTTCTGCAAAGAGTGACGATGTGAAACTCATTGCCAGTTATCACAAACACATGACTACACCAGTTATTAGTTATTATCCACATAAGGCCAGGCAGGTGTGTACAGTTTTTTTTCCCTTAATGAAAACATTTGTGTTTGTGTTATCTTTGTGTAACATTACATTTTGTTTGAGAATCTGAATCATTTAAGTGACAAATATGCAAAAAAAAAAAAAAAAATCAGGAAGGGGGCAAATACTTTTTCACAGCACTGTAGCTCCATTTCTACACTGATACATAAGGATGCTACTGTACATCTATGTGTATTTTACATCATATAACATTTGGTGTGTACCAAAAATGCCATCTTAAACATAATCCAAAATTTCAGAAGAGAAAAACTTTGAGTTTATTAAATGTCAAGAGTGAGAACCAATTTCCAACAAATACCCTCCAGGACATATTTTTTTTAAATAAGTAACCATATGTACAAGACACCATATTACACATTCAGATCATATAACAAGGTTCTCTAAAGACAACACAGTAACAAGCAAAAGCCTTGTGCTTAAATCCCACACTTAAACTGGTAGGTTACAACAGCATGAAGGCCCTGAGGTTCCATTTAAACAAACTGCTTCAGTGTTACAGTAACAAAATATTAGGTTTGGACATCATACATTATATATATAGTAACAAGTAAAAATGCAAACTCTTAACAAAACATAGATGCAGCCAGAAAATACACACTGTCAGTATTCAGTAACGTGACTTTTGTCTACAGTGAAAGGATTAAATTATTGACAGATAAATATTGTGTTCTTTCTGCTCATTAATGCACTTAGTAAATACATCTACATTCTATACTACGGCCAGTAGCTTTACATTCATAAACCTGCACCATCTGTCATTTAATCATTGCAAGACTCCATAATATTACACATTTCTAACCACTGAACATGAAAGAAAATGTGTTTTCCCAGTTAAAGCACATCTTAATTTACCCTCAAGTGTTTAAAAAAATCACTTCATCTTAATTATTAAGTTGATCAGTTCAGTAGAAAGATAAATCTTCATCCCCATTACCTTCATTGATCACCAGTTTATCCTATACACTACTACAGCGGAAAATTTAGAGGCCTAACTCCAATAGCAACTGCGTTCACCAGTAGTAGTAACATGTAACATGATATCTCACTTTACAGCGCATCTAGTCTGATAACATGAGAAGAAAATTATAGATAAAAGAGGCTCTTCATGCTGGTGTAATGAAAAAAAAAATGTATACATACATTCTGTGGATCCATCATTCATTGATGGCAAAACATTCTCACGTCAAGTCTTCTTTTTATATGGTCCAGAATCTATGTGCTGTGTGTTTATTTCTGATGCCATTCCATTATTTCTACACAAACAATGACACATAAAACTCCCAATACTTTGCACCAGCCCCTTTAACAATGACAGGATTTAAATAGATGTATTGTTTTCACAAAACGCCAGCATTATTCCGTGGTGCACCGTTGATACTTTCGCATTTACACATTTATGATGTGTGAAATGCATATCAGGAGTTTTGTTATAATCAGGTAGTCATATTTTGTCATACACTCATTTTGGACTTGTTTAATTTAAAAGAGTAAAGTGTTTCAACACCACAGCGTGCAGGTGAGGAGAATACTTTCCCTTGTCCTACGTCACTTGGTCTTTAGCTCTTTTCATTTAGTAATAAACCCCCTCCCCATGAACTCACTGAAGATTGTTGGGAAATGGCTAGTCTTGTATTTTGGTCAGTGAAGAAACTAGCCTGAGACACATGGTAAATGGTCTAATTTCCCTGGCCTCTGCCAAATGCTCCCTGGGCAGCAGAGGTGGCAGCACTGGCTGCTGCACTCTGGAAGTTTCGGTTGGTTATGACTCCTTGGGAAAACTCCTGTTGGGCCTTGCTAAAGCTGGCACCTGTTCTTCTGTACTTGGAGTGGACCTAGGTGAATGTGAAAAGAGACGATGAGGGCAGTGACACGTTTAGAAAAGCAACTCACAGCTCACATGTTCAACATCACTGCTGTGATGGTGGACGTCCATATTAAACAACACCAAAGTTCTAAAACCTGACCTTAGTGTCCCTTTCCCTTCCCAAAACATTTCCAATAGTCCTACATACAAACGAAAATGGGGCTTCATTTTGGGTCTGCACAACCACAAAGTACAAAAGGCAAGCCCACCCGTTCACAGGGTACTGATAGTACTGATGTTTTCCCATACCAACACAAATACTGGCTTTTACAACTTTCACAGACAAAAGTCTGGATGGTCTTATTTGTCTTTATTACAGAGCACCCAATGTTCTTTTTTCCCCCCAAAACAAGCTGAAATGTGGATTCATATGACACGGAACACATTCCCACTGTTTTTCAGTTCACCAGACCCCTGAGAGAAGTCAGGGGTGTTGCTGCACAGAACTGATGTGTTGCATCCTCCATGTGTAATAGAGTTTTAGGTTCTATTTACGGATGGAGCAGCAAGCTATATTTTACAGTTTTAGATTTTAGTTTTTATTGCATTTTATTAGGGCTGGGCACATTAATGCGTTAATGCATTAATTTATTAACTGCAATAATAATTTTTTCACGCTTTTTAAAAAAACGTTTTTCATGTGGTAGACGTGACAGATTTTACAATGTGTGCTCTGTCTGTGTGTACTCTATGCTCATCAGAGCGGAGCTTCGATGCGTTAGTTTAATGAAAGAAAAAGGTACAGACCTGTGGTTACACACAGGTGGTTATGGACTCTCGGAAAAACTATTTTTCTATAATAAACTAGATAAACGTTAATGTCCTGGCAAATAGCTTTGGTTTCCTATTGGATTTGATTACATTGTTTAAGTTGAGATTTACAAGGAATATTTAACTGCTACTGTATAAAGGAATACCACTGTTAAAAAACATCTTATTTGTGTTTGCAGACTTAATATTACTACAATTTTGTTTATATAGCAGTACTTTTACAATAAAAGTAAAAAAAAACCTTTTGAATCATTATTACATTTTGCGATTAATTGCTGAAAAATCATGCGATTAATCACGATTCAAAATTTTAATCGTTGCATAGCACTACATTTTATTAATATATATTTTAGATAATTATTATTATTATTCTATTATCTCCAGTTATTTTTCTTTGTCTTCAATGTCTGTGTTGTTCTATGTTTTGGTTGACTCTTCCCAAATTATTTTTTTTAAGGGTTCAACTTTCTGACCTCTTTACAGTATCTGTGAACTTTTCTCTACCTCTCAGCAGTTTCTCAAACTTCACATTCCCTCTGTAGCCATTTTACTGCAGCTACTGTGCAGTTTTTGTCAGAAACGTTAGTGAATCTTGTTATGTTTATTTAATCTGCATGTAACCTCACTGCACTGGAGTTAAAACAAACAGTACAAAGTCACAATTAGAAAACCTATATTTACATATGCATGCTGCACAGTATCTGACTTTCTATTTTGGGCAAGAATAATCAATTGTATGCAAAGACTGCAATTTATTTTAACGTAGCAAAATCAGGGTTAGATAACCAACCTATTAAATGTGAATCAGACTTTTTGCAAAGTGTAAACTGTAACATTTCCTTTTGTGAAAATAAGTTGTAAAATGTTTAGCATACCATTTTCAGTAGGATGACTGCTAGGACAGCATTTACAGTGAAAAAACCAGCCACCACCATCATAACCACAGCCACGGCCAAGTTTTTGCCAATCATGCTGATGGATGCGATCCATCCACTGTCAACAACAAAGACAAACAGACAAAGCATGTGTCAATACATATTTTCTTTACAGTGAGCTTTTACTGGAAGTGAGGAAGTGTTTACTGTTCAACGAACAACTAATTGTTGGCAATAAAAAACATCACAAACTTAACTGAAATAGAGAAATTAGCAAACATCCTTATCTGCCACAGAGACTGATGGTAAAGCATGAATTCTGAAAATGTAAATGTTTGAAAACAGACAATCCTAATATTATATGATACAGAAAAGAAACCCAAGAGAAAAGTTCCACACACTTACAAAGCAGCAACCCAGACAAGTTAGGGCAGCAGGAATCTGCCAAAAAGATGCAAGAGAGGAGAAACGGGGCAAGAAAACACAAACCCAAGGTGTGAATGTAGAAACACACTGACACCCACTTACTATTAATCTGCCCAGAGCAGAGTTTACACACTCCTACTTATTAATGAATAGAAACTTGGGGACGTATTCACAAAACATCTATCTATCAGCTATTCACAAAGCTGCACAGTGCATCTTTAGTAAAGAACAAAACAGACAGAACTCCTAAGCTAAACATCATGTTTCATAAGTGAACTTCCACAAGGTCCACAGATGACTGCTGTGTTTTTTTATAGAACATATTTAGATAAGATTTCATACATAAAAGAAAGCAAAAAACAGACTTGTTAGCCATACTGTCTCACTTATACTAAAGACTACACTTAGGATTAGAATATTTTGTAAATACGACCCTTGTTTTTAGCAATGACAAACTGCCTCATGCATTTAGACCATATCTTCAGACTTTCACCCAACATGCAAATTATTGTTTAAAGGTTTCCCACTGACCTGTTTCCCCATCTGGGGATACCCACAGTTTGGATAATGTACACTGCCACTTGGAAGAAAAACACGAAAAAGAAAAAAAAGAAGCTGAAGGAGCTGTCAGACCTGTAAACAGACAAAAACAGAGGGCGAGTTATTATTATGTTCATCTGAAAATGAGTCAAATCAGTCAAAAGCATTTGTAATTCAAAATCCCCAATTACAACAAGTACTAAGTATATACATAAGTAAATCAAATATAGAGTTCTCTGATACCAAAGGAAAGAGAGAGACCTTCACAAAATGTTTTTATTAACATCGACCTGTAGTGCTATATCTTCTAAAACTCCTGGCTAAATTAGAGAATGATAGCCAAAATTTTAAAGGGAAACCTAAAGACACCACTAGGTTGTAATTTATAAAACAAGCACATCAAAACATACTTAATCTGGCAGATAGTAAAATATTATACCTGAAGGCCTTGTAGACAGGCCTGTACCAGCAGATGAAGGAAACAGGGGTGAAGAGGATGAACCAGAGGATAGACAGACCAAAATCAACACCATACTGAGAGTCTGCAGTGAAGTAAGCCAGGCAGGCCAACACGTTGAGAAAAAGAGTGGCACTGTGGACTGAGGAGACAAACAGCAAACCAATGAGCTGCACTGATGATGGTGGACCGATAACTATCATTAAATACACCAAGCTAAGGACAAAGTAAAACTGGTCAAACTTCAGCTCAAATTTTCAAACTAGACAGTGTTAATTCCTGCATCTCCATTTCTTAAAAACAGAACTTTAAAAGACGACTGACTTGCTTACTGTACAAACAAAACCCATCGGATGCCAAGCGTAATATCCTACAGATCAATAATCCTTCCATCATCAAAAACAACACTTGTTTGTCTGAGGCTGTGATGAGGAAATACTGCCAGTATAGCAAAGGTACGTACACATCCAGAGGTAATACATTCTCTTGCAGATCCTGCGATACTCCTCAGGAATATCCTCCTCAAAGTCCTGATAGAAGCATGGTTTCACAGGGAAGAAACTGGGAAAAGGGGGCCAGTTGTTCTCTTTAGCTAAAACAAAGATTTCCCCATCACATGTCAATGAGTGGTGTGTCACTTCTTATAGTTATATACTGAATATTTCACACAAAGTTATTTGAAACAACTGCAGCTTCTCACCTCCAGTGTTTGATCTTTCTGAGGTCCTGTTCTGTAGCTCCTGCTCCTTCCGATCAAGCTCAGCTGCTTTCCTCTCCAGCTCCTCCTGCTGTTTGATCAGGTTAGCCTGGGCAGCAGTTGCAGTAGCCTGATGGGTGATGAAGAGCTGAACTCTTAACACTGTTTTCAGTATTGTCGGTGCATCACTATAACTCCCTACTGCATTTGCCACATTGTGATGATAACGTCATAAAGCACACAACAGGCTACTGTAGCTCTGAAGGCTAAATGTTACCCATATTTGCTGATTGTAACTGCTGACTCATAACTGTGGTTCAGCTGATAGAGCAATACTAAATTCGTATGACAGTATTTTCCAAATTTAGTTTATTACAGACAAATTACTGAACGTATTTAGACAATATATATTACCTAAAAGTTACATTTTCAACTGTAATATCTGTAAATTCTCTATATATTTATAGTTCACAATATATGCAAATACAATTTATTAATTTAGTAGAAACAGCCATGTAATATCATTGTCCATAACATTTAAGGATAGGCTCTCAATTTTCTCAAGTCTCTCTTAAAACAACAAGTACCAATTTGAACAATGAAACAGGTTTTACTTGCTGTAATAAATTATTTTGTTCATACAGGCCTTTATATGAGAGACTCTTCCAAGAGATGCTTCAGAAGCAAGTGTAGGAAGAGTGTCTTCTTTTGTATCTGGTTCATATCAGTCACGTTAATTTGATATCTTCCACAGCTGCAGCAATGTTAACACAATTTACCTCTTTTCGTTACTTTCTTTCCATTGCAACTCAACAGAGAAACACAGTCCAGGGAAACACACATTTCTCTTAACCAAAACATTTATGCTTGACAACACTTGGAAGACAACTAAATCATTTGACTTAATTGACTGTTAAAGGCTCATTTTAGCTTTAGATACACACTTGAATACATTTTGCACAGACTAAAAACAGGATAAATCATTAACAGCAAGCAAAAACTGATCGGTTCACCTCAAGTGATATATAAAAAGCATGAAATGTGATTCACTTATTATTTGTTTCTTTGTTTTTATTGTAAATGTGGGTCTGATTCACCTTTGGGCTCTGCTCCACAGACGTCTGTAGTACAGCAGGCTGAGAGGAGGAAGCAGAGATGGGGATAGTCGTGCCAGAGAGGTTTCCCTGTGGAGCAGGTTGAAGCAATTCAGATTTTCAAATAACTAAACAGCATCTCAGTGGCACAACACCAATACACCTACATCATATGATCAGTAGTTCTATTAAAGCACAAACCATGCCAGCTGCAGAGAATGGATTGAACTCCCCAAGGTTTTCAGTGGCTCTGCTTGTAGCCTGTGCTACGGAGGCATCCTGACAAAGACATCAAACATAACTTGGTGTTATGACTTGTCCAGTTTTGATTTGGTGCTACATGTGAAGTAAACATTTACCCAACCAGCCCAGAAAGAATAGTCTTACACTAACTATTAACACAGTCTTGGCCCTGGACCACACGACTCAGTTAAAATGTTCAGTTTCTTATGTTTGAATAAGCAAACTATGTTTCGTCTTTTAATAAGTAGGTCAGATACACAGGTGAGATGAACAGTAACAGTAACCAATACCGTACTTCTTATAGTTATTCAATCTTAAAACACCAGGATGCGAAAATGATAAATATAAAAAAAAACATACGACAAACATAACCAAGATCGTGTCTTTCTACAAACTACGTAATTAAAATCACACAGTGTTGCTTGAAGACCAGTTTGACAAAAACTGCTGTTTGGTTTCTGTCAATGGCGCGTTCAGGAGTCGTCACACACAGTTGATAGCTAAATACGAACAGGCACCTGTTCACGGCTCTGCCTACCTGCGCAGGTGAGCACACACTTTTTTTAACAAATAATCCTTATATATAGCTTATAATTAGACTCCAGCGTGTCATACTTTGTAATTGGGGCGATTCTTTAGTCAGGAAATGCTGAGGCCAAACCCAGCAACCAACCAAACAGGTTTTGTTGTAGCATATCTCTTTACACGAAAAAGCGGCTAAAGTCTCGGTTCGCTGACAGAAGACAAAACGAGAATCTCACCTGGAAGGGGTTTACGTCCACTGGGTCCGCAAAGGGGTTGCTGTCAAATCCCGACATCGTAGATAAAAGTTTATCTGCTGTGAAACACACAAAGCGACAGCTCCCGTCTCCCCAGCTGCTTCTACTGCTGGTGCTGCCGCGACACTGGCTCTGTGCGCATGCGCCGCTCCATAGGTGGACCACGTCACTGGCTGCCCACAGATAATCAATACGGTCTGATTTTATTCTTACATATGAGCTGTGTCACCTGACAGGGTGAAATCTGTCAGCTCAAAGTGAGCTCTTTTTCAGTGGTGGAGGAAGTATCCAGACCCTGAGCCTACTTAAGTTAAAGACCTTTTCATAATGAGAAGTTTATTAACAAGACCTACAGAGCAGAATAAAAAGGAAAAGCAGCAAAATTGTAACCATAAAATCCACAACGGCTTTTAAAAACCTTTTTTTCTGTCAGAATCATGGGTTCATAAGTGCCTGAACAAACCTGAGCACCTAGGAAAATATGAATGTGATAATAACTGCCCTGGTACAGGTTATTCAATAGCAGCAGAGGTTCATTAGAAAAAAGGCAGGACATCACCTGCCAGTTAAAGAGGAAAGAAGCCTTAACTGAGGTCTTATTTCACTTTTTGGATGGAGACAACAGATCACTAAAGCTATAAAAAGAAGCCATTGTAGCACAAACACTAAAAGGAAACCCACAGATAAAGACTGTGGAATGCATTAAGAGTGGGTACATTCTTGATACAGTATACAGGTATTCCAAGTGATGGCACTTTTAATAAAAGTCGAGTACAAAATGTATCTTGGGAATTTAGCTGTGCTCCTTAAACTGCACAGTGACTAAAATACAATAGCCTATTACATTACAGGAAGAAAACATTTAGAGGACATTTCAACCTTATTCTTAAAGTGTCCTTATAAAAGTAACGTCTACTGAGCAGTGGCCACTGTGATGAGGCACATTAACACATTAAATGCTTCTGCAGTACTACCAGAAATGTCATATGTCTGAAAATTAACTAGTTATGCAAATAATATGTCAGTTACAGTACAATAAGCTTAAACTGGCCACAGTAAACTTAACATAGTAAGTAACTTAGTAACTTATCATATTAGACCAATTAAGATTATAATAGCAAGGCGCTCGTGTGTACAGCACTGAATCAAGCAAATGCGTTTTAAATAGTTCATGCTGTAAGAATTCGGTTATTATTTCTTCTTCCGAAGTTACACTGTCTCACTGTTAAATGGGACTTTTTATTGTCTGTGCCTACACCTACTGCACACCCTTTTAATTGTAATCAGCATATCACATATTAGTTTTGCAATGACGGTGTACATGATTAATTGATGACCACGCATTACTGACCAACAATAAAGTGTTATCTTATCTTAAAACAGGAAGAACAGAGCTATGGGTAATGTTAATAGTAACACCTGTGCTTTTCCTACTATGACAAGTCAAAACGTCTGCTAACAATTTTAATACATTCTCTACTTTGGCATTGCAGCAAAATTATAATACTGAGTGTCTTAAAAAAAAGACAAAATGGAAAAATACACTTAATGAAAGGAGACATGATGATTTTATGTTCTTTCTTGATTGCTTTTGAGCAAACACTTTGGAAACAGGAGGTGGGGGTGGGTTCAGGATTGTGGGGTAACAATAGATTTCGAGAATAGAATAGCATTTGTCCACTGTACTAACCATTACAATTGTTGTATGGCTGTTAAGCAGTTAATGCAGAGAATTTATACACATCTGACAATCTTTGCAGAGATGGGATCCCCCTGGCTGGAATACACACCAGCTGACTTGGTCCCTTTGATGGCGTTATTTCCCATGTAAGGGGGAAACAAAAGCAGCACAAAACTTAAAACACATTAAGTGGTTTTCTCTTACACACACACACACACACACACACACACACACACACACACACACACACACACACACACACACACACACACA
>JAUYWH010000018.1:14881841-14930200 GCA_034779795.1 Ctenopoma multispine | reverse complement strand
ACACACACACACACACACACACACACACACACACACACACACACACACACACACACACACACACACACACACAGCCAAAATCCGTACATCTCTGTCCAAGAGAATCAAAAGGAAAAAAAAAAAAAAGAGATAAATATATGACTTCAACTACCCAGCAGAAGCTGGTGTTCTGGCTTTGTACAGTATTTATACCTGTATATTATATGCTATAAAGAATTTCTGTGACATTAAAATTCATTAAATAAAGAAAAATAAATTGTAATAAGAGCAACCACTGCTTTGACTCACTGTTATGAACTGTAATTCATAAAGCAACTAATTATTGTGAACTTTAAGTTCACTGCAACATCCATGATGACTGATGCTGCCCGTTGTCTTCTGCTTCAGCTTTTCCAGCTCTGTAATATTCTGGGATGCTGAGCGGTCTTCTGCATATTCCAACATTCCCTTTTCTCCGTCTTCCTGCTCAGGGTATCTCCTCTTGGTGCTGAATAATGAGCTGCCAAGGCACTATGAGAGCATGGGTGGCAGTTTATTCTACAGAAGAGGAGCCCTTTCACTGATTCATGTCCCACTGTCAAACATCTTCCTCCTCTGGAGGTGGAAATACTGTACACGGCTTTTGGGGACACTTCTTTGCAAAGAAACTCTTAGCAGGAGTGCTTTGAAAAGTGGAAATTAAACAACACTGCATTACCTCCCACAGAGAATGTATATATCTCCCAGGGAGCTGGATAGAAAATAGTTTGGTGTCCCAGTGTCCTTCATACCATGAATTCACTACTGCCATACATAACCACCTGCTGTGGTATGTCTGGAGAGTCACTGCCGTGGCCTATGCCTTCTTGGGAGTGCCTCAGCATTGAATGCTTGGTCGCTTTAAGTTTCTGTTTGCCCTTCTCTGGGCTGAAGGTGCCTCGGCTGGTAAACTGGGGCCTTTCATCATACATGCTTTCGAGATCTCCTGTAGGGCTGCTCTCTAGGCTGTCGGACTGGGAGGCTTGAGGTGCGTTCAAAGGCTGGGCTGGGCCTGAGGCTAGGGATGGAGATTTGGAGTGGAAACGAAAGCGCCGGGTGGTAGCAGAGGAGGAAGGGGATGATGGGTGGAAGTGTGATGAAGAAGAGTATGAAGAAACACTAGAACAAGAGTCTACAGAGTCGAGGGAGTCAGGCTGCCGGCGGAGAGTGTGGCGTCGGGGGCTCTTCCTGCCAGATCTCTGAGGCCAGGGGGAAGTCAGTCTCTCTGCAATAAAAGATAAAGACACTTTTTAGAGATATACATTAAAAGATTACAAAATGAAAGGTGAGTTACAGTTTCCTGTGTAATGACATACCACAGAAGTCAGAAATGGTTCCCTCAGAATCCACATTGAGGTTTTCAGAGCTGTCAGCTGTACCGATAGATGCTTCTGACTCTAGGGTCTCATCATCTGATGCTCGTGGCTCCAGAGACAGAATCTCAAAAGTCAACTCCTCTCTGCAGAGGGAAATTTGATCCATATTAACACATGAGATGAGCATCATAAGGCACAGTTAATGTTAATACAAGCAAAATGGTATTTTTGTAAAATTCAATCCAGTTTTCTTCCAGACAGTTATTTGTTGGGTACATACTGTACGCCCTTACAATTTCAAGACACTTATAGATCATTAAATATTTTCAGAACAACTAAAGTGCAATGAGGGACTTTACTTCTCTTTCTGGAGGCTTTCTATTTGCTCTGTCAGCACCCTCTCTTCCTGCTGCATGGCTGCCTGCTGATGCTCTGAGATTTCAGCAAACGAGTCTGTTCCCTCATCAACTCGACTCTCTTCTATCACGTCATCAGCCCCAGGTGGCAGCTGGGGACTACATGGGGGTGAGGATGTGTACGAGCTTTGACGGTGTATGTGGCCTTTTCCCTGAGAAACAAATCAAGGAGAGCACTAAAAGAAAAGCTACAATATGATGTCACATACAGGACACTTACAGTGGAGCTTCCCACTCACCACATGAAATTAGCGTATTTAAATTCAGAACAATGAATGACTGATCAAACCCAAAGATACACACAGAACAATAATATCAACTCTACCTTTTTAGCTGCATAAGGCTGCTTAGTGCAAGAGTGAGAAGGAAAAAATATAAATCAGCTTTGCAATGTTCTTATTATGAGTTGTAACACTGTAATCTAATATCAGAGCCTTTCAATTCTAGAAAATTATCTGCTGTCTCAATATATTTTTTTCTGGCTGAAAGTTTCAGTTCTTTGAGGTGAAGCTAAAAGTAGCAACATAAGTATTGTGTCCGGATATTTGAGGAAATACAAGCGTTTAATTACTGTCCACATCATCTAGGAATAGAAATTACAAAAACAAAATTACAGTTTTCAAATTCCAATTTTAGATTTCCAACAATTTACTCTCATCCACAAACGCAACACAGAATGGCAGAATGATCAAAACAAAAACAAACAGCAGCAGGGACTATGCAAAGATGACTCATTCTTTTGCTACGGAGAATATTATCATCTGAAAAGCTGAGACGTGCAGTGATCAGTATCACAACATCATAAATGGATGATGGTTTATTCATAGTGTGTGTATAAATACCATAGCTTGTGCTACGCTCATAAATCTAACAGCTATTAGTACGGGTCTCTGGGTGAAGGAAAGGACAGATTAGGTTTCCGGAGAGGAGAAACCTGCTTACAAATGAGGAAATCAGGGCCGGTATGACACTAAAGATGTTTTTACGATGGCTTTATGAGGTAGATTTAGCAATGAGTCACTGTACATTTTTCATCCTGATTATTCGGCTATTTGATCTTACCATTGACCGTCGAATGAAAGTCAATCTGTTCTTGGCCTTGTTCTCAGCAAATTCCAGGGTACTGATATCCTTTAGTCGTACTTTGTACTTATTCATCTGTTCACAAATGATAAGTTCGACACATCTAGGGAAGGACGGAACAAATAAAAAATATTAGAAAAATTAGAAGCACTCCCTCAGGCAAAGACATCACAGACATGGAGTATATTCTTACGCTGTTGTCTTGCTGATGTCCTGGACGCTCTGCAGTGGATCAATGGTGTCAGGACAGCGCAGGATACAAGGAGCAAAAACTATAGCTAAAGCATTGGCTGACATACGATTTGTCTCCTCTTGCAAAGCAATCCTAAAAGTATGAATTCAGCATTAGAATAGTCCACCCAGAGGAAAATAAAGTTTAATGTATTAATGCTATTCTAAAATTATCATAAGAAGTGATTTTTTTTTATTACCTGACAAGATGAAATATGAGGCGTTCCAGAGTGTTTAGGTGAGTTCTGCTTAGCTGGTCAATAACTGAATACACCCCTCTGAGCGTTTCCTTTTTATCCTGCAAACCTTAAGAGGCATTCCCACAACATAAATCACTGTTTGCACAACAATATATCTCCTACTTTTCACAATAAATACTTTCTGTGGACACAATCTCCAGTGTAATGCACTTGAAAACACAGTGCATTTGGATGGTGCTTACCCATGGCACGTATGAACTCCTCATAGAGCTCAAATGTCAACAGAGGATTAGGTAGGTCTCTCAGCCACTGTTTCAAAACACTGGCAATAACATGGATGTTGTAGACATCCAGATTCACGCAGTCCACATCTGTATGGTCACAAGGAGAATGTAGACAAAGCAAAGCAGCACTTCGTCATCCGATTTACTTCTCTCCCAAACATTTCTCAGCTTAAAAGTCAGCTACAGTAGCATCATTCACATGCTAACTATACCTTATAGCTGAAGTTACCTGTATCTAGTCCCTGCTTTAGTTCCTTAATTTTGTTGGTTGAGCCGGATTTTCTGTATATTCCTTCAGCGTAGAGGCCATGCATCTCAATATAGTTGATAAGCTTCTCCACTACCAGGGGCACTGTCCTCTCATCATTAGTCAGACGAGAAACTTCTACTCCAAACTGTCTTGAGGAAAGCTCTGGATCAAACTGTTCACAAAAACATAATATACTCCGATTAACGTATGGGCATGTTGTGTATACACATGTAGACACATGCACACAGCAATAACGACCCATATTTTAACATGCAAAGTTTCAATAAATTCAGTATATTTTCAGGTCACTACATTTTGTCTTTTAATAACTATCACTACTTGTGTCTTGAATAACCATTAATCCATTCTTGTCTTCTTAAGGGTATGCTGCAGCCAATCCCAGCTGTCATTGGGCAAGAGGTGGGGTGCACCGTTTACCACAGTTGTTATTATCACATATCGACAGACATACATTCATAACTATGGGCAATTTAGAGTCATCATTTAACCTAACATGCATATGTTTGGATAGGGGAAGGAAGCCCGAGAACTTAGGGAAAACCCATGTAGACATGGGGAGAACATGCAAACTCCACACAGAAAGGAACCCTGGGACATTACTGTGTTAATGCACAATGCGGCCGACTCACCTTCTTACTGCATTTAGTGGTCGTCTTCTGGCAGCACTTTCTGTGACAGGCATACCGGCACACTGGATAAACACAGCCAGAGAAATCAAACAGATCAT
The DNA here is from genome assembly GCA_034779795.1 of Ctenopoma multispine. Taxonomy (NCBI): domain Eukaryota; kingdom Metazoa; phylum Chordata; class Actinopteri; order Anabantiformes; family Anabantidae; genus Ctenopoma; species Ctenopoma multispine. The sequence goes on along the minus strand of JAUYWH010000018.1, from coordinate 14,925,654 downwards.
TTCCATTATCCACAGAAAGGCAGTGCCTCCTCATTATTCAGCAAAAGTTGGGACAAAAGGAAAAAAATGTTATCACTTGAGAGACCAAGCCAGCATTGCTTGGCATGAAGAAAAGATCCTGTGCAAATAAAGGACAAACTGTGCAGAATAATCTCTGGAGAGACGGAGCCGCAGACCCCATGAGTCCAGTTGAATACAATCTGATTAGAGCAGAGGGGGAAGAGAGGGTGGGGCCAGACTGAACTCAGTTCAGCCAAAGACATAGTGTGTGTGCGTGTGTGCGTGTGTGCGTGCGTGCGGCAGAATTACAACATTAACATCAGTTGACATTTCAGTTATTTGGATTTTAAGTTCCACCAAATTTGTGTTTGTTGAAATTCAAAGATTAAAATTGTTGAAACAAGCCCATAAGATTCCCCAAATTCTTGTTTTGTCCCATCAGTGGTCCAAAATGTAAAACAAAAGTCTTTATATTTAAGAATAACAGCATCCAGCAAAGATGGGAAGTTTTCATTAATGATGAACTAAAACAAATATTTGAATATTCATTTATTATAAGTAAAGGACTGCCAATGATTAATTATCAATTGACCTATAAAATTATTTCAAAACTGACATACTTCCAACACCATCCACAACCTTCAAACTGTATATGAAAAAGACATGTTTGACATTTTTCACACATACACTCACATTTGCACACACAGGCACGGTCCATCATCCAGATGAGAGATGAGCAGTATTCACAGTATGTGGGGATGCTGTACTGGGTGGACTTGAAAATGTGGCCGTTAAGCTCCTCCACCTGCAGAGAGCGTAACAGGATTTTTCTTTTAAAATAACCTCTTCTATTTTGATCACTCATTTATCTATACGTTATGTTACCAAAGAGAAAAACATGGATGTAGAGTCCTCTACACCTCTTATATAGTTTTTCATCTGTTGTGATCAAGATCTTGTACTTTGTAATTTTGCAAATGACACGAAAGACTCACAACGTCTGTGTCCTTTTTCCTCCATTTTTTACGTTCAGGTTTAGGTACCTGCTGTAGAAACCGATACAAAAGAACAGGACAATCAAGAACAATCAACGTACATGTACTTTGTCAATGTTGCCTTAAAATCCAATCAATTAAAATAATCCTAAGGCATCTCGTAACCTCAACCAAAATCCATAACTGTGTCTTCACCTTGCTCAGTGTGCTGTCCAGTGGTTTGTACTCGGTCATGAACTCATCCAGGAAAACTTTAAAAGTGTTGACCCACACTTTGACAGGAGACTCACTCCAGTCCCTTTGTTCCTGACGCATGGTCTTCTCCAAGATATGCTCAAACAGAGCATAGAGATCTTTGTAGCGGATACTTTTACCATCATCCATCTAGGGAGGAAAATCACGGAGAAAACAGTTATTTATCTGACTACTTTATAAAAGATGTTTTAGTAAAACAAAATCTAGTCTATAACCATAACATTTCTACTTAGTTTAAGAAAGGAAATCACAAGTGATACTTTGAATGAATATTTTTACTTTTAAAGGTCATGTAAACAGCACTTACTGCAAGGGCTGTGGAGTAAGAATTGAAGATGTTTAGACGGAATTCCTTCAAAGCCTTTTTAAATACAACATCCACCATGGTGTCCTTCTTGCTGTCCTCATTATCCAAGTCACCCATCTAAAATATGACAACAATGATCTTAGTAAGAAGAGATAGATATCACAAATGCACCTGTAACACATACAGTATAATCATCAATCAGAACGACGTGTATGTTTGCGTCGACCTTCTTCATAAGGAAGTCGTTCATGCTCCTGTAGTCGTTGATGCTGGTGAGAATCTGCAGCACATCGGTCTGCCACTGAGCAGGTTCTAGAGCCACATTGGTGATTTTAACACTGCGCCTTCGTTTCACCTTCGGAGACGGTTCCTTATTCTCCTTCAAGTCTCTGAACCCTTGATCCAACATCAGTTCAGGACTACAGGGTGGTGATAGGTTTTCCTGACCTGCAGTGTATAGAGAACTCAGGGAATCAGACTAGTTCATATATCCCCCAAGGATCAATATTGTGGTATAATATCTTAAAACAAAGGTTCATTCAAAATAAAAACCAAAAAATATTTCAACATCTATTTTGTTATGTGAAATTTGCATCTGGGTTACACACCCTCTCCCAGCAAAGGTCCAGTGTCTCCATAGTCTCCATCCAGAGAATCAGCTCCACAGATCAGCTTTTCCCTGGATGTCTTCTTATCCCCGTACTTGCTCTTGCCCCAGAAACGCATCCTACCACGAACCCTGTTCAACAATCAATGCAAAGTTGATAAAATTGTTTATTAATTGAGTGACAACAGTGTTCTTAAAATGAAGACACTAAAAAAATTTTAAGATTCTAACAATGTAAGCTGAGGAACAAACCGTCCATCTTGTGAGTTCTTCCGCATTGATTGCACTTTGCCCAAATCTCCTGACGAGATGGCTTTTTGCATCTTCTTCTGCTCGTCAGAATGTGCAGTCTGAGAGGAACAACATGAGGTTAATTAACATGTTAAACACAGCAAAACCAATAAAAGTCTCGATTCCACATTGTCACGTGGTTTATTATGTCATAATATGAAGATGACTTCAAGCCAGAAGATGGCAGCATCACATCATCAGAGCTGCACCAGCTACAATGTACACTACCAGAACTTTTAACTATCAGAGAAAATGCTATTCATAGCAATTATGATATTACAAAACAATATCACAACAAGACAACAAATCAGTTTTTCCAGGAAAAGAATCAATGAAAGACCGAAGGTTGTTCAGTGATTAAAACTACACTACTGCTACATGCTAGGAGAGAAAGTATAATTAAGTGACATGCAAATATTATTAACCAGAAAGAATAAATCGAGAAGAAAATCACTGTCAGCTGTGAAGATGCCAAACCACATTAGAAAAGCAACTATATTAAAAGCTCTAGGTAAGTAAAGGAAAACATGTTTCTAAAATGGTCCTTCATCTATCATCATGTGCAAACTCAAATGTTCAGTGTTGATCATAACTTATGCAGGGATTACCAGTTAAGGATTGGATTAATGTCTTAAATACATGTCTTAAAATTCATATGAATATTTGTATCATAAATAAAACCATTGTATATTGCATACAATATACAACAAAATTGTACCTTCCGTCCAACATTAAAAGAAAAGGTAGAAAAAAAAAGATGAAGTCATTGTGTATTTATAGGAAACAGAAGTTTGTAGTAGCCTAGCTTGAGTTGCGATACAGATCAATCTACTAATTGTCTGCGTGCTGAAGGAGGTTAGAGATGTCAAAGAGCAGCCATATTTTAAGAGGGCCACTGTCAGCTTTGATGGCGCCTGTTACCATGTCTGAGTCACTGAAACAGGACTCTCCTAAGCCCGCCTCCATGGAGCTCTGTTTGGAGAGGGGTAGAGTGTAATGACGCGGGCTGAGGGAGTTGTCGCCATCATAGTCATCCTCGTCTGAATCGCCCCCAAGTGAGATCGTGGGGGCACGGGTGAGGAAGTCGGAGCGAGTCCGTGCCATTCTGGCTTTCTTTTTTTGGACCGCTCTTCCAACCTGGAGTTTACCAGAAGTGATAACAATATGTTTAAACTGAGCCTTTAATAACCTGTAGAAGAGCTTCAGTTCATTCTGCTCTTCACGTAGGTCACAACGATGACTAGTATTGCTCTCTTGCCAAAATACAGTAATTCATTCACATGACACAAAAAGGCACTCCTGCACATTCTGTATGTCTTGTCTGAAAGAAAAACATTTTGCTTACGTCACGTGGTTTTGTTCCTTTAGGGAGTTTGGACACTGGTGTGGGTCCCTGTTTGGAGGGTGCAGTGAGAGGTGCAGATGCTGCAGTGACAGCATCACTGTCAAACCTGATGGACAAAAAGAGTAGATGATATATATATATTATAAAGAGCCTCTGCTGAAGTTGTTCCAACTTTATCCAAATAAAGTCAAATCCAAATGCTTGTGGTTATAGCATGTTTCTCTCTGAAGGTATAAATTAGGATGGTTTCTTCATCAGTGGGAAGGAGGTTGTCAGAAATGTTCAAACTTCATTTTGTGTAGTTTAGGCCTTTGTTACAAACATTTATTCATTTCAGTTATACTTTCCATTTTTAAATATATTATTTACTCACTCGCATTTATGTTTAATTTACTTTTTGTTTGTTTCTCTTGGGTCATTTTATTGATAGTAATGCAATGATATTATTTCTGCTAGGATGTCAGACAAAGAATTAAAAGACAAAGAAAAAAAACATTATGGTGATAAAAAAAAAGAGAAAAAATTAGTGATGTATGAATACTGAATTAAATACTCACTTTGCAAATGTCACTTTGTCCTTCGGAGAGAAGAAGATGTTACCCGATTTATCTGTCATACTAACTGTGGTGCCTTGGCTGCTTGGTGGCTGCTTGGCAGCTGTTCTCATCCTGGTTCCTCCTCCATCTCGAGACTCCAGAATTAGTTTTGGTGCCCATCCCTCAGCAACAGGTCTGCTCTCCTTCTGGCTTTCCCTGGAAGCAGAAGCAGGTGGAGGAGGGATGCCTTGGATGTCTACTCCTGGGGCCACTGATGGGGCGTGAGAGTCTGACTGTGTTCTTGCATGAGGAATCAACCCTGCTGTTCTCTCTATCAGCAATGAACTGGGTCTAACGGGCTTGCACGTTGCAGCTCCACTAACATCATTATCACTCTGCCGACTCTGCTGTATCGTGTGTAGTGCTTGTTCTCTTTTTTTCTCAAACATGTCTCTCTCATACTGAACAAAGAAACGGCGTTGCTGCTCCAGCACTTCCTTCTGTTGTCTTATCTGCTCCATCATCTCTTTTTCATTCTGCTGTTGTTGATTACGCTGCCTCACCTCTTTCTCCTCGTTCAGTCGCACCAGTTTCTCCATGAGAGTCTCATCAGCCTGAGGGACAGAAACAGCGATGGGACTTTGAGGTACAGGTGTTTGGTCTGGTTTTTGTGGCAATGGTATCAACTCTCCTGTCTGGGCTGCAGAATCTCGAATCTTGATCGAGGGAATATCAGTTAGCGGTGTTTCTTTCTGCATACTGATGACCACCACCACTGGTCGATGTGTTGATTCTCGCCGTTCTTTGAAAGGTCTGGTAATACTTGAGGAACTCGTAGAGGCGGCTGCCTCTGTATTTTGTTGAGGCTCCTCAGCAGGACGGCGGGAAATTACTATGCTGCCCTCATTAGCAGGGACGTAAAACGTAGGGAGGTAGTTATTGATTTTGGGCGGATGCATCGGGGCAGAGGGGGCTGCCAGATTAATTTTCATTTGGTCCTGGTTGCCTGGGTGGGCAACAGCATCAGAAACTCCTGCTGTACGTGGTTCAAGTGGCTCTGAGCTTGCTGAAACAACCATCACATTAGGCTCAGGTACTGAAGCTACTGAAGGAGGAGGGGAGCAGGTGTCGTCGATATCTATCACCTCTTCAGTAGCCTTGGGTGGCTCCTCATCCAAATTGAGAAGCTCAAAGCTGCCTTTGGAGCTCTGGCTGTCAGGCGTGCCCTGTGGTGAGCGAAGAGGTGGGGTTACAGGGGGTACCAGCTCAATAGACCAGCGGCGCTCCTCAGATGGGGATGAGGCTCCACCACTGGTTGCCCGGACCTTGAGAAGCTCCAGGCTGAACTTTGCCTGCTCCAACTCTCTCATCCGCCGACTCTCTCTCTTTGCCCGTGTGGTTTTTTGGCCGGGCTCCTCTGCAGTTCTGGCCCTCTCTTGCGCCACCACAGTGGACATTGCAGTTGAGGCTTGTGCTTCAGTTGGCGATTTAGAAGAAATCTCTTGCAGCCTAGCATGATCTCGTGCTTCTCTTTCCTCCTTAACTGTACTCTCATGGCTGCCGAGTACTTGGAGGCTTCTTTCGCGTTGCTCGTATGAACGATCCTCCCACTTGCTGAGGTCCAACCCCATAATGCTCTGATGCTCTTCCTCCTCTTCTTTGGGTGAAAGACTCACCAGGCCATTCTGTAGCTGGAGCAGTGTCTCCTGCTGCTCTTTCTCCTTCAGTTCTCTCAGTGTTTTAAACCTGTCAATAAAGACATGATTAAAACTTGAGTTAATGTGAAATTGCTTCCTATTGCCAGTATCAAGATACAGCTTTCTGTTCATAACAAACTGCATCTACTTCAAGTATTTACCAAAGTTAGAGTGTGATATTAAAATTCTTTCTCCCAGCAGCTCAGCTGATTGTAGAGCTGCTTTGTATTGGACTGCTTGTGTAATGGCTTTCTCTTACCCAGTCTGTTGCCACACTGAACCATGACTAAATACAGCAGGAGCTATGTGCAAAGATTAAACTGTTTCTCACCAGCTTAATGAAAATTAAGCAGTCACCTGCCCTAGAAGCTATTTTCATAATATGGAACCTATATAAAATATTTAAAGTTAAATGTGTTAACTTAACATTAACATAAAAAAAACAGGTGCTGCTGCCCAGGATAAAGTCACAGGTGTTTAATATTATGGCTTACCTCTGCCTGGCAAGGTAGCCTCTGCTAATTGCCTGTAGTTGTATCACAGCAGCATACAGATGCAAGTATGCTTCTCTGGCTCGATGACAGCGCCAGGTTGCCTGAATAATCAGAGCGGCTGTGCAGCGTCGATAAAGCCATAATCTCCACGCCCTCTGTAGCACAAGAGCAGCCTCCCTCCACAATCTGAACCTCTGACGTTCCCTGTAACCTCGCCAGTGTGCCTGCAAGCACAAAACTGCCCTGTCCAGGACGTTTGGGTCATAGTCCTCCTCCTCCACCTCCGTTTGGTACAAACTGCTGGGCTGGTACAAACGCCACCATTTCTGTGTAGAAATAATAACAATTAAATATGATTTTCACGACACTAAACTTCTTTTTCCTTTTATTCATAACCAATTTAAGTGCCTTATGTTCTTTCTTTAAGACTGAAGTTAAGCCCAAGTAGGCTGGACAACTTTCTGATATTGATTTCATATTGCACTGCAAGTCATTGATACAAATAACTCTCTATTAATTAAAATTTATTAAATTGATCAATTTCAAGAGAAAGCCATACAATATAGAACCCTCATCTGCGGTACATTTCCAAATAAAAACATAAAAAAGTGATTTAAATGATACAGAAAAGATAGAAATAAGTAGATATAAGAGATAAGAGAAGCAATGTGAAAAAGCACTGTACCTGAATGCAGATTGCTGCCTCTCTCATCCTGACAAACTGCTTCCTTTCCAGCAGGGCTCTGAATCGTCGCTGCAGCATGACAGTGAGTCTGAAAACTTCCCTGTGCAGTAAGGCCTGCAGCTGCTGACGCTCAGCCTCACGCAAAAACACCTGAGGGGATGGGTCACAGGACAGCACACACATTTAATGAAGATTGAGTCTCTCCAGTTGCTCAGAAAGAGAAATATGCACAGTCTGACCACTGGATGACTACGTGGTCACAAGAATGTGAGGTATGATCCTCTAATTATATAGACAATGGAACAGTGGACCCCACCATCATGCTTCATTCACGCTATGAACTGACTCACTCCAAATATGGGGCTACCTCTTCATTACATCCTTTTATTCAAAGACAGAAGACGCTTTTGGTAATATGAAGAGTATCCTCAACACTATCCTGTCATGACTATTTATAGACTTTGTAATTTAACGGATTAATAAACTAACCATGTGAGATGAATTCATGTAAACTCATTTTAGGGAGACAGTACAGTGGGTTTTCCATCCCACAGACAAAAAACACAAAACAGGCCATCCAGGTTGTTATCAGTAAAAGGTGTAAAAGCTGAATGTCTTGTATCCAGCAGAAACGGGGAAAAAGTCAGCTTGTAAAATGGCAACAATCACTGCTGCCAGTTTCCAAATAATTAAACAGGGTGACATTGAGGAAAGGTGATGTAACACAGTGGAAAGCATGCATCGCTCCCAACTTTTTGTGTGTTGCAGGCATCAAACTCTAGACTTAGTCTCAGCTTATATTTGCAAAATACAGTGAAGATAGTCTTTGTACTTTTGTCAGATAAATAAAGATTCAAGTCAATTAACAGATCACAGAAGTTAGTGTTTACTGCATTTTAGAATAACTCAGCTTCACTGGAAATGGGGTTTTTACAAAATATGTTATTTTCTGTTAGCTGGTTCCAAACCTTTACTAAAGCTATATCAAACTTACAAACTTGTTTGAAATATTCAAAACCAAACATCTGTTGTTTTAAATTGCTGCACAACTAGATCACACTGGAAATTCTAAAGTTCATACTATTGGGGCGCGAAGCAGTGGGTGGAGCTGTCGTCTATGAACCCCAGGGTGAGTGGTTATTATTACTATTGTTATAATTGGTTTAAGCATAAAGCTCACGTTCACAAGACAATAAAGTAGGTTAATTCAGAAGAGGATACTGTGTCACATGTAAAAATGAATATAACACAATGTTTACTGTATTTGTTTATCATCTGACAATAAACTCAAAAATAAACTGCAGAGAGGAAAGACTGAGTAGATACCATTGTCTTTCCCACTTGGTATCCATCTTTTTCTAGGTCCAGCTGGTCTAAACACTGCTGGATTCCCTCTCTAGTGGCACTGGTGCCTGCTGGGAGCAGCACGCAGAAGTGATGTACAAAATCCTATCAGAAGAACAAGGAAAGAAAAAAGAAGTTAATTCCTATATTATTATTCGGTTTAATGTTTTAGTCATGTGAACAATAGTTCTGTGCAGTAACATCTCTAACTAAAGGTTAATGCCAATAACCTTGCTGAAGACACTTTTTCTCATGCAGATTCCAATACAGAATAAAATCATTGGTGACATACAAACGGAAGACCTGCTTTTGAAATTTGAAATATAACTCTTGACCAGCACTAGTATCCTATACCATCTCTTGAGCAGAAACAAGCTGGGTAAAAAAAGCAAGAAGTTGTCAAGGCACATATGGTTTCAGGTGAAAAAAAAAAAAAAAAATCATGCTGTCCATAGTTGCAGGGGTTCAAACATCACAGCATAAATATGCTCAACTCCCACTCTTCAAACTGAGGCCCACTGTCTGAATTCAATACACACTGCACACTGGGCTGTAGGGGGTGGATAGGGAAACAGATGCTGTGTTTATACAATTACAAGCATGGGGAGTGTTTCAGAAACCAGAGGACAATAGAGAGGCTCTGTTTGGAGGAGTTGGGAAACAGCAGAGTCCTCTAAAGTGATACCATGCTCAAGATATTTCTCATTAGTTTTGACCACCACACTAAATATGTATGCAGGGATTCCAAGAAAATGACAATGTCTGGTGCTCAAATTATTTGAGTGAGCTCATCAAAACAGTTAGAGTAGGTGCACTCATTTATCTAGATGTTCAATTGAAAGGGAAGTCTACAGAAAGTCTGTTAGTTTTCAAATGTTACTAGTAACTACAGTACATGTGTCTTAGTACAGTAAGGTGCCAGTTCAGCAATGAGCTAGTTTTGTCTCATTTGTATAGATACGGGTGTTTCAGTCCACAAGTTTCCAACCCAGAAACCTGACCTATCTGCAGGGCTACAGCAGATACCAGTGTGTGAAAATAAGTTGTGATTGGTGAAGTGACTCCTTAATGAACTAGCACACTGACTCATTTGTTCCCAAAATCTTGACATGACATGAGTGGTGTGAATGTACCTTCCATGCTACAAAATGAAAAAACAAATGCAAGAAGAAACTAGAGTAGGGGTGAGTCAACCCAAAATGTTCTTTGTTTAACAGTTGATTGATTACAGTCAGTGTTGAACATCCATTAGAATTAGAGTCCAACCGCTGTCTACAGAGTAATGAACATGTGCAAACTGTACATGTGTACTGTTATCACCAAATGCTTGTTTCCTTTGTACTTAGTGTATAAAATACACTGCCTGGACAAATAAATGTCACCACTTTTTACTAATTAAATGTGTAAGAGTCTTCTGCTGGATAATTACTTCAGTCATTAATATATTTCCGCTGGCAACAAAATTACCATAGCAGACTATCTGAATGACCAGGTTTTTCCTTCAGTGGATTATTTTTTCCCTGATGCCATATTTACAGATAACAATGCCAGGATTAACCACTTACTGAGAATGCATGCTGTAATCAAAGCAAAAGGTGCAAGAACAGGTGGACTGATCTGTTCAAATAGTATCTACAGTGTGTGTGCACGTGTTACCTTAAAGCTGTACTTGATGTTGTAGCCCGACTGTCGGATGCGCACAGTTTCCAGCATACCTGTGTAACGCAGCTGCCTCAGCACCAGGTTATCATTAAAGCGTAAGGGCAGCTGAGAGACAAAACCAGAGCCGGGGGGGTGGGGAAGGTTTGTGAAATTCAAATTCTAATTCAAATTTTGAAAATGCTTTGAATTTAAACTTAAGTACACTGTACCTTCTCAGCATTGGAACGGATGCATTTGACAAAATAAGGCTCAGATTGACCCAGAGTCTCCATTAGCTTATTGAGAGAGGCCTAAAGAATGGACACAAAAGCAAGACATCAAATTTAAAACAGATAAGAAGCTGAGATACACCGCTGCTGCTGAGCAAATGGCAGTGTTTGAAGAGCAACAAACACAGTCAGGTGGCTCCATCTGTTTCTAAACATTTTGCTACGAGATTAAAGTCACTATCTGGGATCATACATACATGCAATATGTCTAAGAAACCATGTGGCTGTGGTGAAAAAGAATAATCCTCCATTTACAATTAGTGTGTGTGCATGCGTGTAAACACGTTCACATGTGTCAGCATGTGTGTGTGATAATTCAGTGGCAGAAGGAATTCAGTCTCCTCCTCCACCATGGGAGATTAAAGCAATCAGTGCAGCACAGGATGTGGGAAGTGAAGTCATCCACACACTGGGGCCAGGGCTGCCTGCCAGAGGGGCCTCAGCACTCATCTCTACATCCAACAGCCACAGCACACACTTTACTTTCAAAGAAATCAGGAAGAAAATAGCACTTTTTTTGAACTGGCATGTGTTACCAATAAGAGCTTTTATTATACAGTTCTGACCTAAAAATAACCAAATTATTGAAAACATTAATGGTAGGCATCGGCCTCATATATCTCACATTCCAGACAATGCTCTGCTAACACATGTTAAAACAAAGAGCAGAGCACATACATTTAAAAGTTGTATGGATTAGACAGTGGTAGGATGTTACCCCCCAAAGCCACTTTGTTTTTATATATACACATATTCGCAATGGAAGAGGATTCCTCGGTTCAGCTCAGGCTAATCGTGTTATTTTTACGGTGAGAGCACTGAATGGGAAATTACTGCCTGGCAGTATGACACTGGCTCTGGTTCTGGTTCTGTGCCTGACCTGGAACTGTGCGCTGATACTGGGTGGTTTCTTCTTCTTGTGAAGGTGAAGCAGTGACTTGGTGATGCGGTCATGAAGCGTCAAGTTGCTCAGGTACTTCAGGGACTTGACATTCAGTAAATGCTGCAAATGTAAAGTCAGTGTTCGTAAGGTTTACAGTGTGACACTACTTTAAAATATGTCTTCTATTAGGACCGATTAAACATATCCTGCACTGTACCTTGGGAAGGATGGGCTTAGATTTGTAGTTTTTATTCCTCCTAATTATAAAAAGCAGAACAGAGAAGTTAGTCCAGCAGTTTAATCTGTTATAAACACTTAGCACCAGGCAAACAAATTCTTTTTGTCCCCTTTTTACTGTCAAGTACAAGATCAACAAAGCATTTAATTCCAGAAAATTTCCCAGGGGGAACATATTCCTATCAGCAAAGTGAAACTTTAATCATCCCTGTGAGGAAAATCATGTCTTGACCACAGGGAGGTCAGAGGTCGGGTCAAAGACAGGACAACATCTGACAGGAATGTAGTGATCATCTCTAGACACCAACAAAAATAACAAAGAACAGTAGAAGACAACTATGCAGAAAACTACAGATGAAAGTTACAGTGAGGGGAGTACAGTGTAATGTCTAAATGAGTGGGAAGTTACAGTGAGTCTAAAGCAGTGTGGTGGCTGCAGCTGCGTCATGTTACTGACATGAGGATGTCATGGGCTCTCTCGAGGAGTCTGCTGCTGGCAGTCTTGACAAAGATGCCGTCTTCCTCTGTAGTGGAGCCGCTGGATGTTAGGTGGCTCTGTCGACTTACACGTCTGTTCCAGCTGTGGCCCGGAGAACCCCTTTTGACAAAACCCATAAAAGTCTTATAAACAGAAAGAAAGACAACAACATACTACAATACTATATTTTTATGTGCTTCGTTTTGTTAGTTTGGTTGTAGCTGCAAATGCATAAATTAAATACGGCAAATTAAAATGCAGTCATATGAGAACAAACTCTTATAATGTATCTTGGGTAGTATACAAAGGCTGCTGTCTTCATCTGACAAAAAAACTTTCAATACATTTTCATTATGTATATCAGACATATCAACAAATACGTTACAGCAATAATTCTGCTCTGTCTAACACATACATTTAAATGTAACATGTTATGTTTAATTTTAAACTGCATCACTTTGACTATGTAAAACTAACATTTTCCCAGAAAGTATGTCACAAGCCGGGCCAATTGTTTCCATTTTTCATTTTTTTCCCTCCTAGGTGAACGTGGAATTCATCAGACACAGTTTAGTAAAGTCTCAAACGGTTTAGACCCAATGCCTCAAGGTGAAACCTAAGAACCTGCCCAGAACACAAACAAAAAAACACAAGCGGTCTGTTCATGGTTAAAACTATTAACCAATACGAACTATTTTAGAACAGTAGAGAGCACAAGAGAGGAAAAAGGCAAAAAATGAAAGACAAGTGATATTTGGAGTATATGGTAACAATTTATCTTTGCTTCAAAGTCAATTAAGTCACCACAGTTTTTGGTGTTGTAGCCATGGTGCACAGAGAGCTGTTTGGGTTGAAGGAGATTTTGTCCTGCTTAAATGCAGAAAACATTCTCATCAGTCACAGTTGTACTCATGTGTGTTTTTGTCCTAATGTGTCTAATTACTAGCATGCTAACAACTAAGATGGTTAATATTGAACCGTTACACCTGCTGAACATCGGTGTCATTTTAGCATGCTGACATTAGCATTTAGCTCAAAGAACAGGCTCATATAGCTTTAAAAGCAACAGGAAACCCTAGTCAAATTCATTTCATGGCTAAACAAAAATATATATAATAATATATATATAATATACAAAATAGAAACCAGGTGTAAAACAAACTAAACAAGTGTCACTAACATTTACACTACTTTTTCTCTCTTTAGAGGCCAAAAATGTTTCTCTATCACAGCCATTCTTCTGCTAAACTATCTTCTATCTCTATCCTTAAATATATTTGGACAGGGTTTTATTGTATATCACCATCACCACTACAATATGGCTTCAATGGTGCTTGTTTTCCACCATAGTATTTATCACTCCCTTGGCGCTCCTCTCCAATGCATAGCTCTGACTTTACATCACAGAGGAAGCAGCTGCACAGGGTTTAGGACTCTCTTAGTATGTGGAGGATGAGTGCGTGTCAGTGAGAAAAAGAGACAGAGAGGGAGGCACGGGGAGGGCAAAGGTTGCAAATCACACTGAGGGGGATTTTAACAGCCCCATACTGAGCTCCTGTGTAACAAAAGCTGTCTTGTATGAGCTGCTCTGGATTACCAGTCATGGTCGTTGTCCTAATCTCACAATCCACAACTAATTGGAGGAGGTGGGGTGACTCATGATTACTACAGTCATTTCTCTTTTCTTGTCCTCTGTGTGCCTAGGGGTAAATATCATTAAATTGGATGGTGAAATATATTATCTAGGTAAGGCATATCATCTCTAAGGAAGACATTAAGTGCTTTTAAGTAATATTTATGTAAGATCAAATTCTAAATTAACGGGACTCCTTGGACGCCCAGGGAGAGAATCTTATAAAATGTCTCAAACAAACCAAAATACAATACAACACAACAAATAGTTCACAAGAAATGCCTTTTATGTATTGCTGCTTAACTTCTATCATTTCTAAAATAAATAATAAATTAAAATAAATATCAATTCAGGACCAGATTAAGCTTGGATTTGATAAGTTATTTACACGTAGAAAAAGCTAAAAATGATTTTATTGAGCCCCTACATCTATGCTTAGACATATTTAGGACAAACTAATATACTATAAACATCTCATCTAATATGACATACCTGCAATGAAACATATCTTTATGATGCTTATAATGTGGCATTTGTGATCAGAGCAGTACTTGTTTAATTTCTGAGCCTCCGTTATGTTAGAATGAATTATACTGTCATGTAAGCAAAGGCAGTATTTTGTCTTGTACTTGCATATCCGGTCCATGTTGTTAGGGAGGACATTACTTTGAATTGTGTGCTATTCTCAATAAGTGATATAGAAATAATTAATCTTCCCAGAGATGCCACAAAAAAAGAAACTTTCCTAACTTAACCTGACAAGGAAGCTTGATCAGAAGCTTTATAAAGAGCCTATAGCACACAGTCTTACCGTGCTGATTTCTCATTGATGGTGTTGCTTCCCTGAAGGTCTGACAGTGGTGTGCGTGGACTCTTTCTGGTAACAGCTGATCACAAACAGACAGGTTGGTATCATGTAAAAGATCACAAAACCACACCCTCACACACATTGACACAAAACGGACAGACACGCCAATACATAATACACTTCTGACACCATGTGACACTCCAGTGTTATTGGACTGAGTTGTTTCTTTTAAACTACTTTAGATGGTTTAATATTGAAACAAAGACTTGTGAGGTTAATAGAGAGTAGCTTTTGTTAGGGTTAAATTATCAAAATGCTACTGAAGAGTTATTTAAAATAGTGTGGATTGTAGGTTTGGTTAATACTTGTATTGGTATTTAAAAATATCAATTAAAAACACACTTTATATGTTATCTAATGTCGCCAGGCAGGCAGTAGTCATTTATGCCAAACTAGACAGCACTTAGAAAAGTAAAAAGGTTTAAAAGTAATTAAGTTTAATAAAGTTGCTTTGTTACATTTATACAATGTGATGACTGGGGTTTGGAAGAGACCACCCAACAGTTTTCAGCTAAGTGTTATAAGTCATACACCAGCATCCCTATGAACCTACAGCCAATCAATGACAGTGATGTAAAATAAGAGAAATCTAGAGTGTGTTAGGCTACTTAAAAAGCAATTTGGGAAAGCAATTACAAACAGTATACCGTTTTCAGTTTCATTGCTCTGTACAACATTTTCACTCTGATCTGGAGCTGCAGGGTGGCACAAAACAAGAAGACAAACACATTTGAGTGTAGTGAACTGTTCGTAGAGTAAAAGTGATCTTTGCAAGAAGTGTGCGAGGTCGGCTGTGTGTCCTTCATCAACATTTGTGAAGTTTTCTTGAGCAAGTTAGTGATAATGCTGTAGAAATCTGCATCAGAGCTATGTCAGCTTACAGGGTATAAGTGACAGAATAAGGTAGTTGATTGTAGAATTGTGCTGCGGTGGACAAGAAACTATACCCACTGCCCAACAGACAGGACTCGACATAAAAGCGAAGCAAAGTGCTTTTACTGACAAAAATTCCTGTGACACCTACAGGTGTTACTGCTTTTTTCCCCACTGGCCCAAAGTTAGCTGATAAAGCAGTACAACTCCGCATTTCTCTGCTAGCCATTTATACTAGCACACCGATAATGACAGACTGAGTGAAGCATGCTAGTGAACATGCAAGACAAGACAAATGCATTCAGGTGCATAGGAGAGGGTGAGAGGGAGACAGAGGGAGCAGAGACCAACAAGCATCTAGTCTAGTGATAGAAAATACAGAGCTGTAAATGAAAACACAAAGTAGAAAATAAAAACTTTGTGAAACTATGTCTTTGAGTTTAAATGTTATCGTAATTTTGATGTCTTTTGGCTTAACTTTGGTTTCAGTAAAGTTGATGATGTTGGTCAGCTTATCCCTACAGTTTCCCCAAGTCGTGGTCTAACATGATAGAAGGAGGAGTTATTGTTGTATAGGAAGCCTTACTGTAATTCTCCTCTTTGCATCTTTGCAGGATCTCTAAGCTTCTCTGATGCACAGGGTGCTGAAGAAAGCTAAAACTATCCACACTTTTCAAAACTGCACAGGGAACAGCATCATCATGCCCTTGGAGAAGCAAAACAAAAGAAAAACAGACAAGAGAGAAACAATACACAAGGACAGAAAAGGGGGGAAGAGAGAGAGAGAGAGAGAGAGAGAGAGAAATGACAGATTAGACAGCAAAGAAGAAGAAATCAAGAGATGCAGTCATCTACTGGAGAGATACCTGTGCAAGATGTCTGGGGAGAAGATAATTAACATTCAAAACTGCAGCTGGAGCCAGTAGTGGGATGTTTGCCATTATAGTTCTATGTGTAGGTATTTGCCATTCCCATGTTCATTTAGAGAAAAAGACTCAGACTTGGCATTAAAAGTCATCATTTTGCAGAATGTTTAAGAAGATATGTAACAGAAAAGTGTCCTCTGAGTGACACGGATATCATTTCAGTTCAGTCAGATGAATCTCTAAAGGATATCTAAGGATACATGGTTTCTAATATAAGATCTAAGTGTTAAGTTTTAATGCGTAGGAAGGATGCAGAGGCTGTGTCATACGACGGCAGTTCTAAAAATCTGACTACTAAATATCAAGTACAGCGAGAGTAAAATCTAAGAGAAAAGAGCATTCATAAAGAGCCAAAGCTGAAAGAGACGAGACGTAGCTACTATAAATAAATGGCAGCAATACTAACACTATGCACACATATCACAGAACACTAAAGTGACTAATACAAAAGATGATGAGATAAATCAAACTATGTTGAAGAAAGAGGACAAAATCTAAACTGCAATACATGGGAGCATATTGTAGTGTACACTTCAGGTAAACTGAACATATTATATTTCTAATTTCATACAGTTTGTTGGCTGAACAGAGCTCGTTTGGTTTTCATTCATGTTTACAAACTGCCTGGCTCATCATGTTTTATGGTGATGCTCTGCAATGTGAACTGAGAGGGTTGTGTAGTGTCAACTGTGCAGCTACAAAATTCAGTAAATAAACAACACAGGTACAAAATAAACATCAATAGCTGACATGATACTATAAAAAAACATATTTGACATTTGTTGATAACAGTATTGTATATCTAAGTTCAGTTACACTTTTTACATCCCACTGTTGTCTCAACGCTTCAATGTGCATGTCACTAGAGTTTCTGTTTGTGCAAGTGCTCACCAGTCTTCTTCTGTGTGTGTCTCTTCCCAGCCTTTCTGAAAGCCACCATGGCTCTGAAGTAGGCTCTGAGTACTGCCCAGCGGAAAGTAGCTGATGGGTCGATGCCAATGAGCCCACAGATGAAGGCGTTCTTGCTGCTTTTTAGTAGAGCGACGATGTCCTGGCGCATATGGTCTGTGTTCTTCTCTCTGAAATCCTGTGTGAAATATACAGAGGTATCATTTTACTAGGTCACCATTAGCATCTGTCATAGCAGTTGGACATTTTCCTGGGGTCTACACATTAAAAAATGTCCAGAAAACATTATGAAATTATGTTACGTTATGAAAGCAAAGTTACCAAACAAGTACAAAGGGATTGCAGCAACAAAGCAAAGCAGCTACAATTAAAAAATTATATAAATATAAATATAAGATATACAGTAGGTTTGGGTGACAACTCGGTGGGTTTGATGCTACAGTCATCCCCATTCTGATTACACACAGCCATTTTACTGAATTTTAATATTTAAACTTGTATGCAACTTGTATTCAGCAAACGACTGACTGAAGTGGTCACGTTTCACAGCCTGTGACTCATGAATGCCAGTTTGGTTTCGAGTGTTTTTTGCCTTATGTAACAGCTGACAGTGTGATCACAGGTATGATATTCAACAAAGATCCGCAGTTGTAATCAAACTAGGGACATTGAAGTTATGTCAGGATGCCATCAAGCACGGTCCTGCACAGGAGGAATTTCTTGCACAACTTCACCTACTGAATCGCCAAGGTACAATGGATACAAACAGAAACAGACAGAAAAGGTTGCAAGAGTTTTGGCCTTAAGCAAAGTCCTGCAACAAAATAAAAATCCCTTTGCTTCCACAAGAATTATGCAGACACCATACTTTTGATTTGAACATTTCACAAACACACTATTCTAAAGCCCACTGGACAAACTAGAAAATACATTTAAACCCAAAGGTTTTCATCAAACCTCAAATAATGGTGATATACAGTAACAGAACGTGGCTGTGAAGAAGATGACGATGTGGGAAAAAAGAGGGAGAAGTACAAAAAAACTGTGTAATCAAATTAGATATGGAAATAAGATGCCACTGACCTTGACACCATACTTGACCTTTCCAGCATAGTGTCGGATAATGAAGGCTGGCTGCATGACAGCAGGAAAGTCGATGTAGCTGTTCCCCTCATGCTGCCGCTTAAACTTATCCAACAAAGTCTGGTTGGTGGCTTGAGGGAAACTGAAATAAAGGGACAGCAGAAGGAGGAAAAATGGACCTTTACATCCGTTTTTAAAATAAGAACATAGCATCAAGTAAGAAGGTCTGCCAAAGAACCACAGTGTTGATACACTTGTTTAGAGTGATCAACTATGTCACAAGTCCTTAGAATAAATCAGAATAAAAATGTTTGACAGAATCCTGACCTGTTCATCCAAACAGAAAATCATAAATTAAAGGCATTACCTTTTCCTCAAGTTTCTAATCCAGTATTTATGACAGGCCACTGAAAACATGGCAAGTTAATACTGATCTGTAGCCAGTTTTGACATTTTATTCTCCAGTACCACAGAATGAGGATCACAGCATTAAGCTGATCTTAGCTCTGATTTCTCTTCTGTCCTTCAACAGAAATTCTGCAAAAAATCAACAGCTTACAGGAAGAGAGGAGGGGAAGAATGAGACACCAGGGGGTTTGGAACGGGGTGAAATCTGAGCTAACAACACAGCCAAACGCTTAGAGCTTTCCAGCTTTTCTAAGTGGGAAGAATTTGCATTTGTGTCCAAATGGAGAAGAGGGAGAAATAAAGAAGGAAACACTGTTAGTAAAAATAGTCACAGTACAGTCACAAACCTGAAAGCATTACATTTCTTCTCCAATTTAGAGAGTTTACATTACAGACAACTCCATCTTACACTGTGCTAATTATTATGACATTTCAGAGATCAGCAGAAATGTATCGACATTTAACACAACTCAAATGTATTTATTATTTTGTGACAGTGTTTCCAAAATGCGCAGGGAGAGTCAAACTTTTTTTTTTTATTGTTATCATATTTCCCATACCATCTGCCTCCTCTAAGACACATGAGTTGCTGGAAGCTTTATTTGACAGTGGTTTGACAAGAAGTATATTTTAGTATTACGACCAAGTCCATAAAACATGAGGTTTGAATCAACTCTTCCAACTATTACACCTGTGCTGTAACAGGCCCCTGTTTAAGAACCCTACATGCTGCTGATCTCAGGATTTATATGCAACAATTATTCTTCCTTTAGCTCCGCTTATCTCTTTGTTGGTCTTTAAATACTAGATATTTATCTTTCTTTGTCTGTCTGTCTGTCATACTGTGCTGAGATATAATAATAAAACAATGATATGAAAGATGTTTTTTTTAATGAAATTTTTGTATTTAAAGAAACTTGTATGCAAACAGGAAACACTTCTGTAACTGGCTGTCTGTAGTGGTGGCCACATTTCATGGCCTGTGGCTCATGAAAGCCAATTTGTTTTTTTTAGCTTTTGGGTGTTTTTGTCCTGTAACAGCTGACAGTATGATCACAGGTACGATATTCAACAAAGTTCCCCAGTAGGAATCAGTTATATCAGCATGCCTGCCAATTTTGCTTCAACTTTCCAGAAGGACTTGACGGGTTACCACACAAGAAAAAACATTGACGTTCCAAGGACACTGAGTAGTCGAACAGCCTCAAAGACTCACTTGCACTCTTCATCCAGTAGGTGGAACAGTGCTGTGGGCTTCTTGCTGATCAGGTAGATGCAGCCTGTATTGTCAATGTAGTCAATATTTCGCCAGCTGATGCCCTCTGCCCTATATTCTTCCTGTACGGAAACAAAATCCAAACAAAGTTCAGTGTTAGTGCTACTCAATAATATTTTATTAAAAATGTAATATTTTGTTCACAACCAAAGTAATTTGACATAGGAACTGTGGACTAACCCATTATCAAAATGTCATCAAAAGCAGACAACCGGTCCTGTGCGAGTCCGACTGATTTTTAATTTTACAATTAAAGCAACAATATGTCTGGTATGTAACCTTTCATTTTGGCAGATCTTGCGAGGCCTCTTGGTGGTTTAATAATGAGAGAAACATTCAAAGCATTTATCTGTGTTCATCTTCATACATGTTATTTTCCTGTGTTCCTGGGAAAGAGATTTAACCAACAAAGACCTTAATCCAGGGACGGTTTAATAAAAAAAAATCACTGGAATCTTTTCTTTTGTCTCTTCACTTCGATTACGTCAGAAGCCTGAAATAAAGTTAATTACAGCTGCTTACGCTATGCTTCTTTCTATGCTAAGGGAAATAAACATCTCACGGAAGAACTATCACTATTCAGTAAGTAAAACCAAAGTACCAAGAGTGCTGATATAAGAAAGAGTCTGCACACTGCACTATAACGGAGCTAATTCTGTAGCTCATCTGCAGCTGGCCGTTCTTGCAGAAAAATATTTCACATTTCACTAACATTACAGCAATTTGAGAGGATACTTCTGTAACACATTATTTTTCTTCTCAGTGACTTTTCGTTATTGTTGAGCTTTCTCTCTACAAACAATCCAACTTATTCCACTCGACTCCAACATTCAACTAAACAAAAGATTTAATTAACTAAATATATTCTTCAGCTCCAGCTGTTATTCCCCTACTGCAAACTGCAGCTGGTTCACCCTCTTGGACTTGCAACAAAATCAGAAGGAGGAGCTGATTTTTGTGAGACTGCATTTGTGAGTTACACAAGATGGTGTTTAGTCTGTGGAAAAACATCTGCTCTTAACATTTACTGTACAGAAGATTTTAAAGTAGCAAAAGTTGCCAGTTACAGGATAATTGTAAATGTTAACTTGTAGTAAAATAGAAGCAACAAGACAAGAGTATACTGACTCAGTCATGAGTCATGTCATGTCACTATGTCGGTTACACAGCAATAAATATTTAAAGGTTGCCTACCATCATACATCAAAATTCCTCAAGCATAATAATGAATTTAAAGCTGTTGGATAAACATCTTCCATCTTTTAACAATAGTAACATTGCAGCGTGTGACAGTTGTCTTTGACTTTGCAACTTATACTATTTTAATAGGACTCATAAGTACACATGTAATATTCAATCTGTGTTTCAGATGAGTGCTGACTCAACCCTTTAGTAATCACTAAGCTGTGGTTTGTGTGGGTGTTGTATTGGACTGCTTTATAATGCACAGGATACTGCATCCACCCCCTTAACATGCCTTTAAATCATCTTTCTAAAATCGCTGTGATTCACTCGTATTTTTGAGTCAACCAGCAAAAGAAGAAGTGATAACATGTCTCTGAAAAGAGCCGCCTCAGCTTCTCTGCAGATTGTTTTCATAGACAGTATTTTACAGTTCCAGTTGTAGGTGAAAAGAAATTTTTTGTTGCACTAGCAGGTGCTACTGGTGCCTCAATGATTGTTCTTTGTATTTCAAAATTCTGCACCTTACTTAATGGCCTTCTCCTTTAGTGCAAGTGACAATTGATCATGCTTCACACCAATAATCCACTATACATTTACCTATCACTTCGGAAATTTAACGTTAGAGTTTATGACCTGCACTATCAACAGGGTGCTCAAGTAGTATTAAACCAAAAAATTTGGGAAAGAAAAAAAACTGGAAGAATCGTACTTCACTAGCACTTTTCAGGATACAGCCTTGGTAATTTACAGAATTTGTGAAAAAAAGAGCCTACTTATAATCTGTGCAGTACACAAGAAAAGGAGAGGAGGCACTGGCACAAAACTGTCTCACACACAGTCTGGGAGCAAATGTTGCCACTGGAAAGACACACAAAGTCTGACAAGCACAATCTGTAGATACAGTATAAGCAGACATAGTATCCTTTAACCTCTGAGCACAAAGAGGTCTTTCAAGTCTATTCTTGTGACATAAATATACAGTATACCATTAAGGGTTAAAAAAAAAAAACTAAAAACTTTGAACTGAATTAGCTCACTTAACAGAACATACATCCACAGTCTGTGTGGTCACAGGCAGGAGTGAGTTGAGTCATGTGGCTGTTGTGTAATGTAGTGAAGAATTTCTTCATTGTCTCAGTGCCACTGTAATGTATGTGCAACGTGAATTTGATAAAGGTGAGAAACGTGCTTGGAAATGGTCACTGCCAAGGAATGTAAGTTGGCACATCTATACAATGCAGCACTGTATATTCAAATAACCGCTTCCGTAATACAGTAGCTCAGAGGTTCAGCTCCTGTTAAAAGCCATAAATAGATAAATAGAATAATTAACCGTAAGAAACAGCATCCTGCTGATTTTGTTTCAGAGGAATCTTACTTGTTCAAGCTTGAAGATGTGCTGGTTGAAGTAGTGTTGGAGACGTTCATTAGCAAAGTTGATACAGAATTGTTCAAAACCATTGTTCTCGTAGTCCTCAAAACCAAAAATGTCAAGCACCCCGATGGACAAGATCTGAGAATGACAACCAAACACAACTTAAAGAAAAGCAAGCTGTTACGCCAAAATGTTGCTTATCCACGTTCAAAGTTTGTTTTCTGAAATTCACTAATAGTAGTAAAAAGTAAAAGTATTTCAAAATCTGAGAAAATATGACATCTTAAAAAAAATGAAAATGAAAAATGAAAAAAACTGGACTATACTTAGAAGTAACTTTATGAGAATAGGAAATTGTCACATTTTGTTTTCTGTTTTTTTTTTTTTTTTTTTTTTTACACGGAAGAATGTCTAATTAGACTTGATTTCTTGTCTGATATATTTTACAAGGTCCTACCTTGGTGGTCTCCTCCAGGTCCTTGATGTTGAGCAGAGCGTGGTTGATCCTGAAGACAATCCAGTCAAACAGGGCACTGTAAAGAGACTTCGCCATGGAGTCTCGCACCGTACCAGCCTGCAGATGGAAACATACACCATCTCTTCAGTGTTACTCCCAGTGTTAATATCTCAGTCAACAGATTAAAAAGTGTAAGCATAAGTAAGAGCACTTTATTTATAGTCTTACAAAAAACACATTACCCAACAGTAAGTACTGAGGTTAGAGGTGGATTTCAGGTAGGCTGAGTTTTTAATGTAAAAAGTCATGTAAACAAAAAACACTATATTTCTGTAATCAGGGTGGGGGATTACAGATTTCTCCGGGTAGATTTCTCCTGAAGAACACCAATTTCCCTGCCACGTTCATATGTAACCGGATTTCTAATTGGCAGAACCAAAGACTAAAGACTGTAGCGGAGTAAAGTCGTGGATGAAAGAGAGATCATCACAACGATTATATAGATAATACAGAAACTAAGACAAAGGGCCAGGTTCAAGCCTAAAAAAATGTGCTTCCCATTGTTTGTTTTATTCATACAGTGTGCACTGTGAAAAGGAGCTGCTCATCTTTCTGTCACTATGCTGTCACACACATACACTATAAAAAGAAAGTTAAAACTCTGCTTTCTCATCTGCTGCACATATACATTGATTTTTACAGTAACCTTGTAACCAGAGTGCATCTAAATACTGTTAATTATAATAATCATGTTTTTTTGAATATGTAACCTTGTTTGTTTCATCTCCACTTTTCTTTGTTTCCTTACTACCTATGCATGTTAATCGTTTCCTAGTTTTCGTATATTATTGTGCAATGTGTTTTTGGCAAAGGGATATTGTTAATGTGGTATTTGTGCCAGCGGTTTGACAAGTCATACTTTGTGCCAACTCATGCTTGACAGACATCAAGCATTAACTCTGAGTCACCCCGCCCAGCTGACACACACATCTGTATTACAAATTAAGTGCTGGCCTTGAATGCCTTGCAACACTGTAAGTTTGTTCTTGGCCTAAAAAAAACAACTATTTCAATATAGGAAATATTTATATCAAGAACTAAATGTGAAACACAGACAAGACTCAGATAACCATGACCTACTTTTAAAAACAGTTACTTTATTCAAAAAGCAGTCAAGATGCACAGTTATTTTTTATTTCTCCTTTTTGACCAAGCATTTACAGTTTGACCCGAGAATAAATCACAACCTCACTGTGCATTCAGTAGCCATTGTGCTCTCCTTATACTTGTGGTAAAATATAAAATAAGATAGAAGCAAAAACTGTAAAAAGCAGATAACAATTCCCAATGTCCAAACGTATCTCTGGAACTGATTATCTCTACTGAAACTTTGGCGTCCTGCAGACTGCTCTGTAGGACATGTCATTATCCAACCTAACACTCACCAGGCTGGCTCACGAGTGCTGCCAAACCAGTTTACTGTGCTGCAGACAGCATGATCTGCCACACTGTCTAATGGAAATATTAGCCTTAATAAGCTTAACATAAGTGCACATGAGGGCAAGAGACTACACTGCTAGGAAGATGTAATTCAGATGCCAAAGAAGACGCCATGTGACACGCGACCTCACAATGATTTAGATAAACCTCACGATGCCCATTATTTAAAACCTGGAGTAGACTGAGAAAGACTTGCGTGCTCAATCTACGTTTTTTCATAAAGACAGAGATTATTCAACAAAAGCTTCCTTGTCAAATTATTGAGAAAAATGTTCTAATTCCTGTATCCGCTGGAAAGATTTGACCTTAAAGCAGCCAGTAGAGCCATGGTCTTAAGAAACAAAACAAACCATTGAGTGGCTACCCGAAGTTCTTTGTTTCTAAATAATTAACCAGGATATTTATAACCACCTCTGAGCAAATATGACTTCCATGAGTCTGGACAGATATTATTTTGTACCCCATATATACTGTGCTCTAATGACCCATAAGCTTTTCATTATTTAGAGGAAATTGGACTTAAAACAACACGAGGGAGGCAGCCTCATAACTCGACCAATAAATGGAGAAATTCATTACAGTATCGCTCAGATTTCTTTTAGGTTTTCAAGTGTATGAATCAGTTAACAGGGAGTGAGATTGTTGTGACTGTTAGAGAAATATTTGCACAGACCACCCAGTGTGATACCAAAACAATCACTGTTTGTTAGTATGTAATGGCTCTTATATATCTAACAGACCATTATGAGGTTGTTAGTGTTTTGATGGGGATGTGTAACACACCACCATCTTCTGGGAGAGTTTGTGGTAAAATACAGCTGAGATGGTTTCCACGGGTGAAAGTTGTGAGATGTTTATTCTGGAAAATAAATCTGTTTTACTCAAATAATGAGTTTGTGTTCAAGAACAGGTTTGACATCACTGAAATATCATATTAGGGCATTATGATGAGTTTCCATATGAACAAAATCTGGTCCCTCAGACTGACGGGTATGTTTCACCCTGTGAATCTATGTCGCTCGCTCGTCTTTCAGATGGCTCTCATCTCCAGACCATGACGTGTGTTTGTTTTCAGAGCAGGTTTCCAATGAAAACTATAGAGAGGCTCAAAATGCCTTCACTTCTCTCTCCGTAGACTGAAGGACTGTGCATGTGTGTATGTGAGTGTGCGTGTCTGGTTATGTGTGGTCACAGATTCAAAGAGCTGTAGCGGGAGCGAGTAGGAGGAGATCCCGTGCTAGAGCACACTGTCCTGTAAACACGGCCGGGTCAGACTGAAGAGCCATGGCTACAGTGCGGTTATTAAGATGGAAAAGTGCCTCTAGTCACACTGTAAGACTTTATTTTAACAGAAAAAAATATATACACAAAAACAAACAACTGTTCACACCATATCTTTAGGCTTGAGTATGTTGCTGTCTCTTAATTCTACATAATTACATACGAAATGAATACAGCACATGTTACATAAACCTTACTGTGTAAGAAATTATCTTTTTTATTTATACTAACCCTTTCAACATAACTTTGTATTAGGTCAGTAAATTATGAAAAAATGGTTATTTCTTTGGGCATTTGTCCTCTCTACACTACCACATTAAAATTAAATTTTAAACACTCAAGATGTGAAGGTGTTTGAAAAACTGTGGCCTTTTCTCACACGCACATGCACCTCCTCAAGAGTGTTCTTCACTAGCTTGTCTTCCTCACCACAGACAGAATTATCCACTTTATTTGTCACCTGTGGTCTGACATGCATTTTACTGTTGCTGTTAATTCCTTTATAAGTAAGTTTTAAACTATTGTACTGGCTACTCCCAGTGTCTTTGCCATTTCTATGATGGGTTTTAATTTGTTTTTTTAGTCTAATGATGGCCTCCTTCACTGGCATAGACACCTCAATGGACCTCATGTTGAGAGTTCCAGTGAACAGATACCAAATTTAACACTCAAAACCACCTCCAGGTGGTTTTATCTGCTTGGTTATTCATGGCCACATAACTGCTTGTAAGCTTACATCTTAAGTGTGTCATTTATATGGGTGTGTACAGAGGCCAAATGCCAAAAAACAGATCATAATTCCTTTATTTATGTACCTAACTATATATTTTAATAAGTGCTTTTAATCATAGGACTTTACATTCACCCATTTTCCCTCTTTCGCTCTACAAAGCAGCATCATGCTTCTATGCAGACCTGCACAGAAAAGAGTGTTATGGGTAACCGTAGGCCACACAGGCTCACAGTGGAGCTAATACGCATACCTCCCAAATCTCAACAATGCATTGGGCCCAACTGTGTGTTAAGTTCATGTTAACCAATCCGCTTATTCAACATAAAGTCATGAGTCTGGTAAGCAGCTGCAGCCTCACCTCAGGAAGTTTGTAGGGAACAATCAGCTTCTCTCCCACAGTAACAGTCTTCCGTGTTGTCAGAGCCTCAAACAACATCTCTTCTTTGACCTAAGGATGACAGTGACACAGACAGAAAATACATTAATTAGGATTTTATTTTAAGGTTTGGACCATTCAAAACAAAACATGACACTATTTTTCTAAAGTTGTCTGAAGACTTGCTTTGCAACATCTTCTCATCAGTCTACACTTCCCCACAACATCCATTAACTTCAGACAACTTGCTTAATAACCTATTGATCCACAAACAAAAATATACAACACTATTATTCATACCTCCAGCAGTTCTGACACAACAGGCAGCACTTCTGGGTTGCAGATGTCTATCGAGTCATCCCTGTAGGTTTTCCTCTTGTAGCGGATATTGCCGAGGTGAAGGATGGCTGACAGCAGGGAAAAAATCCTAAACCGCCCGAGAAACATTTAAGAGACGTTGCACTGGAACTGCCAGCAACTGATGTATTTAGGACAGAGTTGACTGAAATAATGATACAAATTTAATTTTCTGTGCTACAGGCAGTGAGAACCTGAAACTATGGCTGTTATCACACACTCATTGCAGTTGTGTGTGTGCATTACTCACTGCTTGCGAGTGGCTGGAAGAAAGCCCACCATCTCCATGGCCAGCTGAAGCCTCTCAAAGTCATGTTTCAGGTCCTCTCCCTCAACAGTGAAGCAGTCCTACAAAAAGCAGTAAGCAAGTGTTATCAGCTTTACAGCAGCTGTTAAGCCTGGAAGCCAAAAGAGAAATGACAAGTGGCGATGAAGTTTAGAAGGACTTACTAAAGACTGTTGACATACATTCTGCCCAAATGTTTTTAATGTTTACAGAAGGTCTAGTAATGATACTTAAAATAGTTTTTTGTTTACTCTGTAGTTGAAACCAAAAACAACCGAGTGGCCTAAAGCAGTCAAAATGAATGACTCATACTAAAATAAGCTATCATTAAAAAGCTCCGAGGTCAAACACATCAGCAGCACTTCAGTCTGATGTGCAAAGAGTCTAGCGAACAGCAGCATGTGGAAGTTCTGCTCATGTAGTGGAAACTTCTGGCCTGGCTTCTCCTTTGAACCAATCCACAGAAATTCAGAACGGTGGAAAAAGTGCTGAGAGCAGCAGCAATTTCTGGGTTTTCCTGTTTTTGAGTGATGGACAAAAATTCTGTGTGCGCGGACCAGCGCTTAATGCATATTTTATACAGCACATGTAAGAGATGCGAAGTGCAGACATTCAGCCTCACAAACACATACACATAAAAAGTACATGGCACAACACAGACTAATTAATGTCCTGTTGTGCAGTTAACAGGAGCTAATCATGTGTTTTTATGTATAATGTTAATCTACAAAGACTCGTAACTACCGAATGGCTGTAAGATGTATAACAGAACAAAACACACAATATTCACCCCTTACAGTTGCTTTTTAAGGTAACAATTAATCTACAGCCAAGCCACAAATATTACACAAACAACAAAACACAAAATCAAGTGTTAAAACATTGTGTATTAAATAATCTGTTATTTAGCAACCAACTACACGAGTAGGAATAATTTGTGGAAAAATCTGGACCTAAATGTCTTGTTTATGACAGAAGATCTTTTCCTAAACTAGGAACACATGCTTTGATGTAACTAACAGTCCTGCGCTACATACACCCACCATAATGTGGGCTATGCTCTCTGGTTTATGGGCCCATTCGACTATGGCTGCCATAATTATCACATACCGAGGCCTCAGAAAGACAAACACTCCAAACATTAGAGTCACACTTATACCACTGAGTCTCCTCGTCTCTCTCAGTCTGTGGCAGAAACTTACACTGGCCTATTACAGACTTTGCAGTTGTGATTTTCATAGCAGAAAAATCTATACTTAATAAAAGAAGCCCACATTGCTTGTTACAGATTAACTTGGACTTCTATCCAGGTAAAACAATCTAGTAACGTAGTAAAATTCTCAGTGTTATAATAGTTTTAGAAAATAAACATTATGAAAAGAGAACTATTAAACATCATTTTAGAATCTTTTCTTTGAAGATGTTAAGATATAGTTTTTCATCATATTGAACACTGCTGCAGGGATAAGTAAACCGAGGTCACTGCATCTTTATAGTACTGTCTATTCTTGAAAGTCAGAGTTTACACAAAGTACATTATAAATTTCACAGTATTATCAGTTAAAAAAAACAAACAACCTTTGACCTATTGACATGAAGTAAGCGATTACTTTACAGTTTACGGTAGCTCTGTTCTTCTCCAGTGTCACAGTGAGCCAGCATGCACAACATCAGGAAATGAAGCAGCTAAATGAAACTCTTGTCTTGCCTTCCATGAATAAGGATTAATGTTTTATGAGGTTAACATTTTACCTGAAATTGAACCAAGCAGAATGCAGAACGATCCCTGTTGATGTAACAATGAAAGAAAGCCACCTAGATGTTAAAACTACCCACACTTTTTTCAATGCACAGGTTGCAGCTACACAGGGAGCCAACAGTGGTCAGGATATGGTTAGACATGTCAACACAACTCAGATGCAGCACAACGTGGAAAAGCAAAAACAAACAGAGCTAAAACAAATGACTCAAATCAAACCAGGAAGTATATAAAAAAATAACAAAATAAGCAAGGGAAAGGCAGTGAGGCAGTGTGCAGCTGTGCAGAGAAAGTGTGGCTTCAGCTACCAGTGCACAGGTGACTGAAAACCTGCTTGTTGAGGTTTCTCCTACACGTACAGACACACGGAGAGTACATATATAGAGCTGAGGCACAGATACTGACCGGTTCACTCTCATAGTAACTGTCCCAGTGTAGCTGGCGTGTTGTCTTTGTCATCTGGAAATGTTAAAGCAGAGTTTACAGGGGGCGAGGTTACGCAGGTTAGAAAGCAGCATTCCAATGACAGATACTGTATAATTAAACATGTACAGAGTTACGAGCAACTAACAGCTCTGGAAGTACGTGCTGTTAAAATGCAATCAATGGCTAAACTACACAACTCTTATTAAATACAGACACACGGATACATTTAAAATAGGCACAGTCATACGGTTAAACATTCAAAAGAATTCAAACTTTAACGAGAAGGATACAGTAA
The DNA here is from genome assembly GCA_034779795.1 of Ctenopoma multispine. Taxonomy (NCBI): domain Eukaryota; kingdom Metazoa; phylum Chordata; class Actinopteri; order Anabantiformes; family Anabantidae; genus Ctenopoma; species Ctenopoma multispine. The sequence continues at coordinate 14,895,563 of JAUYWH010000018.1, read as the reverse complement.
CACACACAGACACAGAAAAAGCATTTAGAGATGAGCATGAGCCAACACACCTCAAGTCATTAAAGCAGGATCAGAGGGTAGAAAGGAAAAGATACACACATGAACATTTAAGTCTGACATTGTCAAAAGCGTGAGCTCACAAATCTGGGAAAAACATTATATTTAAAAACAAATTCTTCACAGCAGTTGGTGGATTTTATATTTTAAGCACCTTAAGAAATTCTCATGTCTATGCAAAATGTTTTTTTATTTAAAAGATTTGAATCCAATGTTTGCTACAAAGCAGTAAAACAACTGAAACTCTTAAGAGTTTTCTTTGGACAAGTCAAATGCACATTTGTGGTTAATTGTTAATTAAAAAGGATGCAAAATCACAGGACCATAAATAACAGCCACAAGAGTAATCTATTTATGAACCTATAAACAAGTCATCTGTGTGGACAGGAAGAACAGGATCCATGCAAGCGTTCTAACTAATGCAAGACTGAATTTTTTCTGCAATCTCCATTTACAGTAATAGACACAGATGGAACAAGGAAGAGAGATGAACGTGAAGGATAAGAGTGTGTGTACATATCTATGCATGCATGTATGTTTGCATGTGCACGTCAGTGACTGGGAGGAATGGAAGGAATTCCCTGTGGTCTTCTGATTAGCTGTACAAATGGTGGCGAGTGAGTCCTCGGCCGTCATGATGTGACTGTCAAAGCTTTGAGGCAGAGAACAAGCTTTACACAAAATCCACATTCCATTTATGTAGATGTATACGTGGGCTTGGTTTCATGGTTGTGTGAATTAGTTTCATTTTCATCAGAGATAAGGGGACAAATGCCATTTCTGTCTTTTTTCTGTTTGTCTAGGTTTCTGTCAGCAGTAGCGTAGTGGCGAGAATCTAAAAGTGCATAGATTACAGGTAGATGAAGGCCTAGTTGTAGGATAACCAACACACGTGGTCGCAGTCACAGAAACAAATGAATGCACACATACATAGCTCTACAGTAAAACAATCAACAGCCATGAAATGTTCAGTGTAAATGGAAAATAGTGGAACTATATAGTGTTGACAGCCGCAAACAGTGGAATGTGTTTCCTTTGTGCTATAATTTGTCTTTTTCCTGTTTCCAGACACTGTGATAGAGAGTTAACTGTGCTTGGCTTCCCAGAGTCTAAGATTGAGCAGGTGTACAAATAAACTAGGGCAAACAAATCACAACGCATGGCGCAAAACTCATGTAGCCATAAAAACACAAACAGAAATGGACATCAACCAGTGCGAGTCAAAAATCATACAGTTTGACCTGTTGATCTATGTAACCATTTAAATGCTGAAATTCCCACCTGACTGAGGTAATGATATTCTTCTGGCTTCTTGAGGTGAAAGGCTGTCCTCTCTTCTTCACTCGCTCCAGCAAGCAGGTAGTAAAACACGTGGTAATTCCTAATAACAGGTAAACCAAACAAAAAAATAATATTTCCACTTATAATTAGTTGAGAATTCAAAGATAATGAAAGCTTTAAATTCAGCTAAACAAAGGTGTCTTCATGCATGTTTTGAAGAACATCATGCAAATGTTGAACATAAAGATAAGTTTCTTGAACCAGTTAACTTTTTTGTACATGTGTACTAGTGTACAAACGTTTTGCATGTAATGTTTAGCATCAGAAAGAGGAACAATGATAGTTCAAGTGTCTCAGTTTCTTTGTGTGTACAAATGAACATGCATGCGTGTGTGTGTATTTCTTTCTGTTACAGCATCTTACTGGGCAAAAGCATGCAGCAGCTGGGCGACCAAGTTCCTCCACACATACAAGCTTTTATGAGCTTGGAGTCAGCAATACATCTCAATAAGAGGTGGCTAACACAGGAACCACACCAGGAGAGATTAACCTCCAACACGCTATCCAGCTATGTCCCACACATTAGTGTCAGCCCCAATTAGAGCTCAGTTCACTTCATGACCCACACTTTGGCAAACTCAACAACAGACTTTTTGAGTTAAATTAACTTATATGTATATTTTTAGTCAAACTCTATTATATACTTGTTGCAAGCAACATTTTTTTTTGTAAAAAGTAAGTGAAAGTTTTAAACAGAGGGCAGTTACTGAAAATGGGTTTGTTTGTTGTTTGTATCCATGTTTGGGAGATTAAATTTTTTTTGTATTTACAGCAGTGTTATATATTTGTACAGTATATCAACAATGTTGCTACTTATTATGGAAAAAAAAAACACGCAAAAAAACATGCAAAAATTCACTTCATACAAGTGGTACACACACATCAGATCAACACAAGCAACATAGTGAATCTTGATAAAATGACATTTTCAGAGGAATCTGTCTGGATGGCAACTTTTTTGTTTTTGTTATACATTTTGAAGATTATGATGAAGATGTGTTTTTCTGAGGAGTGCTCACCGCTCATTATGCTCTTGATAGACCAGCCTGGACTTCTCCAGGAGGTATTTCTCCACATATGCTCTGTGAAAAAAATAAGTAATTAACTTCAAAAGATGATCTTTTGGGGACTTTTAAAAATATCTGTTTCTGTTTTCTTACCCTCTCACAGTGCCACTCTCTTGGTAGTTCACCTGAATGAATTTGCCAAAGCGACTTGAGTTGTTATTGTGAGCTGTCTTTGCATTCCCAAATGCCTTTAAGAGAAAGAGAGGAAAACTTGGTTAAAATGAAAAAAATGAAACACTGGGAAAAATAAATGAGAGGAGCTTACATATTAAATATTTACACACAGGTTAGTGCCAGATGCTTAAGGTCAAGTTCTGAGTTGACCTTAGGTGTGGATAACGCCTTTGTGGGTCAAGCACACAGAGACATTGGTCCCATGCCAAACATTGCCTTGAAACACTGTCAGCGTGGATGGTGTGGAGCAAGCTTTTCCTCTTACATACTTTCAAACAGCGTCAGTCCGAGACAGATTAATAACATGGTTTTAAGATCTATTTAAGTCAGAGTCAGACAAATTGCCAGAAGAAGCCAGGCCAGCAGTCCTGATGGAAAAAAGCTCCTCAGTGAGTAATGGGATCCATGTGGCTGCGTGGAACATGTGTAGTGGCTGTGCTTTAATAAGACAGTCCAGTATTTCCCCTCTCAGTCCTGTTTATGTTGTATGGCTGCCTGGAGGGGAAGTCGTTTTTCACCCTATATAAACCCTCCAGTTATTTGTAGCTCTGCCACAAGTAAACAAATTCCTCAGCGAATCACTTAGAGCAGCCATGAGCCCCGTGTCTGTGGAATGGGAAACACCCCTCCCTGACCCCACCCATCACCAATGCCACATACCAACATGAAAGCATGCTGGGGGATAGCTAACGCAAAGCTAATAGGCAACATTAAAGGGGTTCAGGCTGCCCCTAATCCATTAGCAGATGATTTGGGGGACATGATTAGCCAACATCAGTGCTGCAACACAAGTCAGAGAAAAAGGACATCCTTTACTTTTCCATCTGCAAACAAGTCATGGATATGCATACACATTTGGGTAAGGTAGTTCATTGCAAATGTTAAAAGACTTAAGACTTATGCGTTTATAATACAATCCATTTCAGAAGTATCTTAATGTTTAAATGATGTCTGTACCACTGTAGGTCTATGAGAATAGAGACCATTAAGATGCTTTTAAGAATCAGGTACCAAGAGAACCAAAGACACTTTGGCCTCTTTAATACTGGCAGACCCTGGCTCAAACAACTGGGACACAGCAATGATCTCACTCATCCCTTATGACTCACCAAGCTGCACAAATCACTAAAATGGGCCGATGCTGTGGAAAAACATATTCAACTCTTCTGTCTGGACAAAGAAAGAGCATACTAGGTCAAACTGAAGAACAGCGACAATCATTTTACATCCAAATATATTAAAGGAGCACTGCTGGAGTCCTCTTCACCACTTTTTTATCTCTGAACTGGCTAACCTGCCTGGCTCAGGAAGCACAGGTCAGACAAGGACAAACCACCATCAGCCGGCATCCCTATGTAGTAAGAATTTCCTGAATGAGCAGCCAGCAAAAAGTGAGGACTAAAGAATTCATAACAACAACCTGCTCACACACAGGTTGAGGAACTCGGGTCAGACAAGCCAGATATTGGACCTTTCAGAGATTTCTGTTAAATGGCCTTTTGTGTTGAGCCAGCAGGAAGCAGGATGTGGAACAACGAAATAACTGAGAGTTGATTTATTTTCAGGCACTATGCATTCATCCACCTGGTCTGTGTAAAAAACATGCATAGTTATAGAAGACACTTTTATGGACAGCAATTTGTATTCTTACTAAACTTGTCTGGCTCCATATTAAAGGCAATAAAACACAAATCTCACAACTAAATGGACAATATATTTTAACTGACCTCTGTAATAAATGCCATCCCGTCCAAACACCCAAGAAAAGTTTAGCTACATGACACTGCAATAAATAACTGCATGAAAAATGAGTTGTTAGATAACTAAACTAGTTAGCTAAATCTCACCATTTCAACTTTGTAGAAGAAGACAATAAACAGTCACACTGGCTTCACATCATCTAGCGTTATCTGCTTTGCTGATGAACAACAGAGCAATCGAAAGTTAAAAATGTTAACAGGCAGAAATATCAAACAGTTACAGGAAACATTTTTTCACCCAATTTAACCTCAAAAAGATCTTAAGCAAAGCAGCTAAAAGACAAGTTCTACTGTCAGAAACATGTTTTCAACAGAAATTATTATTTTACAGCAATCCTCATCTCCATTTCCACTTATTCTAGTGTGAGAGTTGTCAAAAGCTATTCTGGTAGATCTACTGTAAGTCACTAACTTAAGTGAGCGGTTAGGGTAAGATGGGAAGACTGAAACACAAGATCAAATTTCAAGACAAAGTGATCTCTAACATAACAGCGGGAGACTATCTGAGGGTAGATGTTTCTCTTCGAACGGTCACAAAGACTCAAAATGACACCAGCTAAAGCTGTTTGCACAGACATGACTCCAGTAGGTCAGCATTATTATTCTTGGCTACAGACCACAGACTGAGTCAAAGGCAGGTCAGTGACAGACTTGAGATTGTGCCAGTGTGTTCTGGGTGTAATGTGTCTGACCATAGGCTCGGTCAAAGTCATCCAGCACAGACGGCGAGCATGCCGCAAGGCTGATGTTTTCATCAGCAAAGTTTCTCCTCATGTCAACATCTGCAAAAACTGTTCAGCAGCATTGAATACGGAGGGCAGAAAGCAGTTTAATTAGATGTTTCTTGCTTTAAAGATAATTATAGCAAAATAATGTGGGAGCACTTTATGATAAGTCAATAGAACTCATCACGTTTTGTCAGAACATCAAAAGCTGATGATATTGAGAATAGAGCCTGAATAATAGTTGATTTGTGCCCACAGTTGAAATCTTCAATAGTCTGAGTGTGTGACTAGTCATCTGTGCATGCAGTGCATGTTTTGCATATTACTAGAATATAATTTAAAAAGCAATTTCCCCCCCAAAAAAAAGGACAAAAAGTTCCTCCTTTCAATAAATCAATAACAGCTTTATTGTCCCGGGAGGCAATTATTTGTGTAGCAGAGCATGATACAAAGAAAAAGAGAAAACAACATACAGTCAACGTAAAGTACATCAGGTGTGTGTGTGGGGCACTTTCATCACCATATTCGCTGTGAGCTCACCATACTGATAGTGGAGGCTTGAAAAGAGTGTTTGTATCTGTTGGTTCTGGCTCGTGGCTGCCTAAAGAGAGAACCAGAAGGTAGAACATGGAGTGTAGAGGGTGGGAGATGTCAGACAGGATCGACTGTACTTTGTCCAATAGCTGCTTCCTTTGGAGGTCAGACAGCTGCTTAATGGAGTTTCAATGACTTCACTACAAACTTTAACCATCCCATTTAATGAACTTTTCTGTTTAACACTGATGGAGCCAAACCAACAGTTAAAAACAAATGTAAAAGACACTTTCAATGAAAGACGCTTGGCCAGACAGAAAAGACACCGTTTTATTTTCTTGCACAGCAGGTTTGTATTTAGATCAAATTACAGTGCACATTATGGTGTTCAAGTATTTAAAGGTGTTTCTACAGTCTGGACATTTATCACAATGCTGACACAACACTGGCACTACTTGACTTGACTCAGAAAGTGATTATCTATCTATCCAGTTTACAAATGGACTTCAACACTAGGTATGGGGTTATATGACACTGTCCCAAAATACACGAGATATGCTCTGTCTGAATTTCAGTGGACAGTAAGACTTTTCTTCTTTAAACTTCAAACTGATTTAGGGGCAGTAAGCATTCTTCCACTGGCAGTAGCTACAGAGAAAACAACTTCAACAAATTGTCCTGTGTGATTCACTGGCTACTCAAAGAGACATTGCTCATTTAACCTCTCTGTGTTCATATCCGTTCTTGAGCCGTTTACCAGGCTGATTCATCCACCACAGAATGCTGACAGGAAATCAATGATAAAAAGAAAGAGTGAGTGAATCTGCCCAGCATGTATCATGGTTATGTCACGGCGTGTGTGGGTAGATGATGTTCTCCAGAGGCTAATTCGTAACCATGTCCCTTATAATCGCACACCTAAGGTCATGCTGGCCACAGTGGATTGTGGTCACTGTGGTTGGTTAATCACAGGGGCATCTGCAGTCACTGTACCCAGCTAAGTGAAAGCACAGTGGGATGTGGGGTCTGCTTTAAAATGTGTTTAAAGCAGGATGCGTACAGGTTCAACTGCCTGTATGAAGCATTTAAGAGAATCTTTTCTCTCATGCAATAGCAACAATATAAATTATGACAGCTAGCTTTTTTTTGGAATCTACAGTGTTTGTCATGTTCACAATCTAAGTTTAGTCTCTCAGCATGCTAATGCTACAGTGTTATCAGTGACAGTTGTGGTGGATGGGAATACAACTAGTTTAGGAAGTTTTCTGTCATAAACCAAGTACACATCAAACATTTGAAACACTGTACTTGATCCTACTGTGAGAAAACTGTCTTCAAAGATTCTCAGTAAATTTATTGCCCTAAACGCCCTTGGGAGCATATCTGATGCTACAGTGAAATTGGCAGGGGAAATCTATATAGATGTCAAGCTTGACAGGTTGTGTAACTCTGACAAGAGGAATCAGGATTCCAGGAACTGGCAAAAACCTCAGAGCTTTGTTTGGATTTGTTGACAACAGTTGTCTGAAAGAGAATTTATTTTCCATGTGTGCACACTGTGTGTAAGTGCAGTTGTTTATTTATTTTTATTACTACAATGACTGTGTTAATATGTGACATTGCAACCATGCAGCAGGGAGAAAATGTCATTGTTTATACTTTATTTGGAGTATGGATCCCCACGAGACAACTAGTCATCGTCATCGAATTTTAACATCATGTTTGTCTGTAAGTCATTACTACATAGAATATGTATAATAATAGTATAATAACAGTTCACTTCCAGTGAAAGAGTGAGTGAATAAGCCCAAAATATTTCATGATTAGATCACAGCGTGTGGACAGATGATCTTATAACACACCTAAGCTCACGCTTGTCACAGTGGCCCTTGGTCACTCTGGCCACTGTGGTGGATCTGCAGTCATGGTTCCCAGCTAAATACCCTTAGAAAAAAAAATGGTAACCATTAACCAAATACAGCTTGAGGGAGAACAAATGAGGGGAAAAAAACAACAAGAAAAATCTGACAAGGAAAAGTAGAAGGTACTAGTACAGGTCTTTTGATCACTGCAGTAATTGCCTGAAGTATTTGGCTCAATGAGAATGTCCTCAAGAGTTCTTAAGAAGAAAATTAACTTTAGTCACAGAGATAGAGATGAAAGTCAGGCATGATATAAAAATAACCTCCAAAACTATCAGAAAGATGTGTCTCATAACCTAAACCTTCCTCAATTAGAGATAATTGGAAAGACAGTCACATTCTCTAGTTACAAAGGCCCCTCAGACAGAAACAAAGTTTCAGAAACCTGGAAATTAACCAATTAATTTCCCCTGCTATTCCATAAATTACAATATGAATCCTGTAAAAAGATTTTTATTTATTCACAGGCCATGTAAGTAGTTCTCCACACTTCAATTTAGGTTAAGAGAAACAGTAATTCTTCCAACATAACCAAAACAGGATTTTTTCCATCTGAAAGCAATGCATCAGGATCTAGCCCAATATAGAAATTTAAGGGCCGATTTGGCTTAGAAGTTATCAGACATATCATAAAGTGCTCCCAAGCACATATTTCTCCTATAGGTGTTCTTCCACTGTCAGGTATAACAACAACAAGGACTGAATTCATACATACAGCAGCTTCAAAGTACTTTAAATAAAACTTTACAAGATGGTATAAAATAAACACACAAATCTTGACAAAAGGAAAACATAAAAAGCAATGGAAAACAGCAGAAAATGCTGTGATTGGGTTTAAAACCTGATTTTGAAATTTACACTTCCTACTGTTAGTTTAACCTTTCCTATTTAAAGTTATTTACACCTGTTGTTGCTGTGAAAGTATAAATGATTCAGTCATTTCACTGTCAGTCTCAAAAAAGTATCCAGCAGGTTTCAATGTAACAAAAAACCAAACTAAATTACAAGCTTCAAGGTGCATTAAACGTTTTTACAGATCTATCAGATAAAGTTTATGTTATGTACAATTCTGTTATTGCTTCTTTCCAATTAAACTCATTTTAAATTATTTTTATGCAGGTGAAATGGGACATATGAGATTTTGCTAAATTGAATGTTAGTTGCCAGCGGCAGTGAAGTTCCCTCTCTCTGCAAACACAAAGATAGAAAAGCTTGAAGACACAGACATCTATAAATCTGCTGATTTACACGGAGAGACTAAAAGGTAGCGGGTGTTCTCACTTGCATTACAGTATGTGTAATGGCTGAAAACTGTTTAGATCCACATGAGATTGAATTTACTGCACCTGCAGTTTGTCTGGCAAATACCTCCCAGTGTAAGGATCGGCTATTTTAGGCCACTGCATTGGAAAAGTCCTCAAATCATTGTGAAATGTTTCTGCATTCCTCCAAAAATAAGTTTGTAAACCACATTCTTCTTTCGTGTCACTAGATGACAGGACTCCGTGTCCTTTACTGCGTGGGGTGACTATTTGTGGCAAAAGCCCCTTCCGTTTTGGTGAAACACAGCTGCCTTACAGGATTTATTTCAAACAGTGTCAAGATGCCTTTGACGCAATGTCATTTCTCACAATGGCACACAGTGTTTGCTCTGTTCTTCAGTCATTCACATAGTTATTCTTGCTTCTTCTGCCATGTGACAATTTCAAAGAAAAAAATCTTTTTCCTCAACTGAACTTTTGACCTAGTGTTACATAAGCGCTCAGTTTATTAAGTGTGAGAAAGGGGTTAATGTGGTAAAAAGACGCAAGATCCATAGACACTAATTTCCTCAAAACTAAAGGGGCAGAACAAACAGGCGCGGGGAGCTTCTTGTGTCATCGCCAACTTTACCGGCACATTCTGGGTGGTAAACAATGGTGCAGTGTTTCTTCGTGGTAATGAGTTGAGGTAAATGAGAGGCACAGAGGGATGAAAAAAGGAAGAGGGAGGGGGGAGACAGAAAGAACGAGTCAGAGAGGCAGAGAGAGAAGAAAAAAGAAAAAGAAATTTAAAAGTTGTGTAGATCACAAGATTGTCAGTTCAAATGTTCAGAGCATTTCCCACCGTGTAGAACACATAGTGTGACTGAGTCCTCAACGCGATTAGGAAAGTCGAAATGGCTATTGTTAGTAGAAAATTATATAATAGGAAGATATCCCCAGAACTTTGTAAATATCAACTTTGCATCATTTTGAGTGATGTATCTGAACCTTTATTCATCTGCAGTTGTGATTATGGAGTCAGGAATTCATGGAAAACTGCAGAAACTGGCTTCCCATGTGAGTCAGTGTCACTGACTCAGTGATATTACAAAGGAAAAAAAATAGCTGGACGGATACATGAGAAAACAAATTTAAGCCCTCAATTTTATGATAACACACAAAGGCTTGGATCAGTTATTCTGGATTGCAGCACAATCCAATCTTGTATCCTTGATTCCTTTTTTTTTTCCTGTTGATTATTCTTATTAGGACTTCAAAGGGTTAACAGACTGGCGGTTCGGTTTTTAACACAACATAGTTTTTGGTTTTACCAGAACAGTAGGAGAAGAGCTGATGCTTGATGGCCACAAAATGTTGTCATTCCTTCCACTCAGCCCACAGGCTCGGCTCACTGCTGTGAGTCACTCCACCAACATATAGAGGAACAAGAACTGATTGTTCTTGTTCAAATCTCAGACTGACCAGTGAACCTGTTATAATTAGCTACATACAAAGTCTTTCACAAAAGTAAACTGAATATATTTAAGTTTTGAATAGTTTGTTAGACATGAACATTTAAAGATGTTAGGATATTGTAACAGACTAAATTTTCTGACCCACATGAACATATAACAACAACACGTGATGAATGGCAACAAATCCCCGACACACCAATAACTACACCTAAACAGATCTACTCAAGCTCACATTAATGCAGCTCAATCAAACCAACCAGAAGCTAACCTCAGCTTGCAAACCACGCAGCCAGCATCACTTGTATTGATTCACAAGCAGGAGCTACAGCATGGTAGCACACACACACACACACACACACGCGCACTCTCAAGAGTCAGGAGCCTCATTTTGAATCTCTGCCAGCACAATGCAGCACTGCAGACATGGGTGTGGTCAAACCAAAAGTCCTTTCTATCAGGACCTCTGAATGAGATGCATATGTGAAACTGTGGAATTTGTGCATTTGCACAAAAATTATTTCTGGGATTGTTTATATTAGAAGAGCAATATTTATGTGTATGGTTGTACAATCTGCTGCATAACCCTAATTAATGGATCTGCCAATTAGCTTCTTAATTTACATGTGGTTGGCAAAAGAACACAGAGAAATGATCACCAAAGACAGACAAAAAGCGTGGGCTTTCACAGAAATTGTAATAATAGTGATTGTTATTCCACATTACCAGTGGTAAACAGAAGGAAGAGGAAGGACACTTATTTTCCTCATGGGATAACATAGTGACTATCTGGTATTAAAAAGGGATTTTATTGGTTGGTACCAACATTTACGAGCCTCCATGCTGATGATGTAACAGCCTCCAGAGTATAATCCCTTTACATGCCACTCTCCCACATCCATGCCCTCCTCACTCAACATGTTTGTTTTAATGGCTGGGTGGGAAGAATGTTACGCTCAAGTATGACTTCAGAAGGGGATGACTGAGTCTGTCACACGTTAGTGGTTTTAATCGGTCACTGCGTTTGCTTTTTAGATGTAGATGTGCAAACCTAGAAAATGGTATTTACAGTGGCACAGTGGATTCGCTAGAGGCAACATTTTTTGTGTGAGAGTGTGAGACACTGGCTCCAGCACTGCTCTTGGCTTCACTCAGACTTGGAATTTCATGTCAAGTTCAAAACCACTTGGGCAGTGGCTGATTTTTCTCACTGCCGCACATTAAACATAACACTGGGAGAAAAGAAAGTATGTTTCTGTTTGCACTCCAACATATTTGTACTTGCAAAACAACAAAAAAAACAATACATAGTCCCATAAGAACCCATTCTGCAAAACTCTCAAAATGTGATGTTATTAATGAAGTATTTTCATTCTGTAGCTACCATGCCTACATATACAAATTAGAACACTGAACTATATCAGCTATTAACTACATTCGTTACTACCACTGTGTAAAAACTGTGTATTATTTTTCGTATGCAATTAAGAAACATGTAAAGCTTTACATAAAATAAATAATCGAATGTTAATGCTTCAATATTGTACCGAATTACACTTTAATATATGCACTTTATTCAAATCACAGCAGATCTGATAGAATTTCAGTCAGTGCTATGCTTTCATGATGCCGGAGGGTTGAGTGACCTGAGTCAATTTGCCTCCCTGTACAGGATCTGTTTGACATGCACTAAGTAAATGTGCTCAGCCATTAAGGAAACAGGCCTATCTTTTAGAGCAAACACTAAACCCACTCACTCCAGAAGCCTGTGTCAATACGCAATTTCTCAGTGCCAGCAGGTTGCTTAGATAACCTGTCACAGCTCTGCATGTAATATCTTCCTCTTGTTACTTTGAGTGAGCCGACATGAAGATTAATCCTCCATTCAAAGTTCTCTCTCTCTGATGGAGCTGGTATAGTTCATAAGCATCTAAAACATGACACGAAGCTCCAACTCCAACTATGAAATGAAGTGTAATGTGAATGTACAGTTAAATAATGAGCACTGCAAGTAACAATGAATTAATTCCAATAATTTTTTTTACTTAATCGATTCAGTTCAAGAAATTATTTAAAATGTCCATAAAAAACTCCAAATTCAGTAAATCACACACACACACACACACACACACACACACACACTAATGCTCTGAGTCATCGCTACTAGCCAGTATTTTATAGTGATGCAGATATAGACAAAGCATTTTGCAATACAGATTAGTAGCTTCTAGGATGGTTTATCCACTATCATAGTGACACCTGCATTAATCAATATCTCTTTTAATAACTTTGAAAATCTGTCCACTTCACTGCCTTGCTCTACTATTTACTCACATTCATTCACTTAAATTTTTTGTCACACATGAAAATGAAACGCACACACACACTTTAAACGTAATGTAAAGTTTAGTGCTGTTTAGGAAAACAAGCATATTTGTCAACGTTTTAAAAATGAAATAGTTCTTGTATGAATCTAGATAAAAAAAATAGTTACAGTCCTGCCACAAATTACAGTGTGGCTATTTTCATACTGCAGTAACTTGCTTTAATATAAGATAAGATAAGACTTTATTGATCCCACAGCGGGGAAATTAGTGTGTTACCACAGCTCAGTACAGAAGCAAAGAGTGGAAACTGGCATACAAAATAAAACAAGATGGACACTATTCTATGTACTATAACCTTAGTGTACCTTAGTGAAACTATTCAACTGTTAAACACAGGAAAAAAAATAGAGAAAGTTAAACAGTAAACCAAAGAGAAAAAAGACAGTATCAGCTGCTCCTTAAATGAAATCAGAAAAAAGGCAACAAGCCTTAGACTGTAGAACAGTGAGAAGATTACTCCTCCATAGTAAAATAACCCTCAATCTCTTCAAGTATTTATGAGAAACCAATTGTATTATACTAGGAGGGCAAAGCTAATTATTCTTACAGATCCGGGATAGAGTGGACCTCAGCTTTCCCAGTTTCTCAAGTTATCACAGTGAGCCAACTGCACACAGGATGAAAGCAAACAATTAGAGCACAAGTGAAAAACTAGAAGGATCAATTGCACGTTAGGATAGTAGAACAGGTTCTTGCTGAAGTTTTAAAGGAAGTTAGAAACAAAAGAATATATATATGCATATTTATGATCCTGTTGTTCATGTACCATGTATGTGAAGTTTCTATTAAACAGCTGAAAACAAACAACAGGTGATCAGGATGAAAATCACGTGAAGAGAGAGAGCAGAAGAATGAAGAATGTCACTTATGTAACATTTTAGGCTAAAAAGTGTAGATAACGTTTAGTCATTTTGACTGTACGTGCAGCACATGAGGATATACACTCTGAATCACAAGGTGATTCAGAGTGTGTGTGTGTGTGTGTGTGTGTGTGTGTGTGTGTGTGTGTGTGTGTGTGTGTGTGTGTGTGTGTGTGTGT
>JAUYWH010000018.1:14870474-14880940 GCA_034779795.1 Ctenopoma multispine | reverse complement strand
GTGAGTGACAGCCGCTGTTCCGACTGGACAGCTGTTTTCTGACATGTCTGCCACCGACAGACGCACCAACACAGGCGATTTGTTCTCACAAGTCAGTCTTGTTTTTTCTGTCCCAGTAACTTGAGGTATTGGGAAATCACAACTATCAGCTTTGCTTCCATGTTGTTTAAAATTCCTTTATGCAGTGGTAGTAAACGACTCTGTTTCAGCTTCTGCTGGCATCAAGATGCTCCCGGTCAGCTGTAGCATGCACTTTGTCGGAGCATATCCTTTGAATATACTGAGATCAGCGGTGGATAACAGCTGCAAAGTCAGGATATATTGATGAGTGGCCCAGAGAACTCATACTGTATGTGCATTTGGATGCATTTTCTTACTCAGGAACAGCTGCAAAATAATTTTTGAATATTTTGAAACCTGCCTATTGCACCACTTACTGTAGTGGATTTCCACCACAGACTTAGGATAATTATTTTTTAATGCAATGGTCTATTTTTCTATTGCATTATCTCTGTTGACAGACTGTAATGAAAAAATAATAATAATAATAAAAATAAAAATCACCCAGTGTGATTGAAGGGACAAACAACTTTTTGGCACCATTATGAACAAATAATGCAACATACACAGATATAATTTTCATTCAATGTAATGTTTTAGTATCCCTTAATATGTGGTTTGTTGTATGTGTAACCTCAGTCTCATTCATGCTTCATGTGCTTTTTTTTCTGTCAAGTTCAACTGTCCTATAAATGACAAATCAAAGATAATAATGTTATCAAAGACAAATGAAGCCTGTATTCAGTCATAGGCTTTTAATGACTTAATGATCTCTCCACACTTACTAAACACACCACAATGGCTCTTCAAAGCGGTTTTCTGGACAGTTCATGAGTCATTCACATTACAACGTCCCCAGAACATGATTTATCTTTGTGTTGGGTTGGCGCTTATTGTCTTACTGGGATGGGCCAGGAAAGATAAAAAAAAAAGACAGGAAGGAACAGAGGGACAGAGAATAAGGAAGATAGTAATGCCATGTGATTATTGCTTTTCCACTTCCTGCAGTGATAACCAATCATAGGTACAAGAATCAAATTTGATGTTTCCATTATTGCATGAGCCAGAGGGGATGACCACCTGTGGCACAGAAAAACAAAACAAATCTAACTTTCTTCAATGAATGCCAACAAATTCAAAACAAACTACCAGAAAATATACAGTGCAGCACATGGATAATTGCGATGATCTTTTCATGAGTAAAGTGCTCCAGGGTGACATCCCTCATGTTTTCTGCTGCTTTCCAGATGTATATGCTTTTCACACAGAGTTTTATTATACTACATCTGGGTATAAGGGAGCACAGATGACCACAAACCACACACATACAGCACATAAAAACTTTGAAGCAGAGAGGTCACCTGCAAGGATTTATGCAACTCAAGTGAGGAGTGGAGGGTGTGCTTCCAGCATTTATGTAACAGACTACTGATACTTAAATCATGAGCATGGAAAACCTGGAGTGGAAATGAACTAAAGGAAGAGGAGGTGCTTTCAGATTCTTACGAATTACTTCTCGAGTTTAGGATCATCTAGCCATGTGCAGATGAGCACAGTCCTGCATCAGTCAGCATATAATGCCTCTTAATTTGTCTGACCACTAGTCCACAATGTTCTGTTGAAAGATGCACAAACAAAGCCAGCAAATATTTTACATTTGCTTGAAAATTACTTAAAGCTGTTATTAAAACTGTTGCTGTTAACTAATAGAATATTTAAAATATAAAAGTTTAGTTTTTCATAATAAAATGTAAAATTTGAACTACAAATTTCAGCCATGAAAGAAGGTATTAATAAGACAGATATGCTTAAAGGTAATTAAAGATACTGATTGTAATGGAAATGGTCACAATGACTTATACATGGCACAGAATAAAGCCTTTTTTGTCCATATTATGTCAATGTGATGCACTGGTGCAGGTGTAGTCAGGACAGTAGGGCAGGTGGACGAGTCTGTGGAGTGAATGTGTGTGTGTGTGTGTGTGTGTGTGTGTGTGTGTGTGTGTGTGTGTGTGTGTGTGTGTGTGTGTGTGTGTGTGTTGCTGACAAGGCACCTGCAAACTCTGGCATATCGCAGCATAAATGAAGAGACTGTGAGGTGACATCTGCTGCTGACGATGGACTAATTGAATCAAAAGGTGTGATGACAGATATGTAGACGAGGACCCAGACCCCGTGAGAAAATTTACTTTACGCAGACTGACAATCAACTCTACACATTGCATGTACTGTTTTGGTGAAGACGGAAACAGGTTTAGCTTTGCCTCAAAAGATTCTGAGATTTGTACAAGTAAAATAATTTTTTGGCTCCACCGAATGTCTCTCTAACCTCTGACCTCAAGTTGTTATGGTCAGGATGAGAAGCTGCATCAACACTACTCTCTGCTTGATCATTTTTACATTTTCTATGTACTGATGCATTGACAAAGCAGGAAGAGTATGTAGTCGTCTTGTAAAGTAACCAGTGGTGGAACCAGTCCTCATGTATAAAGTTTCACAGTAAAATAAGAGCTTGGCATCAGTGTTGAGAGATAAACAGTGAAAGGTAACAGCTGGAGCTGCTGACATTCTTCATCTTTCTGCTGAGCAAATTACTAGAAAAACAGTCCACAGTTGTTGCTTGTAGGTTTAATTTGTCTGTGTGAAACTAGTGGAGGTAAGATTTTATCTACCTGGACTGTATGTGTAACACCTTTTTTTAATTATACTGTATAAGCGACTGATTTCATTTTGCACATCTTTAGTATTGATAAAAGACAAAAACAGATGAAACATTTAACTTTAGCTAGTGTCGTTTCATTTTGACAACAGTCCTGGCTTCTTCTAATGGAAGGTAAATAAAATAATGAGTGATTAATTTATTTCCTGAAGTAAATTTTGACTCTGACTAACAACAGTTTTACACAAAGAAAGGAAATGACGAGTTGGCTAATGTAAGAAAAAGAATGTGATTTGACAGTATAAACTTCCACAACATGGACCACAAAGAGACTTTTACTCAAAAAAATTAAATATACAATTAAGGTTTTCCAATGAGCAGTAAAGTCTAAACAGCTACACTAAGCATCTGTGATTGTGTAGTAAAATCCAGACTGACATCACTACTCTATGCCTCAATTTTTATCAAAAGTCCCACTGAAATCTGAAATTCAGAGGTGGAACACAGTCTTTCTCAACAATATAGTGCGATAAGGATGGTATGTCACAATTTGAAAAAAGACACTAGGGGCCAGTGGAGCAGCTGTAGCTAGTTCCGACATGTCAAGTAGCAACAGCAGGAGAAAGAGGACTGAACAGTGTAGCAGACAGTAGAGCTTACAGCAATACACATTGTTATTTACAACATGGTGTTGGGGAATTTATGTATAGAGAATGATGACGCATGTACCTGCGCTGCCATGCATGAGACTTTTTCTGGCAACTGTAGTCATTTAAGTACTAATAAAAGTAGTAGTAGTAGTAGTTGCTCTAAACAAACTTAACTATATTCTTAGAAATACGCTGCTAACATCACACAACCAATTCTGTGGTCAACTGCTTGTATAATTCCTGCAGTCCACTACGGATAACTTGGCATTTCAGACTTGCACCTTGCATGTTAGTCAACCAAGGAATGCAGCATATGGGCCAAGCCCATTGTGTATGCATTCACTCAGAGCCAGTATAACACTCTTTACCCTAGTTTCACCTCAATAAAACAAACAGAACAGTAACTGTACACTCAGCTGAGGGATACTGCACATGTACCCTGCTCAGTCATTCCCTAAAGTTCTCATCTTGTCTTTCCTTCCACCGCAGCCTGAGGAGAACACAACCCTTTCAGGGCACAGTAAATCTCACTTGACCCCACCCAGTTGGGGGAGATCACGTAATACACACTAATCCTACTCAGTATTAGTGGGGGCTCTAGGGAGATGGTATTAAATGTGCAAGTGTGTGCGCATTTCTGTGTGCGTTTATGGGTGTAGTGAGGTAGCAGTGAAGGAGCTGCTGAGAGGTGTAACTGCTGAATTGGGTTAACTCACACCAAGTGTTACTGTTGGCCGAGAAAATGATTGGCATCAGCCAATGGATATGCTCATGCTGGACGATTAAGAAAATAAATTTGCTCAGATGCATCCCCAGCCTACACTGGGAGCATTTTACTTTTATGTGTGACAAAAAAATTAAGTGAATGAATGTGAATAAATATTTGTGTGTAACTGAGGCCAGAGCTCAGCTCCTCCACGCAGAGCAGAGAGAGCAGTAGAGCAAGGCAGCAGTGAAGTGGACAGATTTTCAAAGTTAATAACAGAGATATTGATTAATGCATGTGTCACTATGATAGTGGATAAACCATCCTAGAAGCTACTAATCCGTATTACAAAATGCTTTGTCTATATCCGCATCACTATAAAATACTGTGTGTGTGTGTGTGTGTGTGTGTGTTTGCATGTCTTATTATGGAAGCTGTAAATGTGTCTTCAGCCCAGATGCTCTGAAGTGTCCCTGAAACACCCCAGTAATACACACTCTATTAGCTGTGTTCCCAGACTAACACCCTGTGACACGTCTCTCGTCTTGGAAAGCAGATGCGGACGATGAACTGTAAGAGTGAGCAGCATGAGTTAATCCCATACTCGCCCTCTTGACCCAGGGGAGAACAGTAGACAGCTGAGCTCATATGAAGCTGTCACTTGGCTCAAATGTAAAAATAGATGACCAGTGAAATGTCTGTGTTTTCACCATTGTCAATTGTTAATTTTAAATACATTTTGTGATTACAAATTATCTTGTAGTATTGTTATATATATTTGCCAGTATTTCCTTACAGTTTAATCCAGACACTGTCCAGGTTACATTGGGAAAAACTACTCTAATGTGTAATGGACAGTGATGTGTTAGGAGTTATAACTGAAGCATTAATGAAGTTGATTCTTCTGTCAATTGACAACAATAAATCTGCAACTATTTAAACAACCAAAAATTGAAATAAGTAAAAATATACTTTTTTCATTGATTACATTTGAACTAACAAAAAATTAGAATATGTCACCATGCCTCCATGGAAACCAATTTGTGTGATTTTTCACCATTTTCTGACATTTCATTACACCAAACAATTAATAACTCAAGAAAACAATTAGCAAGTAATTAGATAATAAAAACTGTTATTCTTCTATGCTATGCTAAGCACACAGTTACATTTTTATGATTATTTTCATTAGTTAACCATCTAAAAAAAACACAAGGTCTCAAGAAGCTGTCATCTGTATTTAAAGCCTGGGTAGTACCTAAACACTAGATAATCACTAGCTATTACAAGAAAACTACAAATGCGTAAGTGATGTACACCAAGGATCCCACTCCCAACCATCCAGGATATATTTGTATCCATCAGTCTTCAAACCAAAGCTTGATTGGTCTTTGTCAATATGTCACAAAGACATAGAAATACAGGAAATAGATTACATAGTGCTGAGAGAACTCTGCAGTTATCTCACAAACACTGGTTTCTGAACTAACCTATCATTACTGATGAGCAATGCCCACAACAAAATGGGCTCAGTGCAGCACTTGCTCCACAGCTCAGTCATCCAGTGCTATGCAGCCAAGGTCATTTTTCTAAACCACTATATACGTTTATGCCACAGGGTATCTTAAAACATAAAACATAATCTATTGGAGAAGCGTTAAGGTGTGAAGTGTAAATGAGAAAGTCTATGATTACTTTTGGTTTACTGCATTTAGTAAGTGTCCATTTTGGCATTACGACAAGGAGAGATCACCCAAACAAATTCAAACACTACATTCCATTATGCAAGTATGAAGTCACAGGAATTTAAGGTCTAATGTCAATTTCAGTCATATTTGACAACGTCAGGAATAGCAGACAGCAGATAAGCACTAAACCAACATTAGGTAAAGAATTTATCATATTTCACGTATGCTTGTGTTCATCTTCATGCTGCAGGGTCAACTGAAGTCCAATGTGTTGAAGACAGGATATGGAAACCAGTTTAATGCTCCTGAAACTCTAACTCATAACTTAAACCTCTCTAATTTCCTTAATTTAAAATAATAACTATGTACAATCAAAAGGCTGTAACAACGAGCCTCGATGATTTATGTTTTTGTTGGCTTTGAACTAAGTTTTATTCATTGAAGTAATTGAGCAACGGGATTTGTCAGGATCCTAATGCATAAATGCAGCTGTTGGCTGGTTTCCAAAAACACCAAAAGCTAATAGAAGTTATATCCCATGTCTTTCTATATACTCTAACCCTCAGGGTGAGTTCGCCTTGTGACTGACTGTCAGAGTAACGTCTGCTTTGCTACTGAAATGTTTATACAACAGTGATGGCTCAACACTGTCCTGGCCTTTGACAGCAGTCATTCTGAACGATGAACTGTCACTAATTACTAGACGTGTGAAGGGAAGGGCGTATAAACTTAACCTGCAGTTGAAAGAAGCCTTTGTACTGGGTGATACCCCAGCTTATACTAGTTACACTGATTAAAATAAGAAAGCCCCTCATTCCGGTTTTTATATACAGTATGCATATTTCATAAAGACATCCGTTAACTCATTATGTTAAAACCCATCTTAAAACATGAAAATGTGATTTCAGAAATCACCAACTATTTCTTCAAAGGTTTACAGGTAGCTGCATCTTGCATGCCTGTAAACCACTGGCTTACACAAGTATTTAAGCATTGATTAATGCAGACAGTGTGTACATATCCCTGGAGGGGTTTGCATATGTGTGCTGTGTAATGCATGCTGCACACAAATTTAAACTTGTTTGCTCTGCAAATCAACAAATTATTAACAAATGTTTCTATCACATGGACATTAACTTTTTAAATTTAAAAAATCTATTCTACATAAAGAATATGTAATGCTTGTTTTACTCCCTGATTGAAGAAGTTCAAGAAAATGAAGATGAAATATTCCTGGGAGGTAATGTTTGGCTGCCATTCTTCTACTCCTCTATCTCTCTCTGCAGTAGCACTGCAGCTGCAGTCTTGGCATTGATCACCAGGCAGGAGATACACAATCTTACTGTGCAAACAATTAAAGCCTGCTCCTCTGCACTACTCACTCATGTGGCTGTGTTGTGAATTAACCCAATATGCTTACACATTAACCCTGGAGACACGCCAATGACTGGCATTCCTGAGAACTGTGTTTGCTAAACTAAGGGCAATAAAACAGTATAAAGCTGCATGTTGCAAGAATTGCATGTTGCCTTCAATTTTTGGCTTCTAAGCCGCCATTTCCAACTTGACATTGATGCTAGGAACATTGGAACTTCACTTTAGACTGTGACTGATAATTTAAAGTCATACCATAAATTGTTTGGCTGATAGATCACATATTTCTATAGTGTCGCAACAAGTTCCTAGTCGTGGCTGACTTGCTGAAGAAATACCATAGGACGTATACTCATGCATTTTAGTGAACACTGCCTTGTTCTTTGCATGTGAATCAAGGGTAAACAGTTTGTGGTCAGGTGACATGACTGTTAGTAACACCACTCGTTCTAAAATATAACACCTCTGACAATATGCAACCCGACCTGTATTTTGCCTTCCTGAATTTATATGCAGCACTGTGCATACAGTTGAAGGGTATTACATAACCTTTAGGTAACCAGTCGTTGGTAAAGTCAAATTAAAATACTGTGTGCAGTTGTGAACTTGTGTCTTGAATCACTTGTGTCAAAAACTCTTGACTTATGTGCATTGCAGTGACAGGTCCCTGGAGAAGAAAAGGAATATGACTGGAATGTCTTGAGGGATGTGAAAACAACCAGTTTCCCTCACAACTTTTGGCTGGGCCTCCACAATGCCTACCTTTATCCAATCATGCCACTGTGCAAAAAATGATCGTAATCAGAACAACAAGAACTTGCTGCTTGCAAGTAGAGAGTTCATCTCTACATAAACCCCACACAGCTAGAATGAAAATGTAGTATACCTCTACATGGGGTAAGACAACTCTGAGTCAACCACAGAGACCAGAGACAGTAAGCTCTCTTTAGCAACTAGTATTAAATTGGCCTATGATAAGAACCAGGGACAATGTTTTTATATATTGAGAACCTTTTAATGCAAAAAATTAAATAAAAATGTTTTGAACATCATCATCTCAGACATTTTTTTATTGTTCCAGAA
This sequence comes from Ctenopoma multispine, assembly GCA_034779795.1. Lineage (NCBI taxonomy): Eukaryota > Metazoa > Chordata > Actinopteri > Anabantiformes > Anabantidae > Ctenopoma > Ctenopoma multispine. The sequence goes on along the minus strand of JAUYWH010000018.1, from coordinate 14,872,720 downwards.
ATTTGAAGGGTAAAAAGAGAGAGATGTTTTGAGGCACACCAAACTTTTGGGTGTAAAATTCCAAATCTCTTAGCAGTCAAGTCTTAAATCAATATTTTTCTAACTTAAGTCTAACCTGACACCAAGACTCGACACCCAAGTGCACCGTTTTGTTATCACTAAAACACATTTTCAAAGAAAGTTTTTGCTTACCTCTAGTACTGGTCCTGCCCCCAAGATTATCTGCTCCACTCCACTGGCAAAACCCTTCTGGCTGAGAGCAGTCAGATGATGAATGAGAAAGTTTGTGCTTTGCGTTTTCCCAGAGCCGCTCTCACCAGATATAACAATGCACTGATTCTTCTGTCTCTGCAGCATGGCATGGTAAGCCACGTCGGCCACAGCATAAATATGTGGCTCTAAATTTCTCAGTGTATGATTATCATACATCTTCACATACTTGGGGTTGTAGATGGGCAGAAACTTGAAGGGGTTAATGACAATGAGAATGGTTCCTACATAAGTGTAAATCTTTTCCTGTCTGAAGCGTGAGCGCAGGTTATCCAGCAGCGAGAGCTCGTTAAGCTCTGCCAGGCAGCACAGATCTGCAACATCACCCTGAGATTCAGGCTGTGGCAGCAGTCCACGTTCAACCATGCGCCTGCGCTCCTCTGTGACCTGCAGCCACATCTGGAGGCTGCCACCATAGTGAATGGAGCCATCCAGGTTCTTCTGTCTGAGGAGGAAGCGGTAGTCTTCACCACCAGACAGAGGCCGGTGTTCTAGTGCCACACGGGGCCACAACATCATCCTCTGCACAGGAGAGTCGCTGGGGTTCAGAATCCATTCCTCTCCACCGAACTCCTTTACCTCAGCCAGAACATAACACTTGGTGCGGTCAAGCTGCAGGCGTTCAATGACACGTTCGATGGCCTCAGCAGCTGTGGTGGTCTTGCGAGCACTGATTGGGCAGTAAATGGTGCCTTCAGCCAGAGTGCCTGGGTAGATCCGCAAAGTGAACTCAGAGTTCTCAAAGCGCTGCCGCCGACCCAGCGTGCCCATACCACCGACGCCACCAACGCCATCACGAGCACTCATGATGGAGCAGGAGTTCCCATTAGCAGCAGCCCGGTACTGCACGTCCTTTACTGGGCTGGAGGGGCCAACGGTTCAAGACATTACCACTGTAAAAGAGAAGGATGAAAAAAGAACGATTAATACCCTGCATGCATGCAATACTAAATACAATTTAAATTATAACTTGGTCCTGACTATGCACAACAGAAAACATAAAATCCAAACCAAATATGCAGTTCACCCCTCCCCCTCCCCCAACTTATCTGTTTCCCATCACATACATCAAGAAAAATAGCCTCCAAAAAAGACATTGCTTTATTAAACTGATCTAAGACCAGGCATTTCAAGATAACCCTCTGCCATCTGCCTGATTACAAAACTTGTCAGATTATGACATTAGACATTAAGTACTATTATGTAAGCATAGAGGGGCCAAATTATTTTGCTGGAGCCTGACATGCATACTCATACAAGGATAAGTCATTAGGATCTGCAGGATTACCATTAACACACATGCACACTCTTAAGCACAGACATAAGCTTTCACCAAAGCCAAACCAGCAGCTGCGATCCTCTTTACTGAATACACAATCATGCCATTCACAAGTTCCGTCTTTAATACACAGTGGAGAGACATCATGGAGTGAGAGGCTACAGATAGACAGAGATGCGTTTAATGACTGCTTGTGATCTCTTTGCCATTAGTTTCTGGAATAATTCTGTAGTACAAATACTTTATAAACTTGATTAATGAATCAATGAAAAATTTTTAAATAGTCAATTTAACAGGGATGTTCATAAAATACTAATAATACAGCAGACAGTTAAGGAGTAAGTGAAAACTTAAAACAATGATAGATAATATATACAGAACAGGAGGGGATGGGGGCAGGGTTAGGGGCCCATACAAACTCTATGAACCCTATGTGTTTTGTTGCATCTTCAAAACTGCTCATTAAAAATCCTTTAAACCAAACATTTACTCATGTGCTTTCTTTTAAATCATAGCAGGTCATAAACCTTGATTGTGGTTAAAAAAATAATTATAATAATAATATAAAATCTTTAGCCAGGTTGAACACCCAAATGATTCATATTCCATTTCAATTCATTTTTTTCAATTCAACTTTATTTATATAGCGCCAATTCACAACAGAAGTCATCTCAAGGCACTTTACAGTGTAAGGTTT
>JAUYWH010000018.1:14798295-14870400 GCA_034779795.1 Ctenopoma multispine | reverse complement strand
TACTCTAAATCCTGACTGAAAATCTTCATACAAGTTGTTCCTGCGAAGGTGATCACAGAGCTGCTTTGCAACAGTTTCATGCTTTCACTGCTGAGGACCTCATTATTTTTTGGTGTCTGTTGACACTTCGTAGTAACCAATGTGTTGTAATGTGTTTGCCTAACCCAGGTAGCTTTACAGCCTTCAGTATCATCAGTGTGAAATGTTCAAAGCATTCCAGGAGTTATTATGGACGTGCTGTAATTTATCTTTATGTCGTTACCCATTTGCCTTTAGCCCATCTCGCCGACTTTGCTTCAGATACTGATTTCCAAAGCACAAAGGAATGGGCTTCAACTTGTTGTCATCTGCAGTGTCTGTTTCATGCAGGTAGAGAAAGAATGGTGTAATGTGGAACTTAAGTTGTCCATATCAATCAAAGAGTAATGTGTTCTGGATGCATTTCAGTCCCGTCTATAAAGAGCTTGTGCTGAAAGTAGTACGTCTGTGACAACAAAAGTGTATTTTTCATTATGTGATTGCTAAGCATTAATGCCAGATGCTATCTATAAATAACCATAAAATTACTAACTCTATATTTATACTGTACAAATAACATTAAGACTGCAACTAACAACTGATTCTATATTCATGTATTTTGTATTAAATTTTAAAATGTAAAAAAAGTGTGTAAAATGTTGCTGTGGTCTTGTTGTGTGTATTATTTTGGAAAACCAGGTGGTAGAGCATTCGTCCATGAACCACAGGGTTGGTGGTTCGATGCCCAGTTCCTCCTGGCCACATGTCCTGTGACAATTTTACGGCAAACTGTACTGCCATCATGAATGTGCAGCTGTCCAAACACAATTTTCATCTATCCATCTATCTATCTGGCCAGGAATAAATCAGTTACAATACAAAAATAAAAAACACCCAAACTCAATGTTTATTACTAACAGGTGGTTTGAAGAGCAGGAATGTTCTAACTAAACTTTACCTGTCAGAGACCTTTTGAACTTTATATATTTACTCTCATTTATCTACATACCTTTATGTTAACCAAACATACTGTAGGTGGCCTGTTAAGTCCTAGAATTTCTGTATTTGAGTAGAAGATTGATGTGCAACACAACGCAACGTAACTATCAACACAGAACTGCTACACATTGATGGATGACTAAATAATACATTAAACTACATATGTATTTGTATGAATGTGTATTATATTCAGAGTGTGTGCAGAATTCATCAAGTTACATTTCTGTAATTCTTTGTGGTATTAAATAACACAACCTGGACCCCCTTACTTTAGGTTTTTGATAAAATGGACACTCTCGTTCTCTTCTAGTACTGCTATCGCAGCCAGAAGTACTGACAGTGTTTTTAGAGGTCCAATAGTTCTGACTGAAACCACACAATAAGGTGACTGAACAGCCTTATGAGTGCCCAATCTACTGTCACAATAATCCTTTCTATGGTAGATGCATAAAGAACTAACTCTAATTAAATCAAATTAGGATTTCTATATATTTCAAGCAAGATAAAATAGAACTTCTGTTAATGATATTTAAAACGCTTCTTTTAAGAGTAAATAATTATTCAAAGCTATAACAATCTTTTGTCTGTACTGGTATTGTTATAATTCAATCTCCAATATCAAAAAATGGATCATACACTTATGATCATACCTACTTTCAAACTGTTTAAGCTTTATGCAGAAAAAAGTGAAAACAGGAAATGGAACAGGGACACTTGTAGCCGGTGTGTAGAGTGGAGTACAAAGGACTCGGCAGGGAGGCAGGGAAATGATACAATGCTGCACCCCTGCCTGGTCATTTCCTGTCGCCCTATATCCAACCTCTCATGCCATGCATCTCCTCAGCAACTTTGATATAAATGTACCATACAAATGCATTTCTTCTCCCCTTTCTGAATACAGACACACATATGAGGCACAGAAAAACACACACCTCGCCTTTATAACCTCAAACAGAGAATTCAATAGCCTTTGCCAGGTATGACTGTAATGATGGCATGTGCATTTCCCCGCTTGTGTAAATGTACTATACGTGTTTGAGTGTGTGTTTTGAGCATTGAGTTTGGGCCTGGCGCCTGGAACAGATGGTCAGCTTGCTGCTTAAAGGATAGGAAGGGAGGATTTAGAGTTGTGGCAGTGCACAGGGCTATGCTGGATGTCTCTCCGTTTACCAGAACATGTAAATAATCAACTAATGGGCATCATCTATTGACTGCTATCTTGCTTTTTGGATTTTAGATTTGAGTACAGACTAGAACAGATCAAAGCAACCTGAGAGAGATCCTACTCAGACTGGAGAATAGGTTTGTGACACATAGGGCATAGTACACAATAATAGAAAGGTATAGCAATACCCTATATTAGTATTGCCTCATTTTGTTAGTATCGCTGCTTTAGGAATGACAGTGTTTTAATATGAGTCGTATTTGAGTTGTGTCTGTTTTTTGTGTGTGTGCAGCATTGTGCTTCAAAACCAACCGGCTGCAGGCAGCTTTCATCATGAGTGAGAGGCGTGGCTGCAAGTGCAAGAACTCTTTCACACAGGAAACATGGCATTATTTTGCTTATGTAGCCAACACAAGTATTAGGATTTCACCACCACCACTACCAGTGAAAGGTTTGGACGCACACAGGAAATACCATGTTTTTATTAAAATATTAATGTCATCAGCTGTGTTATTATTGCAAGAGGGTTTCTAATGATCACATCTTTTAAATTAATACATTTGCACTAGCAAACAATGTGTTCGAAGACAGTACTAATGTTTGCTGATGATAGCACAGTACATTTATTAATATTATTAAAAACTGTTGTTTCCAGCTACTGTACAATAGCAATTTACAATATTAACAATGTTTACATTGTATTTCTGATCAATTTGACAACACCAACATGTTCATTTCTGTGTCCAAACATTTGACTGGTAGTCTACATCTGAAACAAAGGTTTCTTACAAAGAAGGTAAGATACAACTTGTCCAAAGCACCTTGCTAACAGAAAAAAAAAAAAAGTAGTAGTAGACTTCTGCTACACAAACGCACAGACACAGAGGAAAAAAAGTCAGCTATGGCGAATAGGCTAAGTCCCACCATTTACAGAAAACAATTTCAAACAGAATTCAGTAAAAAAATAAAAACGGATTTCATAGGGCCCTATATTTTTGTTGCCTTTCAGGTGGTTGACGTGACATATTTCCCGACACGCGCTCTCTGTCCTCTGGTGAGAGTGTGCTCACCTTTGTGTGTGTAAACGTGTCTGTGTACGCGCATCTGTGCAGATACAGCGGATCCTGCTGTGCGGATAAGAATTGTAAACACACAATCATGTCAGAAATGACAAGTTGTCAGGTAAATAAGATAAACAACATAAGGCTGTTAATTTAGTTTAATAAAAGTGAAATGTATTGACCTGTTCTATAGGAAAGCTAACCTGAAATGACTTCTATTGTGATCTGGCGTTCTTCTCTCAATCAGTTTGAGATTAATATGATTAACACCGACTCATACATGGGGAAAAAAATACCATTGAAAACTGTGAATACCAAGTATTTTAAAAATACTGCGATATAGAATTTTGGTCAAACCACCTAGCTCTAAGGCCAAGGATGAAAAGAGGAGGAGATCATTGAAAAGAAGATTCAGAGGAATTTGGTCGATATTTTAGCTAATTAAAGTCTGACCAAAAAGCAGCATGGCATCCACTGAAGCTGTGTTGAAAGACACACAACACACAAAGACAGATAATATTACTAATCTCTTTTTACCTGCTGAAGCAGTGCCTTTAAATTTGCAATGCAAGACTTTTAGAGTTTAAGACGCAAGCAAGTGCTGGTGGTCCCCCTAAAACACCCAATGCAATACCTGTGTAACAATAACAGACCTGATAGTAACCAGCTGTCTCTAATGTAATGTCTTAAGACAAAAACAACAAACCAATAGAATAGAATAGAATTGGTACTTTATTGATCCCCTTGGGGACAGGCTGCCTCTGTGAAGCGCCAAGGGTCGGGGTATCGGTGTCTTATCCAAGGACACCTCAGCATTTTAGCTTGTTGCCCTTAAAGCAAAGTAGTTGAATTAACCTCACAATATTTTTACATCTCACTTTACTAGTAGCAACATTTAAGCTTTACAGAAATGGCGATTTGATTTATATAGCAATATGAAGTATTTCAACTGATGAAAAAAAAAAAAAATAAGAAATTAAAAAAATCACAATATATATTTTTTCATATTGCTCAGCCCTATAAACAAGATATGCGTTTTAAGTAGTTAATACAAATACTGAAACTTATATAGACTTGGATCAGTGGCCTAACAACCTGCAGCATGAGTGAAACACAGTAACAATGGTAATTTGTATTGTTATGTTCGGGAACACAAACATTTATCAACTTCATTTTTTAAAATGCAGTGGATGTACATCTTCCTTTTGACTATATTCTTGTAACATTTGGGTGGAGGCATGTTTCATATGAATAATTATAAGAAAATTGTTGAACAACACTTTTCGGTGTACTGACTGATGCCTGTTTGGAGGTTCCCTCTCACAGGAAACTAAGCATAGTTTCTAAGCATGTGAGTCAATGAATGCCATTGTTATAGAGGAGTGAAGGATCAAGTTTGGCCAGCTTTCTACAATGTGAAGTCATCTTCCTGAAAAGCTACATGTATGTGTGCCATTGTCATCAAGGTTAAGCTTGTGTATTCAGGGCTTATTATTTGTTGTGGAGGCTCTTTATTATACCTTTAGTCATTGGGAATTTGAGTGCGTTACACTAAGGCGTGTGAGTTGGCAATGAACTGTGAGCTCTCACATCTAGTCTACAAATTTTAGTGGTGGTGGGTTCATTTATGAATCTGACATTTTTATTGTGCAAAATCTAGCAGCTGGGTTTATTAGCTACATGTCACGGGATTATCCTGTCAGTTTCTCACTGACAGGGTATTAATAAAGCATCCAAATAAGATTAAATAGCGAAACACCAGTGCATCCTTCATGTGCTCAGCAGAGTTTAAGGCTGGCATAAATGGTTCTGGGTGTGTTTCAAGTTTCAAGAACTAATACATGCTCATCACATTCATATCTTGTCTGAGTATATTGTACAAGCATATTACAAATAATGTTTGTCCATATCAATTGTTTCATGTCATTAGCTTAAAATCATAATTTTACTGCCTTAGTTTGTCATCATCACTGCTCAAAAACATAATTTAACACACCATTTGAGTTCATGCTAATAATTAGGTAGTCTACAAGTGCATTGAATACACTTAGTTTGCTGGTGTCTACCAGTATTATATTATGCGCGTCAAAGAATGCTAAATATGGTAGTGCATTACAGCACAGACACAGAAGGCTAGACTATATTATGCTGTAAAAATACCACACATGAACTCTTAACCTTTAACAGAAATAGGCTACTTTCAAAAATAGGTCCAGCCTCATCGCTCCAGGGAGGGGAAATTGCACTTTAGACAAGAAACAAATGCATGTCAAACAGTCCTAACCAAATGTACAGAAAACACTGAGCTGCTGAAAGGATGAATGTTCTATGATTGGTCACATACTATGTACACACACACACACACACACACAGGTTCATATTCCTGTCGCCCAAATGTATCAATGTGTAACACAACTCTGCCTTCACAATGTCCAACAGAAATAGTTCACCTTCAGCCTGGAGGCAACACGTAGCTCACAGAGAGGCCTTGACCTTGTCAAGCAAAAAGCTACAATTCCACAGACTTTGTTAAGAGGCTACTGAAGTAACACTGTAGCAGTGGAAACAGAAAGCTGCAGAGTCAGCTACTTTCCAATTACTTGATTGGTTGATAAAAAAACAACATCAATTTTGATAACTTAAGTAAATTATGATGGAAAAGAACAGGTTACAGTTTCTCTAACAGCTTCTAATCAATCATTTGGATTACTTCTACTGTGACACTTTCTGGGCTCCAGGTCTTAATGATCTCCATGTTATATCATCACACTTCGAGTATGCTTACGTTTAGACTAGGGCTGCACGATTTGGGGAAAGAAGTCATACTGAGATTATTGAGATCAATATTGCGATATGATAAAGGGCACTTGCTTGGAAAATTACAGTGAACACAGTTTTGACATGACAATATCAATATTAAGAGTAAAAAGTTAGAATTCTGAGAAAAAAGTCAGAACTCAAATAATATTTTCAGAGTGGCCCTAAATTACTCTTCCGTAATTTAGAGACTGATTTGAAAGTATCTTACATTTATTTAACTGATGATATCAACAAATATCAAAGAAAAGGGGCTAATCCAAATCTGACGATGTACCCGGTTTTAGTGTCTAGACACAACAGAACTTCCACATGCAGCGTTAGGCTGCATGTGGAAGTTGGCATCTTCATGTGGAATCTTCAGCGTTGGCAGCAGCACAGAAAGCAGCAATGAGGCTCATTCAAGATTTGAGTTATGTTAAACTCACGAGACCAAGTCTGTCACAGATCTTGTAGTTAAAATAATTATTTAGTTGCTGCAGTTGGTCTCCACCGGCTGTAAGACCTAAGGGCATGACGGGAAATGCCTGACTCTCACCTGATCTAAGCTCTGGTTCAGGTGTTATAATCAACAACAGGGGTCAGAGTTTCACAGATTATTTTACAGAATACATGATGTGAGCTGTAGCAGTATTTAACTAAACAGTTTAGTAACAGATTCCTTTCACATCACTAAAATAACATCTGCACTGATGTTTCAGCCCTGACAGTCTAAAAAGGCGCACTTCATCTTCAACGAGACTGGTTGGAAAACTGCTCATTAGTTCTGACAAATGACTAGTGTTAACCTCCATCCATGTGATATTAATGTTTATTTACAAACCGAACAGTAAACCAATCGATTATTCTGTACTACCGACCTTAGTCGGTGTTTAAAAGCTGGGTTGCTAAGCAGCAGCAGCTGCTGTTTATGCACGCCGTTTGAGACGCCATGTGACCATTGAATATGAGGTCGGCATCACAGACATCTAATTAAAAAGAATGTGTCTAATCCCACATTTAAATAAAGTAAGGAGCGTATACTTTAGCAGAGAAACCAGTGTTCTCTAAGGTGAAATATGACGTTGGCAAGGGGCTTTTCAATTCAAACTCCTCGTCAACACAGTGCACAGTTGCACAATGCATGGTTTAGTTTTTCTGCTACCACGTTTACAAGAGGCTGCAACAACCGGATGTTGGATGCTTTTGCTACTTCAAGCTTTTAAAAAAAATCTTTCGATTGAATTATCTGAAAAGCTGAAAAAAAGAAAAGAAAAAAAATTCTATGAGACACATACATACATACAGATACATAGAAGAGAAACCTGCACAAACTAGAGAAGCATTACATGATAATAAAGACATCAATAAAACCTTTTTATCTACTTTGGCAAAGTTTATGACTGATGAAACATGAGAGGGGAATGATACTACGTGAATATAAGGGAGTGGAAATGAACAGATCTGAATGTCTCTGCAACTACTAATGACTAGGAAGCGGTGGCTGGGGTGTGGATCATGAGGTCTGATCAGAATATTCAGAGGAAGCAAAAGAGAGAGAACTGAGAGGGGTTAGAGACTAATTCTCTCTTTCACACAAAATGAGAGTATGAAAAAAGAAAATGGAGGAAGAGAGAGAGAGAGAAACAGAAACACAAGATGATGCTGGTTTCCTGAAATTTGATCTATGGGAAAGTGAGAGTGACAACATAGACAGGAAGGAAGGGAATTCTAGGAGACAACCTGGCTTCAGAACACTACACGTCACTGTACTGCTACTCAATGATACAGTTCAACAATGTCTCCGACTGCTGTTTTTTCCACCATTGTGACTATTTGTACCTGAGCTAACGATTCAGTAGTCGTAATGCAAAAAACGCAGCACATGCTGTGTTAATGGAAGTTCATCTTAATGGAAATGGTCAACAGGTAGCAGTAATACACCACGATATGCAGCAAGGTGCCAACAATAACAAACACTGAAAAGGATAAGCTATAGATTGTAGGCTTTTGTAACATGTATTTTACATCACAGTTAAATATTCTGCAAAACATGCTGTTGCATTCATGATTGTTGGGTGTAGTTTTCCTGTAATTCCAAGAAACTATTGGTTTCCATCCATTTAAAAAAAAAAAATAAAGTTAGCTAATTCAGTGAATGCAAAATAATAACATGATGATGATATTCACTGGGAAATCATTTAGGTGAAAAAGAAATGTCGCTCGTGAAAACTAATCAATTAATTAACAACAATGTGTTAGCATTTGTGCCGCTTGTATTTTAAGTTGCAAGAATTGTGTTAACAAGACACCTGAGTCAGTAAAGCCTGAGCCGGGTTGGAACAAGTCCAATCACTGTCCACACTGTAATCAAAAATGACTGATGGCCTCTTAGGCTTGTCTGTGCACAAAGCACAGGATAACTGTGGCTGGTCAATCTGCATGAAGCGCTGGGCCTGCACAAACTCCCTCCACATTCCACTGGCCGAACACCAACAGGTGACACGAAAATATGATACTAGTGGAAGTAACATTTGTGTTTGCCAAAATAAGAGCCTAATGTTGCTGTGCACAACATTGTTATTGACTGAAGAGGGCTGCAGAGAGTGGAGGGAGAACGCAGAGGAAGGAAATTAATACAACAGGAGCCTCAAGGACAACATAGTAAAAAATAAACTAAGCTGCTCTGAATTCTGAGATCTACAGTGTGTGCAGTTTCTGTACCTATAACATTTCTGAGGATTTCACTGACTCGTTTAAGGACAGTACTTTAACATCACAAACTTACATGACAACAAAATATTAAAGAAACAGCGCCGACCAGTTCAATGTAACTTCATGTTCAGATAAAAACAACAATTCCAAAGTGCAATGTTAATTCAAAAGCTTGTAAATGACTAGTGGATTTATTTTTATAGACGCTCATAAAAAGGGTAAGAGGCTGAAAGAAATGTGAACATGGTTTCTCCCAGACACAGAGGGTCAAATAGTGAAATAGATTTCAAGTAAAGCTTTTATTTTACTTCTGACAAACAATTACCATGTAAATTTAGATTTATTTAATGATGACTGTAATCAAACTGATTCTTTGTCGTTATGCTGGTTAAAGGGTGCTAAGAAGAATGGCTACTAAAAAAATGCAAGGGGCTTCTGTGAAAGAGGACTAAAACCAGTGCAAGTAAACAGCACCACACCTTAGTTGTCGTCATGGAGAGTTCCACTTCCTGTGTTCACTCCCAGGACATTGACAACATCCCTGGGTGAAACAGGAAGTGGAGCTCAGAGGTCTTCAACATCACAACATCATAACATCATTACCATCAAGATATTGTTATTATGGCTATATTTCAGAAAGAAGCATCTATTTGTAGAAGCTTTCTGTCTCTTTATTGTCATGTTATTACACAGTTTTCAAGTTTATTTTTTTACTTTAGTAACATGGCTTATAAACTCACAGGCAGACACCAAATCGTGACAAAGGTTTTTGGAGAAATCTGGCGTTCAAGATTTATCATCCAGCCAACTTTGAAAACAAACAATGAAGTCAAACATGAACCAACAATTGAAACACAGCTGACGATGGCGCCACATACAAATCTGTATATATTCCATTGCAGCACTGTTTACGCTCACTTCACACCAGCACGGGGAGGGCGTGGGTGGGGAACCGAACATTAAGAATCCAAAACCCATATTACAAAAACAATACGTCAGTGGTAAAACAGTAACTCTGCCAATTTTACACCATGTAGTGCAGAAAAAAAAGTGTTAAGGAGTTTTTAATAGGGAAGGGGTTTGACAGCACTTTTTAAAATGCACATCCAATTTTAAATATGCCTAATGTTCCTTCTAAATCCCTTCTTGAACCAGATTTTGTACTTTGAGTATTGGTTTAAAATAAAGTACACTTTTTACTTTCTGTAATAAAGCATTTTTAATATTTGGACATTTAAGAATCTACATTAATAAAACAAATCGCGTTTTTTTGCAATGCAACAAAACACAGCATTTCATCTGATCACAGATGGCCACATAGAGAGGACTGGTGTTACAATGGAACAGACTCCACTCATGTTAAGTGAAAATCCCATCATTGCAATTTGTTTTTACCTCTCCTGAAAAAACATGCAAACAGTAATGTCTAGCAGTCAAAAGATTTGTGAGATGATCCATCAGAACATTCCAACATTTCTGGATTGGATTGGATTAGGTTTTTCTCTGTGTTTCTAGGTTAGCAGATGAGGTGGTGAAGTCAGCTGATCCTGACACACCTGCTTTGAAACCTGTTGCTTGTCTGTCTTTCCATTTCTCAGCAGCTGGCTTCTTTCCAGTACTTCTGTCTCTGTAACTCTGCTGTTGCCTTTTTAACAAGCCTTTATTCTGGCTTATGCACTTGTAAACTAACTTGTCTTTGATTCCTGTTCACGGTGGGCTGTACGTGTTAGAGATCTGTGCACATATCCACATTAATTTATACATAGGAGTGTTCTTGAGCAATTCAATGATCAAAGCATAAAACTAAATAAATGTTGTTTGTTAGAAACCAGTGATTTGGAAAAACATTCTCTCTCATGGTCTAATGAATCTGTAAGTGAAGAAGTTGGTCATGCTGTATGACTATAGAGCATTAAAGTAAATGCCCTATAGTCATACAGTATGACCAGCTTCTTCACTAGTCCCTTTACTAGTCTAAAAGAAGGCCCCCTCTCTCGGCCTGATTTCACATTTATTTTTTATTGTTTCAGAGTGGAAAAATGTTTTTCCTTTCAGACTCCATTCTAGCTCTGGAAATATCAATATGACGCTGCACAGTCTACATTTGGTCGATGCAATAGGAAAAGTACCACCCACAATAAAAGAGGCCAGTAAATGGAAGGCACGTCGTCAACTGCTGTTGTTTTAAAGGAAAAAGGGTTCAGGTTATTTCTGGGAATGGAAAGCATTTCCCAAATTATAATTGTTGACTATTCTAAATCATAACTAACTAATATCTTAACCAATCAACGTGTGGTTTCAACAGCATGTTTCAGAGTGAGAAAGACAAACATAGGAACAATGGAGGTTTTTAATGTTAGTAAATGTGAACTGTAATAGAAATTTTCTATTTTACACATAATTATTAATAGAAAATGCCAGCTAATAAATTATTTTTTAAAACTCGCCATTGTCAATATTGGTATAAGCCTCCAACATCCTGTATCAGATAAGTAGATACTGCAGACATCTTATTTATCCTGAATAAACAAAAACAAATGCAAGCGTGAGTGCAGTCCCGCACCAATAGAAATTATCCAATCAAGATTCCCACATTTGGGCAATTCGCAGCAGTCAGCAGAAAAGCAGTGCAATAGCTTCGCCCAGGGCAAACTATCTTCTTAATTATGGTATAATACCCTGGCAGGTAAGTACTCAGTCCCAAATTTGTAGTGACAAACTAAATAAAGTATGGTGTAGGGAAAGGCTGGTGAGAAGAAGCAGAGAGTCAGATAAAAAAAGAGGATGGAGAACAGGAGGAAGACAGAACGATTAGAAGGTATTATCGACCAGGATTATACACACTCCATTTCCCCTTCAATAAGCGAGTCTATTGGTTCAAATGGGCCCATTCAGCCACCCTTGGCCTGGGGGAAGACAGTGCTGAAGAGCAGCAAGGACACCAGGGGGTTTCCTCCACAAGCCTTCAACGCCTAATCACAAATAGTCACAGTGTACCTGCAACACACGTGTGTCAACTATTTATGGTCAATTTCCTTCAGTGGATTTGATCAAATTAGCTGCCAAATGTTTCTTTTGTGAAGCACTGCATGATACAGAAGGAGAATTTCTTGCTTAAGGGCATTCAACGCCTACATTGAAAACTACTTCAAATCAGAATGAATCATGCAATACATGAGTGGGCACCAGTGATCAAAGGAAAGTTTTATAATGTAATATCAGACTACAGCAATAAAAAAACAAACCCATGTTCATGTTTGCAAGTCAGTATGCGTTACAGTTTGTCATACTTGACTCATAAAAGTTAAACAGTCCAAACACAGGCTATCTGACATGCTTTCACATTACAGTGCAGCCACCATACTAATCCTGCCTTTAATTGCATTTAATTTCAAAAGCCACTATTAAATAGTAAATAAATCAATTGTGATTTTTATGAATGTTTTTTAAGTTTCAAGCAAGTCACATATATATGGCATTTGCTTTAAAATAGAATAGTATCTATAATTTGTGAAAATTTCACTTTTGTTGGTCATTGTATATTATATATAAAAATAAACTTGTAATTGCTCTCTCACAGACTAAACGTAACAGAGGAACAGATATAATTTCAAAATTACTTATAGGAAACAGAAATAATGTACAGTTTAACTAGTGGAAAGCAAAGACCAGTCATCACATCCTATTCAGAATCTAAATGTTAAGCAAAAGTTTGAACGCACATCTGTTTAGTGTATTAGGAAAAAAACATGGCCTGTAATTACAGGGCAATGTTACAGAGACTCCTGCTGTATCTTCTGAGGATGGGGGACAACTGCCGTCTTTTTGCCTTCAGCACACTGCAGACCTTTTGAAATCCGAGCCTGGTGGTGCACTCAGAGTCGCAGTCGAAACAGAGACAGCGAGAGCTGCAGGGTGATGATAAGGCAAGTGTTTTGATGCTCAGCACATGACATAAAGCAAAGAAAAGCAGCACATCTTCATGTTTTGGAAGTGGCACGCTGTAAATGTTGTTCAATATACAGAATTAGCACTGAAAAATAAACTTCTCTCATAACAGTACTTCATTCAGTGTGAACAGTTCAAGCCTCCATCTGAATCCTTACTAAGCTCATACTGGTTCTCTATATCCAAAATCTGGACTTCAGAGGTGGCATCTAAGTCCACTTTCATAGCTCAACCAGCATGACTTGTAGAGCAAAAATCTTTGCTAAGCTGAGACACATTCACTGTTAAGTAGGCACTTTCTAGGCTGAATGAAAATAAGGACCCTCTAAATCGTCTCCTGGATATTGGACCGTAATTATTCAACTGGACTACTTAGTCACTGCAGTGAATCCATGCTGTGAAATGCATTTGTGGGAAATTAGGCTAAATACCAAGGTGTGTACCAAAGGAACCTAACCTTAAACTGTACAATATGATTAACCAGAGGGTGCAAACACTTTTCTTATACAATAATTACTATGCTCTGAGGTTTAAATTATCTATTTTTTTATTTAATACTATATAAAGCACTGTTGTTTAAGGTGAGAAAATCTTTACATATTACATCTTTAAAGAAAAAAGAATTAAATAGTCTTCTAATACTACTAATAAAATTACAATAATTATAACAAAGCATTTTCCGTTAATTAGAGGTAACCTTTTCTGACAATTACAGACCTTTCCCAGGGCTGTGTGGTCCTCTTATTACAAGTAAAAATAATCATCAGTTCTTAAGAAAACTGCAAAACAATGTTCAAAAATGTCCTGTTTTGCAATGTTAAGTACCAAAATACCAGGATTTACACTTAGATCAAGATCACCAAAGGATTAACTTTACATTTAATTTTTATTTAATCCAGTAATAAAAAAATAGAAGTTCTGATAAATACCAGACAAAAAAACTAAATAGTAAATGTGATGCTTTAAAGTAATTGTACAGCATAAAATTTTTTACTGTCATCTTGTTCATAGATATTTTACTTGTTTGGGCTTCAAGACAACTATAAAAGTCATTTGCATACACTGATACAAGGTTACTGTGACAACATGAGCACAGCTGCATTACTGCCTTAATTTTTTGAATACTTGTTTCAACACACTAGAGAAGCTACACATCTGACTATAATTCAACTTAATGGTTAGACTTAATCTCAAAGAAGCCTATATCATCTGCTCATTTACTTTACTACAGATAACTACAGTAGAGATTAGATAGGAGAAGCATTCCAGCCATTAGTGAGTATTTGAAATCCTCCTTATCAGAGCCTGTTTGTTGTCAGTTACCCACAACTATCTCCACTCTTTCTCCCCTCTCGCCTCCTTCTGACACTGTACAGACTACTGTAAACTGGATGAATTCTTCACAGATAACAGCAGTAGTCTACTCCAGAGACAAGTGTACGTTTAGCACTGAGTAGCAAAGCATAAAACACAGCCCTGGTGGTTAAACATGAACATTTTAATATTCTATGATGCTTTGACACTACACTAGAGGAGATGCTGTGGTGTGAATGCTAAAGACTGCTCTACAAACTGACAGTATTGTGTGCCATTATACAACAGCACATACCTGGGGATTAACCATAGGCCCTGTCCTGTCTGTAACATAAAGCAGCAGGGGGCCAGTGGCTATTGTTACAGCTGTGTGAGAACATACACAAAAATTTGGAAAATCAGTTTCCAGTGTAAGTAAAGTAAATCAAGTAACACAGTCACATAATTATTCAGTCAATTTATGAGAATTACAGTTTCGGAAATTAATTTGACTTTCACCTTTTCTGTGATTTTAAGCTTTAACTAAAATCATAAAGAGGATTTTCAGCACCTGCTTCTCTGTCCAAATTAAATCACTGGAAGGGAAAACAAACTAGCTTGCATCCAGATCAGTACTGTCTATTGACCGTTTCCCATTTTGAGGGATGAATTAACAATTACAAGGTACGCTCAATTCACATAAACTAATTTGCAAAAAACTACACAATGAACTTTCTTTGTACATCTCACTCCAGCTACGGTTAACACTAGTGAGTTAATGAGGGGAAATGCAAAATGCAGGGAAGCTGAGCCTTTGAGGCCGAAGCATCAAAGAAGATCTTTGTTCAGTGCAATACAAGCAGGTTCCTCTTTAATGACTCCATGTCCATGCCAATCACTTACACCATACAATCCCATCGTGTGGACGCAAAACTTTTCAGGGCACACTGATCATATGAGCGTGCAGCACATGATTTATGTTCCCAAACAAAAACTGCCACTTAGTTCATCAGGTAACAGCTGTTTATGTGGTCATTACCATTTTCATCTTACAGAAGCAGGAACAATGTTCACAGGAGCTGCTGTAGATGTGCAAAGAACTAGTCACAGCACAGAGGGTTCAATTATGAAGAGAGAAAAACACCATGCATGCAGAGCAAAGACACTTTACTTTTCAAACATTGTATTTATGTTTTTAAAGAACAATGAAGTGAATTCTTGGATCTCAGTTGTGGTAATTGTCTCCCAATGCTGCAATTCTACAGAAGCTCCAACTATCTGCAGTGATTTGGAGTTGGGGTGACAATGTAGTGTAGCTGGGAATTACACATGCACATGGCAAAATAAATACTTTCCTGATGGCTTAGAAATGTATTCTAAAATACTGTTGACAGCTTATAGCAGCATTATATTCAAAAACCAACACACCGACTCATCACTACCATGCCTGCCTTTCTGAAGAATAATAGGTCAATAATAGTAATCTGCAAAGACTGAAACTTTGTTTTCAAACATATACAGGCTGCAAAGGTTGTAAAACATTTTACCAAGGAATCTTACAAAACCTCAGTCCTGTTTGCATAATAGCTACCATCTTTATTTATGACTGATTGCCAGGAAGTTCAGCCAGTGGCCACAGTTTCAATGTGAAAGATATGAATCTACTGTTTATGAATGAAGTTGGACACAAGAAACAAGACTGGCCAAAAGTGAGGCCACACCCCAGCTCTAACTGGGAGACAGGCAGTACATAATGTACAAGGTGACTGAAGTCATTAATTGTTTCCTTGAGAGAACAATGACTGAATCCCTGATTAGGTAGCTATAAAAGTGAACAGATGCAACTCTGTAAAGTGATCCTGCACTAGAAAGGATTTCATAGCATACGCACTTTCATCCAAATGTCTTCAAAAGGTAAAAGATTTTCCCAAGTTTCCAAAGTAGAACAACTAAGGTTACAGAAAGTCTTGTCCTAATCTAACTATCTTTCACATAAGAACAGACTGTCCACACAACTATACAAAGACTCAAATCTGCTAAACCAGTTTCAGTGTTTCAGGTGGTGTCAGCGATATGGCCCAATACAGACACAGCCCGATGTGATACAAACTGAGGCCAGTCTTTTAGAAATAGCAGACAGAGGGCCTGTGGGGTATCAGATGTCAACAGGGACCAGTTGCTGGAGTCTCAGCCTGGGCCGCCTCTCATGCTACAGCAGCTGTGCCTTCTCCGACCTCACATTCCTGCAGAACAGACCCACTTTGCGCCCATTACCTGTGCTGATCTGAGGTGAGGATGAGCTCTCTGGAGAACCTCAAAGTCACTTCAAGTAAAGTCATTTACCTTTCACAGTTTTACTGGATGGAAAGTGCCATGATATGAAGATGCTCAGCTCTAATAATCATATTACACCTGTCCTAAGTCCATTACAGCTATTATGTACTTTAACTGTCACAAAAAAAAAACAGTAGGTGTTAAGACGTAAAGACAACCAAAGGCACCCTGTTAGTTCATGCAAGTTTAGCTGGGGACCTCTGTTGCATTTGGTTTGCCTAAATATTTCTGCCCTTAGTTGCCTGATACCTCTCTCCTGAAACCTCTGTAACTAAGACATTAAATACTCCAAAAGCAGAAACGTACAGGTGAGTACCACATAGGCTACACAACACAGGAAAAAAAATGTCTGAAGCAACAGCAAAGTGCCACTGTACAAGATAGTAACAAAGTCCAAACAAATGCATCCAGAATATAAAGTGTGAAATCAGTCTGAAGTCAACACACTCATGATTCAGCAGCTTATTCACCCCCTTAGAGCTCTCTGTACAATTACAGTTTATTTGCTCACATCTGCTTTCACTGCATTATACGTGGTACTATCTGACCGCCATTAAATAGTGCATGCATCCACCAAAGCAAATATACAATGTATATTCTTCTTCAGTAGAGTTCAGTTATCATCTTAGTCTCCAATGAAAAGACACTCGAAAGCATTCAAATAATCCTAAAGAAGGCTGGGCTGGTGTAAAGATCCAAAAAAACAAGTCAAAATGTCCAAACTGGACAGTAAGCAATGAGAAAGTCATGCCGGCAGGTAAAATGCTGGGATGCTCGACACAAGGCGACAAAGATGATCTGCCAGATGTGATAGGGACAACGTCTGGTACACAGTATATGCTGTGCTGGATGAGCAGATGAGTAACAAGCAGAATCAGGCGAAAGCTGAGATGGGTACACAGTCAGGCCACTTGGAAGACAAATAGGGAAACGGCAGATGTAAAAGAACAAAATGACAAAAACAAGAGAATTCATTGGGATACACTGAACTACTTATATTATAGTTATTGGAAAACTGGACATTGTGAAGTGGGAGGAGGCCCAGATAATGTCTCTGAATTTTAAAAACATGTAAACATGTGAACATGCGGCAGGTCTGAAATGTCAAGACAATATGGGGGGGGGGAGCGTAAAAAGCCATGGTGGTCATGCTGCGTGAACTTTAGAGACGCACCCTAACTCCAGCTCGTCGTTTTCCCTGTGTGCTGTCAGCTCGCGCAAACATTTCAAAGGACCACGCTCCAACAGCGGACCGCGAGGTAAAAATATCACCTGTGCAGCATCAGCAAACCCTTTTCTGTAGTGCACAACAAACTTGGCGAGGACTAGTCGTTTCATTTAGAAGTTACTGAGGCTTAACTTCTCCGAGTGTCTGAACACTCAGCGTCAAACTGTCTACACCACAGTTCCAAGCACAGCAACTGAAAAATGTGTTGCAAATGAGTGGAGATTAAAAGAACAAATTTCTCGCAGAGACGTGGTGATTCATGGTTTCATTGGCTGCTTCCAGAGCCCCTCTCCACAGTCCGGGGCAGCCCACCACACCACAGTATGTCACTACTAAACATCACTCTTACCTCCAGGCGTGAACGCTGAAGTCAATTGTAAGTTTTTCGTGTCTTCTCAGGATGGCTTGAAGCGCTTCTAGTCACACAAAATGCCCAAGTCTCTATTTAATTCCCTGCATTTCGACTCTGTTAATTTGTTTTCTTCTCTCTCCCGCCGCTCGCCTCCGAACAAATAGTCGAAATTCAACTTCGCGCTGAAGACTTGTGCATTTGGGTTTTTTTTTTAACCAAGCGTGCCTGTATGTAATTGAAAAGCAGTCCTTCTTCGCAGAGCGTTGTCGGTCGCTGAAAACTCTTCGCCTTGCTAATCAGTGCGGCCACTCTAGGCGCGCTGCCGTGCGCGTTCACGCTGCTCCTGGGCGGAGAGAAATACAGGGGGAGGGGGCGGGGCGAAGCGACAGGAAGTAGGTAAAAAAAATTGTACGGCATCGTTCATGTGCCTCAACATTGTTGACAACGTAGTTGATTATTTGATGAAGAAAGAAGAGAAAATTTAAATTAATTAGGATATTCCAAAAGTTCCAGAAGTGCAAGGATTACTGCATTTCGCTTTAACGATGTATTTTCAAGGTGTCATTGTGGTCTCAGGGTAAGTGTGATGGCATTACTCACAGTTTTCACAAGTTTACAAAGCAAACAGTTATTTTACTAATTAATTAGAAAAACGGTCAACAAATTAATCCATAATTAAACTAATCATTAGCTACAGCAAGTAATCTATAATGGTAAAATGCTGCTTACACATTAATGCATGACTAATTAGATACAATTTTTTCTTTGTTTGGTATCTTTACTTGTGATACATTTTACTGATTATATTTCTATTCTTTCGTGTGGTGTTAGTAGTTTTACTTTACTTTTATTGACACATTCTAAAGGTGCGGTATTACAACTTTTGCTTAAATAATGTATGTAGGTAGGATTTCATATTTATTAAATTACAGTAGCCTATGTGTATGGTTTGTGTGTAATGAAACAGACTATTAGCGTTTCAATACATGACCTGCGCAGGTACCCGGATGACACTAGCCAATCACAGCCATCTCACAGCTTGTCTCCTCCCTATTGTCGCAAAATGTTTACGGTCTTCAGCTCAAAGTGGTTTACGTTACTCGTTGCAATGAGGGCTAAAGCTGCAGTTTACGTGATCCTTTTTATTTGAATGTGTCTTTTACAGGTACGAATATTGAATCAGCAGCACGTATTTTAATGTAACAGTGTACGTTATATTTTAACAGGCTAGAGCGACTGCTAAGTTGAGTTGTTCAGCTTCGTGTGATGCTGAAAGTGACGGTTAGCTAGCTCATGCTAACGCAACACCTTTTCAGCGATGAACTAACTGCTAACGTTCAGCGCATTGCAGTGATGTGATTTTCCGCAGTGTCTTCACCGGGTACCGGTTTTCTGTAGTTATGGCCGATCAAACACCTTTGTAAATATCTAGAAATAAGACTCTTATAATAGTTTAGCATCAGTGTTTACCTCTAAACAGCAGTGAACTCAAACTGGATCATGTTTTAATGTTAGCTTGAGTCAGCGGTGTAAGGCGGATCTAGATCTTTTACTGAAAACTACCACACAGTCCTGCATTTCTAATGTTACGTCTGCAAATATGTAAGTTAATTACGTGTTAAACGTACGCAATGCATAATTTAACGTGTTAGCAACATTTCATTGTTGCTGTTGAGGTGCAGCTAATTGATTACTGCTTTGTATAGATTAGCCGCCTGTAATTATCTTCATAACGTATTAATCTTACGATTAAAGCAATGGATTGATTGATTGATTGATTGGATTCTGAAAATAGTGAGAAACGCCCACATTAACACCCACTGAGATAATTGTAGGAGAGCAAAGTATTTTCCTCCCTATAAGAATAAAGTAAGAAAATACTGAAGTAAAACACAAATATCTCAAATTTGCAATTGAGTGCAGTTACCCTCCACCACTAGATGTAGATTATGTATGAACCAAAATGATAAGAAGACTAAGGTAGATAAGAAGTGTTTTAAATAAACTTGATTTTTACATTTTATTTTATTTGTGTGTACAGTTAAACATGTTTAACTGTAAGTATAATGTTATAATTTAGCTTATAGTTATAAGGTTAAAACATTGGCCTAGTAGGGTTAGTTTTTTTCTTTAAAAGCTCCAGTTTTAAAATATTTTGCCGCTGAACCAGATAGTTATTTTCATTAGTGATTATTAATCAGTGCATTATTTTTCCCTCCAATCATTTGGTGTAGAATCTGCTGTAATGGTAAAAATGGTGAGAACGGCCCCTCACATTTTTCTGCAACCCCAAGTGGCACCTTCAGATGTAATGTAATTGATGTAATTATCAACTGCTTGTTATAGTGGTACATTAGAGCTGTAAATTAAAGCAGTTTTTATTAATTATTTACTTTCTTTATTAATCAGAAGTTGGGAAGTTGTAAAATGTTCACATTACAACTGCAATTTCTTCTTAAACCCACTAAATGATTTGTTTTGTACAACCAGCAGTCCAGAAGCCCAAAATACTATTATCACATATAATAATAAGACTTCAAATTTATCATAATTAAAATTTGATATCTTGCATAATAATGACAGAAATAATAAATCCATAATTAAAATAGTAGATAATAGTAGTCACTTGCTGAGTATTAAATCATCTTTTAATTGGTAAATCTTTACCTCTGTATTTTCAGACAGACACTGACTGTGTTGGAGGATGGACCCTGTAGTCTTGAGCTACCAGGATAGCCTCCTGCGGCGCTCTGATGTGTCTTTACTGGAAGGACCTTACTGGCTCAATGACCAAGTCATTGGTTTTGCCTTTGAGTACTTTGCTGCTGAGCGCTTCCGAGTTCTTGGGGAGACTGTTATCTTCATCAGCCCAGAGGTTACTCAGTTCATCAAGTGTGCTTCTTGCCCCGATGAGTTAGCACTATTTCTGGAGCCGCTGGATCTTCCCTCTCATCGCTGGGTCTTCCTGGCTGTTAACGATAACTCCAACCAAACAGCTGGGGGATCCCACTGGAGCCTTTTGCTGTACCATCACAGCTCCAACCACTTTGCTCACTATGACTCTCAAAACGGAAGCAATTCGCTGCACGCACGGCGCATAGCAACCAAGTTAGAGCCTTTCTTGGGTACAGGGAGAAAAGCGCTGTTTGTGGAGGAACCCTGTCCATCACAGAAGAACAGCTATGACTGTGGCATGTATGTTATCTGTATTGCGGAGGCCTTGTGTGAGAAGGCCAGGGTTGAGGGATCACCACGCCTTCCTGTGCAAATCATCACCCCAGCCTACATCACACAGAAGAGGGCTGAATGGTGCAGACTGATTCAGAGTTTAGCTCAGAATGACCTCTGCTGCTCCCTGTCTTTTCCCTAGCACGCAGGTTTCACCTCACTATATACAGAACAGCTGTCAGCCCCAATATATCTACTGCTGGAGCATTTGAATGAACTCCTTAAATACAGTATAGTTATATATGAAATATATTTCTATTGAAGTGACTATCATACTCCATAATAGAGAGAAAAAAAAATTAAACGATGGATGTCATGTTTAATCTACTCTACTATATACACAGCAACATACAGTATGTGAACAAGAACACCAGCATGCCTATAAAAGGAATTTCCTCCCTTGTGCATATTTAAAGAGGATAAAGAATATGTCATGTGAAAGATGAGGCAGAGATTTTTCGTTCCTCTTTTTCTTTTTTAGTTTGGAGCAAATGTAGGAATGTTTACACTGATTATTGCTCAGGGTCATTTTTTAATGAACTAGAATTGACAATAAGAATGTGCATCTTAATACTGGCTCCTACTTTATGTCACTCTGTTCTGGTCAAATGTTCATTTTGTTTCTCAGTTTGAATAGATGGTATGTCTACAAGTATATACTCTCAGTTGTGAAACAAAACTTAAAGAAAATTACTGTATGATGGTGGAATGTATGTTCTCACAAAAAGCAAGTATCAAGCTCATTATCACTTAATAAATTATCTTGTCACATTTTTGTTGACAAAATGTTAAACTTGCTTTGTGGTTCTTATTTGAGGCCACAGTTTTTCATTTGTATATGAACAAAAATTCAACACAAATGAAACCTTTTTGTTTTGGCTGTAATAAAAAAAGAATATAAAATGACAAAAATCATACTAAATACTGTAGACTCAAAACAAGTCAAGAGCTGTAGGACTCAGACAAAACTAGGGATGTTCGTTATTGGCTTTTTTACCGATATACCAGATACCAGATCTAACTCTTAATTTCCGATACCGTTATAAACCGATACCAATATATGCAGGGTTCCCACTCATAAAAAAAAAGAAAAACGTAATAATTTTAGGTAACTAACATCACATATCTCCGATCATGCATACTTAAACTTTAAACATTATTGCAAGGTGTGCCTAACAAGCAAAATATCTCAAAACCTATACCTTGGATTTGTCATATTTTGACATTTTGAGATAGAAGAGAAGTAGCTGAAGAGTTTGATGTATAATATGTGCATTGTGTGTGTAAGTTGTCAGTAAAAGAGTAAAAACCAATACCGATATTTTCCGATATTACATTTTAATGCCGATAATATCGGACATCCCTAGACAAAACATTCTTTCATATTTATGTTCACTGACCTCAATCATTCAGTACTCATAAAGTGTTATATCTGGACCTGAAATGCAACAGTGTATGTTTGTGGTCCGAAGGAGAGGACCATAATACTGGCATAATGGACTATACTGTAGCAAAATATTGCTGAAACACATTACAGGCAAATAATGCACTTGCAGCAAATTTGTATCAGTAAGACATTCAGACAACAAACACAGAGAATAACTTTACAAGTTCAAAACATATACTTGAACTTACTTTAATATATTTATAAAAGGCAATAACTTCCTTTTTAATTCATTTTTTTAAAAACACACACCCACACATATTATTTCCAAAAGCAGCTTAAGTCCACCACAAACTGTCATCCTGCATTGTACTTTTAGAAACCTCAGAGGAAGGTTATTCTTTACTGTCAGAGTCTGACTGTGGCCTTTAACATATTGAGTATTACTGTATCAGTTGAAAAAGGATTTAGAGGATTAGACATGCAGCAAAGTAATGCTGACCACATCTAGACTTTGGGTGTGATGAACAACAGAAATATCATGTGATTTCAGGAGGAAGGAGTGTGAATGAATAATGATTCATTGTCCTCGTTTTATATAACTGTTTACCTAGAAAGCCAAATGCTGGATTAATCATAGTTTATCACCATTTAGATAAATGTGTATTTATTACTGTAGTTGTTTGTTATTTGACTTCTAAAAGCATGATTGAGAGGGGATTTTAAAATGTGATGAGTGATTTAAATAGGGGTGTTTAAAAAATCTGACTACATGAAACTGGATGCTCCAAAATAATCAGTCACATATGGTTACACTATAATTAGAAATACTCATCAATAGTTGTCTGACAGAAAAGTAGGCACAGCCTGCTCTGCTCTTCTTCCTCTGGCATCCTATGCTCGTCTACATCCCACAGGCATATTTCACCCTGAGTAACCAGTTTGACGAGTCATCAGGGTTGACTATTGTCCTCATAAAATGCCACAAAGCTGGGGCATTCACTATCCTTGCAGCACACTGCATTAGTAAGACACAGTACCCAGGGAAGGGCACATTAATTTAGACAAATTTGCTTCTAAATGGACATATTAAGTCCACGAAAACTTGACTTTTTGTCTGTTGTCACCTCAGGTCTTCAGGTTCTCTAAACCTACAGTCTGTACCTGGGTTTGTGACGTACATTGAATGAATATCATTCTGGGTACATTGTTCTGCGCTAAAACTAAACTGAGATGGATAAAGGTAAATCCTACAAAATCCTGTACCAAGCTCTTTGCTCTTTTGGCAAATGACACATATTTCTGTGGCATTAAAACAAAGCTTCTTACTGCTGGTGGTTTCTGTTGTTGTATTGATAATCACTGTGGTAATTAGAAAGAAGGCCATTCTTTAGATTCAGTATCCGGGGCTCTGAGTCTTTTTTGCCCTTCACTGTGCCTGCAGATGCACAGTTACACAGTGAGATACACACATTCACAGAATGTTGAGGACAACAACTCGTCTTTACTGGACGCACTGGTGGATACACAGACAGGTAACAAATTACAGAAGCACAAGTGCATACAAGGTCACTAAATAGTTTAATTACTATTTTAATTATGTGAATCACCGCTATGGCATTCATTGTCAGTAGGGCTTAAACCAAGCTCTCATTTACATTAGAAACACCCACATACAGCTGTAACTATATAATTAGTTACACTACCATTTAAAGGTTTATGTTCACTTAGAAATGCCCCCGTTCAGAAAAAAAGCTGATTTATAATTAACATAACAACATATAAATAACATTAAATTGATCAGAAATAGAGTTTGTTAATGTTGTAGCTGGAGATGACTGTTTTCTTTCAGTGGAATATCTATACAAGCACATTATCAGAAAATGTTAAGAAAATGTTTATCAATTTGAAATTAAAATTTATTCTTAGAAAACTGATGAGCTATTGTGTTAGCTAAGCTGAAAAATGTTGTGCTGATTAAAGAATAAAACTGTCCTAATATAGTATCTGGAGCATCAGCAGTTGTGGGTTTGATTACAGAATCAAAATGGCCAGAAATGAAGAACTTTCTTTGGAAATCCGTCAGAATATTCTTATTCTGAGAAATAAAGGCTAGTCCTTATCAGACATTGTCAAGACCTCATACAGCATATTTGCTGACATACTGTCTTTGTCACACTGAAAAAAAGTTCATCATCAGTTGATCATCAGAAAAGTGTGACAAATATGCAAAAAAAAAAATCAGTAAAATGTTTTCCGCTTACCTCAACAGACCTGAGGTCTGAAAGGCCCCAAACATTTGTATGACTTTAATTTATGACCTAATATAAGAACATATGCCTTCATTTATATACATTATATACATAAACATAAACATACATACATATATACACACATATATATATATAAAAACACACCGACAAGCAAACCATACAGCTGTCTCTGATTTATTAAAGTAAAATTAGGAGTGTTCAAGTACATTGTACGTTACATCCTGTCACAACACATCTGCTATCAGCTACAATGACTTATAACCATTAGCATTACATTACAGTAACGTGTGAAAAAACACAATTTCACTGAAACAAGCGAGCGAGTTAGAGGCCCTTACCAACACAGTTGGAGACGGCATTGTTTCCTGGTACATACTACACAGTAATGTGACTTGTTCAGGAGCTGTAAGTAGGCCAAGTCCAAATCACAGCTTCATAAATGAAAAGCAAATGCAAGTATAAGACGCTCCACTGAATCTGCAGCACAATTCCCCTAAAATAGAGTTCACCACTGTGTGAAATGTCAGCCATGCTTGTCCTTCTTATGATTGATTGTAAACTGGTGTTGTTCTTTAGGTCAATAATTGCATGAGCATTTCTTTTATTGCTCTGCAGAAAACAGGTGGGAAATTACAAATCTTGATTCTGAACCAAACACAACAGAGAATAAGAAACTGGCTCCATCTTGTGTTTTTTTTGTAAGTGTTTAACTAAAAAGAAAAGACAAATGAAACACACTTGGGAAAATCTGCCAACAGTTAATGTGTGTACAGTAATTACTGACTTTTATCAACGTCTACTAGAAACAAGTAAATTGGCAAGTAACAAATACAGTATACTTCAGCCAGTAGCTGGTTATCTTAGCAAACACATCAGTCACCTTAATGTCAATATCGCCTCCATACTGGAAAAAGGGAAGCAACTAATCATTTGTGTTTAAAAGTCTCAAATACCACCTACTATCACCTTGAAAGCACAATTTTAGATTTTTACATTTTGCTATTGGGACTGTTGTTTTGTTACCCTTGGACAGATCTGGTTAGCAGTTTCTGCTTGTTAAATTAACTGCTGCTGCCATCAGCTAAGCCTTATATTTACTGCACAGAAATAAGAATGGGATAAATTTTATTATTTAATTCTAAGAAAGAAAGGAAATAAGCATATTTCCTGCAAAACGTTAAACTATTGCTTCAAGTCTTTAGACTCTAATGTGTTAGAACAATTCATTGTTTCTTTAACAAAAAAGTGTAGACATCCAAATGCTCTTTTCTTAGTTTCACCGCACACGTGTCTCTTATAAACATGCTCTAGCTTGTGTCACTTGGTGAACTCTTGTAACCAAAACCACTGATTCTGTGGAAAGTGTATAAACACTGACTTATGAGGGGCCACAGATCTTTCAGCGGTAGACATGCTGGGTTGAATTAGCTTTTGCTGGAAGGAAAAGGAAAAAACCCAAAGAGCTGATGAAGTGCAGATGCTAATCCAGAGAGAAAGAGGCAGAGACAGGAGAAAAGATGAGAGTGAAGAAGAAAATGAATAAGTACAGTAAATTTAATTCCATGGTAATGTTTATAGAGACGACAATTAATTCACCATGAAGACTCAGACGTTTACAGCTGTTTTTCCTTTACATCAGGGACTGTAGTCGTAGTTCAACCTATAAAACTTGCACCAGAGCAGAATTTAAGCAGAGAGATTTTGACAAAAACAATAGTTATTACTTTATGGAAAAATACTTCTTACTAGACTCTGTTTACTGTACATAATTTGTTCAGCACATTCCAGGCCTTATTTTTTGCTGGAATGTTGCAGAACGGTCATAATGTATTGTATTGACACACTCTAGTTTCCCAGAATGACTCTCAGCAGCTCTCCAGAGAACGGGTGTGAACGTGTTGCTCTCAGTCAATGGCATATGGTCGTTCAAATACAGCAAAGCTATCCGACTTTATTGCTATCTGGTCCTTTGAGGTTGTCTGGCAGGAGATAAATGAAATGTTTAATCAGCGTTTCACCATTTAAAATATTCAGTTGTAGCTTACAATGATGTAATGCCTACCTCGATTTCATAGTTCACTTTTTTTTCACCTAACACAACATTAACACATCTAATGAGCATTGTCTTTACATGAGACTTGCAAACCATGCATTTACATAATAATAAGCAGAAAAACGAAAAAATATAATTGTATTGCCACAGTGCAGAATATTTCTTTTTATAAAATGTATGTTTTTTCTAATATTAATTTGTCTGGAGATTTGGTTCCAAAACCCTTGGATAGGAAGACATATGTGCACAGAGTATTGCAGCGAAACACAACACATCTCACTTCATAAATGGATCAGCTGTAATGCACTTGGATTGCGCTCTTAGTCAACAAGGACACATTTAATGCTCCACTAAGTTAACGTCTTCTTGGAAAATCTCCAGTTGTGTGTGCAGCTTGTGTACGGCAATTTTATTGTATTGTGTGTAATACTGACCATTATCATGAAGTTACAGTCAGCACTCTTCTTCACAACAGGGAGGTCATAGGTCACCTGTAGAGCATTTCAGAACAGACAAAAACGATCCTTGGTGTTGTGGATGAGGTCACAGCTTGTCTAACCATCTGCCCCCACTACTCTACAGCTAAAACTGACTCCATATATACACACACATATACTCATTATTATATACTCATATTAACTATATGTCAAAATATAAAATAGTATTACTGATGCATCAATAAGCAGCATTTAATAGTAGTCATTAGAAGTTATTATTAATTTAATAACTAATAAAATTTAATAATAAGTATAAGTAGTATAAAATAACAAGCTTAACATAAAGTATGAGTACCTGATATGTGTATTTAAGTACAGTACTCGCAGTATTATAAATTACTTGTGAAGTCATTTATGAAGTCAGCAAATCTTTTATCATGGTCACTGGTGGGGACCTAGGATGATGGCAGAATACTGTAATCTAATGAACCGTGTTTCATATCCACTTCACTTCTTGTACATTGGTTATATTTGTGTCCTCTATCACTTTTAATCTGTTTTCTAGTTTTCCATGGTTACTCCTTTGTATAAAAATCCAGCTGCTCTTCTAGTTTATGGTTTGTTTCTTAGCAGTTTCTTTTAGGATCTTTGTTTCAATTTTCTGGATTAATTCTCAGACAGTGTCAGGAAATGATCACTGCACCCTCTGAACAAGGTGTGTGTGTCTCTCTCTCTCTCTCTGCCTCCACGCCCCTTTTCACTGCAGGTCCTCTGCCAGGTTTGATTGGGTCATACTGGCAGATTATTTCTTGCACTGGACAAGAATATTAAGCAAATATATGTTGGCTTTTAATTGTACAATACACTATATAATATACACATAGTTTTAAGTCAGTACATAAAGGCAGGATGTGCAAAAGTGTAGATGGAGTGTATTTGGCTGAGTGACGCGCTGTGTTGTGTGTTCATTGGATGTCAGTCCAGTTTGTTGTAATGAGGTTTAGCTAAAGAAAATGTTCTCACTAAGACCACACAGTAAAACTCTAAAATCTCTAAAGTTTTGTTCTTTTGACTCTTTCTAAAAGAAAATTGATTAGTTGGAAAGTTAGTTTTTTATCTTGTGTAATGCAAACAGAAATAAATTTTTCATAGACTGCTTATTGTTACTTAGGGCTCTGCAAACTCAAACTGATTGGAGCGTGAGTCAGTACAAACTTGTATTGTGCACCCAAGGGAAAGAATCCAACGTTTCCAAAGACGTGTATCAAATGATGAATAGCTGATCTATAGGATTTCCTTTAATGGAGTGACTTGTTTTAAAACTGTATCACATAGCTTAAATAACAGCTGTAACACACCAGAGTAAATTCAGAGTAAACCATACTGACTGTCTGGAATAAGGTATATTTGTTTTAAGCTAGTTAAGAGAGAAACTGTATGTTAAGGAGTTTTAATGATTCAGTACTTTCAGTATTTACTCATTGGACTATGTCTGGCTCTATTTAAAAGCACAAGAATTTTGATTATCCCTGTGGACTGACTGAACCTACCATAATTTAACCAATCTGGACTGCAGATGTCTCTTAAACGTATCATGCATTTGTCAGGCAAAGAGACTTATCAAGAAAATTAGATCCATGAACTCTTTTCATACACTGTCATGTCACTCCCACTGTTAGCCTGGGTATTACACAATCTTTTTTTTTTTTTTTAATAATTAGTACAATCTTACTCATATACAATATACTCTCTGCTTGGTTTATTAGAGACAGAACTGCATGGTACACACACGCTGCATGAGATATCACTGACTTGAAAAGCTTGTAGTTTCAGCTGTCTTCATATCTCTTTAAGGGTCACATGGTTTTTCTGTGGAATGACAAGCCTCCCAGCTTCTCCAGTTTATCCAGCTTATTCAAGCCACATCAGATGTCCAACACGTATTTGTACTCATCTATTTCCTGACTAAAGTCAAGGTTTATTTTTGTAGCTCCTGAAGAGCTGATCAGAAAATACATTTTTAAACGGTGACATGCTAATAAACTGCAACATCTGCAAGAAAACCGATGTTCCTGGTGTACATCCAACACTCCATATGTCATTTGTTGAGCACTGTGGTTTTCTGCCAATATTGTGAAATTTCACAGTGCTGTTAGAGTCAAGCCTTTTCCTGGTGGTCCTTTATGTTGTGTTATTGTGACCCAGTAATGTTAATAAATGAAACACCACATACATTTTTTGCTGATCTACATTTTGTTGCCAATTTAATTAATAGAAATGTCAAAACTAGTCTAGGACAACATTTCATCCATCTTTGTCAGTGAAAAATCTTCATACAATGATATGATGACATAACATCAGAACCTCAGTGTGTCATTTTTAAGTCTTTGGTGACTTGATTTGAAATGTATAAAAGACAAAAGAAAAACCCTGACATTCATTTCACACAGCAAAGTAAAGCGAACGTATGCTAACTCATCAACCCTCATTCAAATTACAGTTAACACCTACAGGTGGTGTTATTGATTCAGTTAAACGATTGATGATTGAATTCAGTAAAGTATCTGTTTCCATAAATACCTTCAAAAATAACAACTGAATACCTATTATCAAAAAAAATACATCTAAACTCTTAAAACAGTTACATACATTTGAACTAATGTGTGTAACTTTAAATGTACATACAAAAAAAGTGCATTTTTAGCCTTTCTACTGAAGCTATGGCAGATCTCACCAGAAAAACAAACAATATTTGGTTTAGCCTGCTTATTTATCAGTCAGATAAGTCACATTTACACTGCTATCACTACAACTCACCTGAAATATCTGTACTATCAGTCTTTTCAAGTAATTAATGTGTTGAATTATCTCTTACCTTTAAACCTTCAACACCAACCTCACATCTAGTCTCCATCACCATTAAACTCCTTCAGTGCCACGACCAGACGGTTCAACTGTGACCTGCTCAGTATTTCAGGATCTCTTTACAATGCAGCGTCATGTGGTTAAAGATGAAATGCCTGTGACAGGGACAGGCCATAGTAGACAGTCATAATTATAAGTAAACTCTACTTGATGTTGAAAAATAATAGTCTGTTGTTTTTTTTTGCATAGTTTGGAAGTGATCATTGAATAGGAACTCATTCCACAGAGGGAACGTCCTTAAGATGAGTAGCCAGATTGCTCCTTCATGTGTTGCAGCTGGTGGGTTTCTTCTGGGCCCTGGGCTGATGCTAGATCTGTTCAGTAGAGCGATATAAACTCCAAAGACGAAACTGCAGCCTAACTGTGGCATTACAGCAGAGAGCGGTGGTTACCTGGATGAGGAAAAGCAGCCATGTTAGTGGACTGTCAGAATTAACTGGAGGGTGAATCAATATCAGAAAGTTCATCATAATCATTTTCATCCTCACAGTACATTCATGCCACCACACAGTCACACATACAGATACTGTATAGTGCACATGCAAAGCTGTAGAATATCTATCTACCTTATTTGTTTTACTTAAATACATCACACTACATCGGATACGTTTGTTTATTTATTTTGATGCGTAAATTTACCAGCATCGTCCCTTTCTCATGTTGTTGGTTCGTTGTCTCTTCTATGTCTACATCTCATTTTTTTGTTCATTGGCTTTTATAATATTGCGTTGTGCTTCTTCTTTAAGAAGCAACTCAGCTGATCCACATATTGTAATGTGCAGATGATGTAGCTGGTGTAGTGTTACCTCTCCCTCAGGGGCAGATTTGGGTTACTGAGGAAGGACAGCTGCTGCTCCAGACTGCACACACGAAAGGCCAAGTAGCACGATGACAGGATGAGGAGAACAATGCTGACATAAGAGGAGGAGACACAGTCGCAAACTTAAGTTTTAGGATCATTTTGACACTAGCCACTGGAAATCACTGTTGATTCGGATGAACAGAGATGTAATATCTTGTGATGAACACTGGGAGGCAATGTTTGACTTTCTGTCAACGTGCCATGCACCACACTTCTTAAACCACTATTCACTACGACATCTGACCTGAAAGGCCTTAGCAGTGTATTTATGGTTAAAACTCCACAACTCCAGGTGTTGTGCTTTATATTGCTACTGATATAAGTGATGATGCAGCCTCTGGCTTCCAGGAGATAAACAATGACATAAATGAAACTCTGCAGACATATTTAGCTCTTTTTTTCTTTGTTTTACTGCTTTATTATGATGGGAAGCACATTGAACTGCATCTATAGCAAATGGTGCAACAATACACTTATAAAATTTGATTTGATTTGTTCATCCATCACATGTTATAAAGTTTTGTTGCAGATTATCTAAAATGAGGTGAAGGCCTGCTTTTACGTCACAATGACAACACAGTGTGACATTTATTTATGTAATAATTTACTAAAGATGACTTCATCTTTGACTTTATTGCATGTATGAGGTATTCTAAAGTATAGTATAAATGTTTATAGAGAGAACTTTTTTCTTTTCTTCAGAATGGGGGTCAGAAGTCAGTGTCAACAACAGGGTAGTCCTTCAGGAACAGAGAGGGCGTCGCTACTCTCTCAAGGACACTCAGTGGGTGAAGGACAGTCTCCCTGGTCACTGTGTGCAGGTTAAGTAAGAAGAGCATGATGTCTACATTATGCTGAATCTTAATAATAAAGCATCATCAGAGGCGACTTCTCAGTGAAAAACTCCAAAGATCCCCTGTGTTCAGTTTAACCCACTGATCACTAATTTCATCAACACGTTAATGCTCACAGTATGTGTGTACCTGTGCGTCAGCTGTTAGAGGAGGTGAAGGTGGTGATATTGGTGTCTGTGTGACCCTCCGTATACTCACAGCAGGGTGAAGACCTTGAGCAGCTGGTACTCCATCTGGCCCAGCTCTGCCACTGGCTCTGATAAAAGACCTCTGTCTGTCTGCAGCGCTCGCTCTGTAACACATGTACACACACAATTACAAAAACTATTAGCAATGCTTGGCTTGCCTGTACGACATACTTCACTTTTAATGGTGCTGCCACCTGTTAGTGTACATCTGAATGCATTGGGACTCAGTCACACATACAGTGGTCTCACTCTCACATTTAAATCACCAGTGGTTGTAGTTAAATTATTTAAATTAACAGAGTGAACTGTCAGTGATCTTAGCTCCTGCAAAGGTTGACAGGCACATTTTCCAACAAATATTAACCCAGCTAAGTATGTTAGACCAACCAAGCTGGTCTAACTATTAGTCTAACCTCCATTAGTCCTCCAGATCCTCCAATATAATAAAATATAGCAACTCATGATATGCTGTTTAGTAGGCAGACATCTTTAAATTACATTACTTTGCAGCTCTCGACTCCACTACACAAGTAAGTTGTGATTCCTGCCGGTACATGGCTGTTCTCAGACAACTTTGATGGAAGAGATTGTTTGCTGTAATCTCTTCTTTATCTGCATCAGCCCGAAGCTTAATACACGTGATTTAATCGCTATTTGGAGCTTAATGTGCTGTTGCGTAAGAGGGATGTTGTCATCTGAAAGCAATTACTCTCTTTCTTGTTTTCTCTCTCACACACAGACACACAAAACTCAAATAAAATGACTTAATAAAAATGAAAAACACACATACAGTACACAAACATTCTGTACATCCATATATCTTAACTCTACATACATGTCTCCTAGTATACAGTAGATATAGTTTGATGATAACAAACATTCACCTTTTACAACACTTTTATGTTCTTTGTTTCATTTCTATGTTTTTTGATACACATAAAACACACATCTGTTTTTCCATGAAAATTAAAAACCATAATGAGTGATTTACTTCAGAGGGTCACATGATTTAGATATTTTCACGCCTTGGCTTCTAATTGTCTGTCTTGTGTATCATGTGACTGTTTCATGTATGAATTCACACTCAAAATAAGCATGCTTACTGTGAGTTTTGTGGACAAAAATCCCAGTTCTAACAAGAAAGTGTGTGGATAAAGTCTTAGACCGTGGATATATAATGACACAGCACTGTCAGTGTACAGATGGTTTTATCACCTTCCAGTGGCTGTTCTGACTTGAAGGGTGTGTCTGTGGTGCTGAGGCCGCTGGTGGATGACCCCAGGAGGTCAGGAAGGGAGGAGGACACAGACACCACTGAGGGTTTCCTTCTCCACTTTAACACTGATGGGAATTCATCAACCACCGGGAATTCATCTGGGACTGGAAACTCGTCCTGTGGCACAGAGAAAAGAACATAGTTGTTTGTTTCGTTTTCTTTTGTCTATCTCATCATGTTAACCACAATGTGACTCCTCCCAGAAACGGAGAACTAAGACATGTTAAAACCACATTCACATTATTATAAGTGTTGGTCTTGGCAGTCCACACAGCAGCTTTTGACTTATGATAGATAGACTGGGGAGAGTTATTTCTTTATGCTAACAGTGCAGTTATGAATGTTGTAATATAATGTTGGTCATCCATAAATGGGTGATTATTATTATTATTATTATTGTTATTAGTATTATTATTATTTAATAAGCTATACATCTGCAGCTATAAAGTCAGAGATAAAAACTTACATAAAAGTGACTAATAAAAAAAGGTACTATATTTATTATAAAGTTTTGTAGGTTAAGATCTCTGTTACACCTTATGAGAGTCTGCATGCAAGTCAAACAATTCTAATTCTGGACATATGGAAAAAATTCTTTCTCACTATGATTGGAAGTTGTTAATATAACTGAGACATTTTAACATTTAGGACAAGTTATGAATTATCAAAACTCTATAACACCTTCACCATCATAATGCTCTGACAGCATGGGCAAACACCCTTTTTCTTTGAATAATCTCATTATGAGTAATATCAATATTATCATATTGTAGATTACAGCATAATCAAAGACGAACACAATAACTGAACTTAATTATTCCTGACTACAAAAGCTTTTCTGTTGCAGAGCGGCCTGTAGTGCACAAAGAAACAAGGTGACTCCATAGAGCTCTTTGATAACATCTGCTGACTCAGGGGATAATTCACTGCAAGGTTGCAGCTGTTACAGAATGATCTATTGATCCTGTCTGTGTTAGAAGGTAAGTCGACCTGCAGTTCAGGTGTTGTTGTAATAATTAGAAAAGACTTTAACCAGGAGATGTTAAAGTAGTTTTAATATCAGTTGATCACCAGATATTCTACCAATTTTGATATTTACAATGATGTTATGATGGTTTATGAAAGCTTCTTTCAGTGAAAGACATGTCGTCACTAACCAGAGATAAGGTTGGCTCCTCCATGAACTGCTTCAAGCTCAAACTTTTCCCATTGACCTACAAAGGGAAAGAAAATCACACCTTTACCTGACACGTACGCAACACAATGTGAATGAATATTATGCATGTATGTATTTGTGTGTCTAACCTGTAGGTGTGTGCAGATCCTGCGGAGGACATCATATACACTGTCTCTTGATAGCAGAGATACAAATACGTACTAAAGAAATAAAAAAGAGAAACAGCAATGCATTAATCACACTGATATTCTTACATACCTTTACTCCTCTCAGATTTAATTCATACTGTTGTTAAAGAAATTTCTTCTGAGCAGAGAAAGAATACTGTATACTCAGATGTTCATTTATCCAAAAAGTCTGGTAAGATGAGTTGCTTCATTGTTTTATGACTCAGTCTGCCTCAACAAATATAAACATATTATATATATATATATATAAAATAAACACTGTGTTTTATATGTGCACCATGAGCTGTTTTTGTCCATGTTAGTCTTTGTGCTAGACAAAAGCTGTTAACCTTTTACCTCATAAACAGAAGGACCAACCTCAAACATATGTTTTATAGTCATACTGAACAGAGATATGTCCAGAATGAACACACTATGCAGACACACAGCAATTGTACATTTGTCTTTGTACGTTATGTCATATACTACATACTGTGTCCTACATGCTTTGACAAAGGTGATTGTTTGTTAAGAGGTGTCTGCTCTGACCTGAAGAATTTGTCAGGGTCATGTAGGTTTGGATAGTTTTTTTCCCCTTAATAAATAAAATCATCACTTAAAAAAATGAATTTTATGTTTACTTTGGTTATCTTTGTCTAATATTGAAATTTCTATGATGATCTGAATCATTTACGTGTGACAAATACGCAAAAAAGTAAAAAATCTGGAGGGGGGCAAACACTTTTTTGTACCACTGTATAGCGAGTATTGGAGGAGAGGAGAGGTGATCAATCAAAAAATCACCAATCATAAAAGTACTTACTTTCGAGCTCAACAATGGTTTAACATTGCCTCAATTTATCAAATCATGCCCCCACAGAACAAATGCTCTCATTTTTTTCTTTTATGTGCACATTGCACACAGATCATCAATTTGAGGGAACAAGTTATTAAAAATGTGTCACCCTCTGAGGTACACAGACCTCTATGTATTTGTTCTTAGGTCTTCTGTGTTTTATACTAATTGGTGGTGGAAGATGAATGATCTAGATTTTATCACAACCCAGTGCTGATTTCTTGTTCTCATGGTTTGTTGGTACCAGAACAGACGTTGTCTTTGAAAACACCCCCTGATGAGAGGATATAGTCTGATGTGAGAGAAAGTTTCTTATTCCAGAAAGACCCTTCTGAACACTGATGTAATGGTGGAGAAACCCTTTACTCAGGCTGGGACTCTGCTCAGCTTCTATGTATAGCACATCACACATGCCCTGGAAAATACAGTTCTGCTGTTCTAATCAGTGTAAGTATTTTAATTTACAGTGACGGATAAGTGTTTACCTTCTGGCCCGAGTCTGTGGTGATAGCCAAGCCATTGGGCACAAGCCCTGCTGTTTTGTGTTTCTTCACCAGTCTCACAGAAACAACAGGGATAGCCACCTACAGACGATCGATGAGGGCACAGAAATGACATTTAGAAGTTTATTTTTAAGATAGAAACTTGCAAACAAACAGAAAAATATAGCCAGGAAAAGCCCTTGGAAAAAAAATCAATAGTAAACATGAGACGTCTCTTATTTCAGTCAGAATGTGAGGAATGCAGTCTGAATAAGTAGCTTATTGTCACTCAATGTCAGAAGAGGTTTGGTTTCAAGGAAATGAAGGAAAAGAAACAATTCACAGTACATCAAAGAGAAAACCACATAACGAGTTAAAGGTTCAGTACTTGTTGTGAAACAGTGCAGACATATAGAGAAAGTTGTATGTTTGTTAACGATTAAAGAATAACTGCCAGCTGATAATCCTAATTAACTCTCAGTCACATAATTTGTCAAGTTGTCAAGATGGTGACTGAGTCACTCAGTTCAAGGCTGTTCAAGTAAGTTTATTAAGGTGTCTGTCAGTCATTCATACCTTGATGTCTTTCCCAAAGAGGTTGGCATAGAAACACAGCCAGTTTCTGGAAATGTAGAGCCGACCTTGTAGAAGGATATCTCTGAGAAGAGCACAGGAGTACACTGAGAACAGAAAAGACAGAACACCAATTCTCAGGATCAAGACATGAGTTGATGCTGTAAAGATGGAGTTGGTCATCCCGAAGAGAAGCGGCAATAATCAAATCTGGACACAGACATTTAAAATGAATAAGTTGAACAAAAGCAGAAATACAAACCTTTAACAGGTTTGCTCAATATGGAATTTGTTATAATAAACACTATTAATATTGTTAAATATACCATGTTTTCATTATTTCATTTAGTCTCAACAGGAGAATTTAACAACCTTTTTCAAAGATACTTCATCTGCCTTAATGGTAAGAAAAACTGTCATAAATCAAAAATATAAGCAACTATATGAATAAAATACATAATAAATACAAACAAGAGTTTTCAAGAGCAAAAAATTTTTTTTTTTTTTCAGTCATATACAACAACAAAAATCCACATAACTGACAACCTACACATAGAAACTTTTTCAACATCATATTTATTGTTTTCTATCACAAATTTCTGAATTTTTATTGATTATTTTGATTAATCACAAATTACATTTTAGCTCTAAATTAAACAAATATCCAATATCTAATACTTAATAAAAGGCTAATATCAATCCATTACTATTACTCTACATGTTCACCTTGAGAAGAGTTAAATAAATGCTTAAATAGGCTGCAGTGATTAGACAAAGATAAACAAGAACAAATGCAAAACAACCTCATCCATTATTCCACAACTCAGATGTGGAATAATAACAAGCTGAATAATGAAAGAGAAGTTGCAGCACGAAACTTTACCTTTCATGAGGATCTCATCCTTGGGCACACTCTGGAACAGTTTGTGGTACTGTGAGTTGTACTTGCTGACAGTCTGTGCAGAGGGACAGGGCAGAGTCATGAGCAGCTCCTTGGCGGACCGGCCTGTCTGCACAGTACCAGCGCCACCTGCACCACCGGCCACTCCGGCTCCGCTTGCCGCAGACACCACCCTCTCTCTCAAAGGACACGAGCTCTGCACCAGGCTCAGCACGTTGGCACCGTACACACACACACATTCGCGCACATCCAAGGCCTGGAGCAAGCTGCTGCAAGACACACACTGTTCCCTGGCGCCGGTCAGTACGGAGCTGAAATGGTGGACTTCCTCCGGGTAAACTACCTCTAGTCTACAGTCACGTACAAACACACACTTCTACACAGTTCTACTGTGTACACCTACACACACACATACACCACTACAGAGTTACAGCAAGAACGCGTCAGTTTACAGCCACTGAGCTCTTTCTCAGAAACTACAAGGCTGTCTTTCTCTGTCTCAAATATACCTCCAGTGACTCTACACTTTGCAGCACCCAGCTGACACCCTCCTTCTCTCTTTATTCGCGTACACACACTCTGTCCTTCATCATTCTGAGCTGACAAAAAAACATACACAGGTACTCCTCACTACTCTCACTGGAAGTTCTTTCTTTCCTCTTTTCTTGCCTTTTCCTTTTCTACCTGTCAGTTTCTCCTC
This sequence comes from Ctenopoma multispine, assembly GCA_034779795.1. NCBI lineage: Eukaryota > Metazoa > Chordata > Actinopteri > Anabantiformes > Anabantidae > Ctenopoma > Ctenopoma multispine. The sequence continues at coordinate 14,832,155 of JAUYWH010000018.1, read as the reverse complement.
TTGTCTGCAGTGTCACTCTATGACACCTAAAAATCCTTACGAAAATCACACATTTTTCTTGCTGAACTCACAAGAGGTCTCATTCATTCCCCACTCTCCTCCCTCACAGCTCAAACTCTCCTCCAGCTCTTGATATCTCTGCCACTAGACGATCTCTCCCTCTTTTCTGTCCTGTTCTGTAGCTCATCTATCTTTCCTCGAACTCATATCTTCTCAGTTTTCTGTCTGTCTGTTTTTCAGTCTGCCACTCCTGTTTTTGTCTATTAATAGCTCACGCTAGAGCAGCTCCTGTCCTCAGGAATATGAGGACATTAGATAGTAGGTTACAGTAATGCAGAGGACCCTATTGTCATGAAACTAAATTCTGAGGCAGAGACAAAAAAGAAAGCTGGTGTGCGACAGAAACTGAAAGGTACAAAATGTGACTTTACACATTCGTGGCTCAGCTTTTTTTTTTTCAGTTTTCAGTGTCAAATTTAACACAGTGGAAAAATGCTCAGGAATTTCAGCTTTGCCTTCTTTGTTGTGCTAAATGAAGGTTAACATGCAGAAACGGTAAATTAAGGAGCATGTCCTCCTACATGCAGTGCTGTGTGAAAGTTGTACGCACGTTCGATGTTTAGACTCTTTTAATCGGTTCCATATTCATTCTGCAGCATGTCAACGACTTTGAACATATAGTGAGAGTCTATCTGCAACATATGGTTTGGCCCCAACTGAGTCCTGATCTCAACATGATGGAGTCAGTCTGGCTCATCAATAAACATGACATAATTTGTTTTGTTTTAGTCTAAATTTTTACACATTCCTCAAAGCGAATGCAGCCTTTTAACAGGCATTGGCACATTTATTATGAATTAAACGTGTCAATAAAATTTAACACAACTGGTTGGACTTGCTCCAATCACACAACTACCAATTTACATCAGAAGAGAGACCACACTCACCGAGTCCCGGTAACATTTCTTCACATCTTCGTAGGACAAGTCCTCAATCAGCTGAAACCTGTGATGAAAGGAGAAACACACTTCATTTTTTTTTATCTCAGTGATAATAAATATATTATATGTAAACCATCCCAACACAATGTATTACTATGAACAAAGAGTAGACTTTAATATTATCATATGAAAAAGGTAAAACAGCCCTTGGCCGTATCACAAGTTAATCATCACTGTGTGCATAACTGGAAGCAGATTAAGGCTGTCACCAAACAAAATAGCCAAAGACTGCCTAATCACACACAGTGACCATGCCAGGAGATTATCAATGTTATGCTTTTTATAGTCACAATCCATGAACACACACATCACTGGCATCAGTCCTGCCTCAGGAGGAATAGTCGAGGTAGTGCAGCAGATGTCACAGCATGATACTCACGATACTCATATCTGTTGCTAATTCAAACAGAACCAGCCAGCAGATAAAATACAGTATAATCAGCCTTTAAAGAAAATGTCACTGAATGAACTGCTGTCCCAGTTAAGAAGCTTTAAAGGAGAAGACATGCGTGGCAGGGTGGTTTGAGGAACAACTCTGTGACAGTGAAATCCCTTTCTTCCTGTATCTGCCTGTAAGTGTCGTGTGATTGACAGTTAGCAGAGCACAACATCATGCAGCACTGATATGAAAACACTCCTCCTCAAAGTGATACTGATAAAACAGAAGCACTTGCGGAGCCAAATTGCAGCGTGTACTGTGAAGGATTATCTCACTTGAAGGAAGCGGTTTTTCATAGTGAAAAAGAAATATAGTCCATCAAAAAAGCAAAGAAAGTCAGTTCTCAAATCATCGAAGCCTTTTCTCTTGTAACTTTAAAATTCAAACAGTGTGAACATAATATGTGGGTTAGGATTACATTGGAAATAAATTTAAAGTCTGATAAATGTTTCCCTGTCATTCTCACCTATAACCTACTACAGGATTAAGATGCTGCTTACAGTACATGTGACATGCTACACACCAATAAATCCGTAATGATTATCATCCAAAAGCTCAAAAGTACGTTTACTTTTAATACTTTTAAGTGAATTCTGCAAATAGTTTTTATTTGTAGTGGTGCATTTGTGTTTCACTGTGGTTATGCTGTTTATTTTGTAAGAGCTCCCAGTAGATCACTACTATACTGGGAGAAGCTTTATGCTGTACAGAAAAGTAATCTTTGTGAGTCAACATGTGATGTTTTGCCTGGTGCATTAAGTAGCTATTCTTAGCTAGTGCAGACTTACAGCACCTTTACAAGATGGCTTTTTAAACAAGGTGCAAACATGAAGAACTCAGCTGGGGTCAGTGTTTTTAATCTACAACATCATAAAAAAAACACCACAGAGCACATTATCTTTTAACAGTGTTCTTTACTGTGTACAGAAAGCTCCCATTATGTTAAAATACTCTTCACTCTCCAAACTCAGATAAGTGATTCTCATCTAGGTAGGCAGGTAGCGTAACCTCTGTACATAAACAGTACGTGCTGCTCACAATGGAGATGAGAGCTGCAAACTCTGACTACTGGGGCGTCTGTCAAAGAAACCTAGATTATGTTAGTAAAATTCAGATTTTCAAATCTGAGTGCACAGTAAAATGGTTAATGTTTACTTAAACCTGAGAGCGTACAAAAGAATGCCCTGAGTAGTCTATATTACACTTTTCAAGACCAAGAAATTGAATCATCAGAAATTATTTTTTGGAATGGAAACTCATAGCAAGTAGGTGAAATCATTCAAGGCAATACAGAAAAATTAAATAACAAAATTATTAACAATCCAATACATAGAGAGCAAACATCTGATGAAATTCCGTCTGCTAGTCAAATAACTTTATATTTAAACTTTATTCTCAAATATTATTCCCAGGTTCCCTGCTGCAACAGAACATTGTATCACTATGGTATAATGTTACTCACATAACGCCACTGAAAGACGACCAACTGTGAAATTAAATTATACTTCAGTTATATCAAAGTCTGCAGCATTAAAGATAAGGAGTTTCATATTAACCATTAAGTAAAAGGAGGGAGCAAACGTAAGACGCGGGTGAATGCCACAGTTATGAGTAGAGAGAGTCAGAGTCATGAAGGACAAAAAGATGATAACAAATAAATAATAATAATAAACACCAGCAAAACCACAAAGACAGAAGCATCTTTCTGACTTGCATCTAAGGAGTTTAATAGTATACTTACAAACTGTGTAAATGCAAATGGCAAAACATCATTTTACAACCAAGAAACATCTATTGCACTATATATATACAGTATATATGTGTGTGTGTGTGTGTGTGAGACGTACAGGGACCTTAAATTTTAACTGTGTGACATGATTAGCAAATACTTTGCTGAGTTGTCATAGAGACAGATCATATGCAAAACATGCAAGCACAGCTTTTTTCTGTAGCTCTTTTAGGAATTTTCAAGTTTAGGACAACAAGGACTATGAATAAAATCATTCTTTCTCTTGTCATAATGTATATGATGTGTTTCAAGGCTTGCCCTGTAACAGACTGGAAACCTGTCCAGGGTGTAAACTTCCTCTCACCCAATGGCAGCTGGGATTAGCTCCAGCACCCCTGTGACACTTAACAGTAAAAGCGGTAAGGATAGTGTATAGATGGGTGTTACTTTGTCAAACTTCTGTCATTATGAGAGTTAAGAGTAGTTTTTAGAGTTAGAGTTAGAATTAGCTTTTAGATAAGAGTTGGACATTTAGTTGTGATGATTAGGGTTGGGCAATACATTATGTTAGTGAGTGTCCTCACAAGTGAAGTGAGACATGACTCTGTAGATGTGTGCATGTCAGATGAGGATGGGGCTGATGTTTACAGCAGAGCAGTACAGCTGTGACAGCACTGCCAGATGTCCTGCTGGATCTGTTGGACACCTCACAGACACTTCAAGTGATCCCTCGTTTTACATCAGATACCATCTTCAAAAGAGCAGTAGGAAAATCTGCACGCAGCCAAAACAGTAACAGCTGTAACGGTTGAAAGTGAGGATATTCACATGTACTGTTTTACATGTAATACCTTTCTTTCCCATTAGAACATCATATTATGTGCTATATATCTGCTAAACATACGTAAGTATAATTTACGTAAGTGAAGAATTGTGTCCAAAATATAGATGTGAAATATGTCCTTAAAGATCAGCTTTAACAATTTTAATACATTGATCATGAATTTTTCTGAGCAGTAATCAGGTCATGAGCAGACCCAAAACACATCCTCTGTTTAACCTTTCTAACATTTGATTATTTTTGTGGCTTGTCCTACACGTGCAGCCGTTTTCTAAATAAAATCACCCCCCTGGAAAAGACATCCCATAATCTTGTGATCACATTATGAACAATAGTGCATGTGTGCTGCTCTTGCTGCCTGCTGGTTTCAGCCTATAAATAGGTTCCACAGTGGCTCTGCTTTCCCAGGTGGAGAGAACAGAGTGATTATTAAAAGCACAGGCAGCTCTGTGGGGACTAGTTGGCTCTCTATTCCTCCCCCTCACTCTCCATCTGTCTCTCCCTTTTACACACGATCCAGGTCTTAATCAATACTGCTTAGTCTTGGTGAGTGTATAAAGAAAACTGCTATAGGCAATTCCCTTCTGGATGTTAGGAGATCTGCGAATGTGTGAAGGTAAATCATACTTTTAAAAGAGATCTAAACAAGATCATGTTGGTATGAGACGTGGGAAAATAGAAAGTGAACAGTCATGTTGTCAAAGTTACAGCAGTGACATTGGTGGATATTACTAAAAGAGATGCATTTATTAGCTTAAGTAAACGTCTGATCATCACTGAAGTAAGACTAGATAGTCTGTCCCACGGCAACAAATTATGTTGAATTTCCAGCCACCAGGAGGTTCAATGTCGATCACATCATATACACATAGTGAACCTGTCTGAATCCTCCAAGTGAGGTACAATATATTAACTCCAAACTCCTCACAGAGCATCATTTCATAAGCTGTGGTTTGCAGATTGAACTAAACCTGTGCATAAGATTATGCTCCTGTGAGCAAAATGTTGCCTGCTGTAAGTGTGTGTGTGTGTTTGTACGCGTGCGCCTTTGCCCATGTGTCACGGTGCCCTTGGCTGTGAGGCTGAATAATGAAACTAATTACAAGCTCAAAGAATCCTAAATTGAATCCTAAATTAGAAAGCGAACACCTCCCATCGGTGGCCGGTGTAGCAGTGGACTCCCAGTCAATAATTTAACTGGAGGGGAAGAAATTGTTACTGAGAGCACTGAGATAAGTGGATAGATTCTCTATGCGACTTAAAAGTGCCCATGAGAAAAAGACAGGAATGATGAAAGAAGTAGATGATTTTTTTTCTCCTGAGTTTTTCAAATTCATAGATCAGAGTTCCTTTTTTGAAACAAGACAGTTCATGCAAATTATTTTATCACCCCCCCCCCGTGTCAGTTTATAGTTTGTTTGAACGACCAACAGACACACACCTGTAGCTTCTTTAGATTTTTATTCACTGGCCAGACACAATATTGTCTGCAAACTCATCACCCATAATAATTTTAGAAGCCACTGATGTGTGGTGATTGGTATTTGTCCCCTAATGGCCAGATAACATTTAATTCAGCTTTTAATACGTCTATAAACAGATATTTACAATAGTACGCATCAACAGATGAGTGCTGAGGTGAGTCAGACACGCGACACAGCAGATAAAATATACTCGCTCTGCTTACAGCTCACACACTATGCTGCAAGTTTAAGACTGACATGTGCATGAAGTGTCCCTCCCATTCAGTGAGGCCACCACGTCATAGCTCCACTGCTAAATCCCATCACAGAGCAGATTCCCTGGGATTACACTGCCCCGTCTCGAATCCCTCTTATATAACACACAAACACAAACACTTCTGTCTCATATTGTGTGTCTGCAATAAATAAAATGGTGAAATTTAAAGAAATTGTTTATTACAAGCATATCTATCTCTTTTTCTAAACACATATATGTTCTCCACAGGCCTACTAGGGGAAAATGTTTTTGTGAGTCTCTGTGGTCTTTTGGTGTACACGTGTTTGTGCCTGACTATTGTCTGACATCAAATATATCTATAATAAAAGCATGGTGCAAGTGCTGTGAAAATAAATCTCCTAGGGCTGTAACCCATGACCATGCACAGGATGCAGATGGAGCCTGGGGACACAGAAAGTGTTGCAGAACAGTGTGTGTTTGTGCATGTGAAGTTTGCCTGAAGTGGCCGTGTGTGTCGTCGTCCTTGGAGGGGTCCAGGTCCTGAGTTGAGAGCAGGCCTGCTTCTTCGCTCGGCTCCTGCTGCTCGGTCATGCTCCTGGCCCTGAATACACAAACACATGACTTTGTGTTAACAGCAGGCACCTCTCAGCTGCACCTTCATCTACACTTAAAAAAATGATGTTTGTTTTTGTCTCCAGGTTTGGCTTCAGGGGGAAAAGGCTTAGGGTGAAAACAAGTGGACTCTGTCTTTAAAATCAACAACAGTGGTGATGCAACATTCAAAGTCTGATTCTGCTGGTTTAGACTACATTAAAAATCCCCAGTCAGCAAAATAAAGCTGTGTTCTTGTGCTTGTGCAAATGGGGTCAGTGCCTGCTCTCACCCAGATGTTACAAATAAAGCACCTCAGCACATGTGCAGATGGTTGACCTGATGTGCTGCTGTGAGCTGACTCAAACTTTTTTTAAAATACACTTTATGCTTCTCAGCACCAAATGTTTCTTGAAACTAACTGCTACAAATATCAAAAAGAAAAATTAAGTTTCTTCCTGAGTGTGGTTATTGGCAATAAGTATAAAGCGTAACACACACTAACGTGAAACAACAATTCTGAGGGAACCGAATCACAGCTGCGTGTTTACTGTGATGGATTATGTTGCTCAGATTATTTTAACAGCTCGTTGATTCTGTTTTGCACAGTTCAAAATGGATGGAAGCAAATGGCTTCTTATGGGAGTGAAAACAACCTCTACGATCTCCGTCTGCAGTGAGACTGCAAACGTAATGAAAAGACAGACGCCTGTAATGTAAATGACTTCTGTGTGATGTACCCTCACAGCTTAGATGAGCTCACGTATCCAATTACCAAATCCTGCTTTAAATGTGTTCTGCTGAATTATCTTTAAACCGGTTGTTATTTAACATTATTGATTTAATCAAAGTGAATATTTCATTATGTTTCTTCTGTACAAATTAATTGTTCACTTTTATTTATTTAGCTGTTCACTGTTTCTACTGTTTATCTATTACGTTTATCTAACTATTTATTTATTTATATCCACTACTCTTAAGCTATTTTCATTGTTTATACAATACCTTTAGCTAACTACTATACTGTATGTCAGCAACTAAATCCAACTATTTAACTATGGTTAGTAACTGTTTAACTTTGAACAAATTGTGGTTTGTCCAACACTTTTAGCTAAGCTAAGAAACAGCCAACTGTTTATTCATTACTTATAACTCTCTCTTTTAATAATAATAGTCAGTTTGTCAACCAACTATTTCAACTATTTATCATCACCCTGCCAGCAAAATTATTCTGGACAATATTTGGACCACATTATTTCCTTTTTCACTGGCCTAGTATATCCTTAGATACTGGGCCTTGGGCAGCGTACAGCCCTTAACACAAATAATTTACTTCTTTAAATGAGATATTAACAATCTTTCCCTCAGATATGGCAGTGTCATTTTAAAGCATGAACACCGGAAAGGTTTAAACCATCTTTTGTGTTTTCTCTTCTCACCTACATATTATGTGTTTCTTTCTTTCACACACAAACACACACCTGCCCTGTGACACATTTTCCTCTGGGAGAGGAGAACTCGTCACCACCTGCTCTGGTGTAATTACAGGTGCTGATGAAAATAGGCTTCTACATGTAGTTTCCTATGTATTATCTCTAATTGGCCAGAAGCTTTGCGTCAGGGACTGACCTGTTTAAACAACACTGGCTTCCTGGTGTTAGAGGTTACAAGTGATTGGTTATCTGTGACCGAAGGCAAAGGGCCTCTTGTAACAGATATAGAAAGGAAGTGTGGGATCTTTTCACCCTGAAGCCTAAGATATTAAAGAGGGGTGTCTGATGCCAGATGTGGGCCTAAGGCAGAAAAGAAGGCCGCTGCAGCTAACCTCAAAACAATATACAAAGGTGGTTTGTAGTTGACTCTGAAAGGAAATGTTTGGGTTGGAGTGATGTAATAAAATAGAATAGGAAAATTAAACCAATATATTTCTTAAAATTGTACGATTGTAAAATTTTACTTAGATTGTGTTTTTTCTAATACAAAATTCCTGACTGACTTGTCAGCTGTAAATTCTGAAAGATTAACGCAATAAATAATGTAATAAATGTAATTAAACTGCTGTTCTAGATGTAGGGGATGAAGATATTTCAAGAAACATTTCATCATTTTAAGTTGCACAGCACATGTATTGCAGAGCCATAACATTTGCATGATGCTTAGTGTCTAAGAGAAAGACCTCTTTATGACCTTTTACCTGGCAGCTGGGAATTTTTGACATCAGCCTGTGTGCTTGTCTGAAGGCAAACAGACTTTGGATGTCTTTTTGGTAACCTCCTTTACAAAATATTTGCTTGTTGTCTAAAAAACATATGAAACACACAACATCCCTGATCAAAAAGTCTCTTATCTTGTGATAAATGTTCTTGCTGTATCACTGTGAAGGAAAAACACTGTTGGCCACGTCAATGTCATAAAACAGGTTTTATTTAGTCTGCTGTGTTTCCTGAAACTCAAATTAAACAAATCATCAAAAAATAAACAAAAAATGTTGCCTCACTTATGAAACCTGCGATTGTCTCTCAGTTCTCTGACTACAACGTCTGTCAGTACATTATTAAATGCACTTGAAAATTAGTTGTTTGTCAGGAGAGCAAGACTGAGACAGAATATACCAGCCTGACAAGTTTCTAAAATAAATAAGTAGAGAGATGTTTGTGCATTAAACTAATACATCCAAGATCAACCTGCAAACCTCATTTGTTTTAGTTTCATTTTCAATTAAGAAATAATAATAAGAATAAATACCAGCAACAACTGTGGAATTCTGAGAAAGATTTTAAGAAAATAATATTCAATATTGCTGAAGCCGGCTCAACTTACAGACGGCATCTTTATTAAATAATGTAATAACACATGAATCACCTTATTGTGCTGGTTTTTATTGAGATTTAGAGAATTTGTATTCTTGCATACCAGACAAACATACAATTATAAGATTTCTTTGAGGACCTTTGGAGTTCTCAGGCTCCGGGGCAGTTTCCTGTTTTAGACATTAAGACACTCTGGGAAATTCAGTGGCTGCAGTGATGTCTCGGGTTTGACCCCGGGAGTTGAAAAGGAGCAGTTACCGTCAATACCCTCTAGTAGATTGTGTTGAACCTGGTGTGAGTTTTAACAGGAAGCCAATGTAGTTAGAGGAAGTTGAGTGCTGTGAAAAAACGTGGGGTGGGTAGCAGCAGTGGGCTGATGGTCAAAGCCTTTCTGAAGAATGTTCATTCATGTGTTTTTCAGCAGCAGCATCTGAGGTTTTAGATTTGGCCTTAAAGCAACACTGTTAAAGCACTTCTGCTGCCTGTTTCTCACGCGATGACCACAAGTTCTCATGTTCTCAGGAGACAAACTAAACTAAAACACTCACAGATAAAGGAGCTAACATGCACAAATTAATGTAGAACTTCATGTGAGCAAACCTCAGGGAGACTCTGAATAAGACAGCACGTTAACAGAATTGAAAGCAACATGATCTGCTTAGCTTATAATGGTTGAGTGAGTTGAGTTGAGGACAAAGGTTTAATTTGTCTGAAAAGCTGAAGGTGGGTTTGTGTTATAAGGAGAGAACATGTTGTCTGTTGTCTATTTTTTCTTATGTGTGGGTTAAACTTAGACAAAAACAGGCTAAAGAAATCAAAAATGATTCCAAAAAGGGACTTTTGTACTTGATGTGAATAATTTTCAGACCTTTGTTGCAACACTTGGACTCACTGACTATATTTATCCACAGTGATAGTCATCACTACTATGCTCCTGTGGGACCTCCCACAGTCCAAACACAACAGTCTCAGCACATGCAGTTATATTAACTTGTGACTCTAAATTTCCCATACCCTGTAGTAGATCTGTTAAGGCTGTACCCCCAATTAGACCTGGGATTGATTCCAGCACCCTGTGACCCTTAATAGTAAAAGCAGTTAGGATAATGGATAGCTGGATAGTTTTCATTAGTTTTTTGGTATTTTAACTTAATTTGTCTTGCATAAATACACATCTATGAAAGTGCAATAGAAGCACTGGATGTGAATTTACTCACACTTCTCTCTTTAACTAATAGTAATAATAATAATAATAGATACTTTATTAATCCCCTTGGGAAAAAAATATGAATTGTATAGCGACTGACGTTTTTGATAAACGCTACTTTTTATATTTAAAGGCAGAAACAGCGCCAAGTTTGTTAGGGAAGCCAGGTGAAGGTCGGAAGCAGTTTTTCAACCTAAAGGTGTTTGTATTTGGATAAAAGGAAATAAAGGGATATTAAAAATGATTTCTGTTGAACCATAATTCACACATAATGTGAGAAACTGCATATTTACTTTCTGGTAAGACTGAATTACTAACAAATAGTTTGCTACATTTATAGCCTGTATTCTAAACCATATCATACATTCAATGGAAAACTAATTATTAAATCCACATGAGTATAGATTATATGAAATGTATTTTCATTATGATTTTATGTTATTATTTAAAAACAAAAATACTCATTTAACGCTTATTCCAAAAATAGTGAAATGAAATGGTGAATTTATCTAATCCCATTGTGGCCTCCTCTTAAACCCACAGATATGCAGTTGCTATAAAAAAAGAGGACTAATAAAAGGATTAATAAGTGAAACTGGTAATTAATTATAAGAACAATTGCTGATTATTGCAAAATGATCGATAGCTTACTGTCTAGTGACTATTTAACTGTTACAGGTGACCTAGTGATTTTTTTATTTTGAAATCTTCACCGGAAGTCGCGCTCCTCCTCTGTCTACCTTGACGTCGGTTAACGGCTCCTACCTGTAGCTCATAAACTGAAGCGACTTTCTCCGCTGGTTTGTCGCCCGGTCGCTGAACGATACCCTTCAGGTCTGCCCTGCATTCCTCGGTGAAATCATGTTCTCGTGTTTAAACACGAAAAAACGGATAAATCCATTTCGGTGCAGATCGTTAAAGCTGAAGCAGAGGGTGGTGTTTAGGGAGCTGTGACCTCCCCACAAGTGTATCCGACTGTGGAGAGGTGGGTTGAGCTTACCTATATCCCCGTGTGAGCTGTTTATTTACTGGCACAGGATTAGACTGCGGCTATTTTCCTCCAACACGCCCAGAACAACGTTACCACTGCTCATCAGTGACATCTGCCTTACTAACACAAACTTCCTTTACTAGATATTTCGTTTTTTCACAATACTGTGGTTAAACATGTCAAAAAAAGCCACGACTTGAAATCTGTGTGAAACGTTGTTAAGAAATTACTAAAATATGTTGGGGATTTTGTACATGTTTAGCTCTATGCAAAAAGATACTAATCTATCATTCTTAAGGTGATGTCTCAGTATTTGCAATGCTGCATATAGTACCAGTGCACTATATGCAGAAATATATATATTAATATAAATATATAAATAAATGATCTCAGGTAGCCCTGTTCTACTTACTTTGCTTTACAATTGGGTTTTTCATCAGCTGTTCAATTTTTCAGTATTTCATAAACAGTCCGATACCTGAACTCAACTTACGCTTTATTTTTTTTTCACCTTTTCTGACTGATTAATCATCTCTCAGCCTCTGAGAGTTCTCCATTTAGGACTGATGAATATTAGGTTGCACAGTCATCTTAGAGTGAGTAAGTAGTAAGTAAATACTTGTAAATAGCATTGGAATTAGTGTAATAACCATTATATTAACATGAGTATGAAACTTTGGGGTAAAAAAATGTGAAATGCAGCATCAGCCTTTGTGACAAATGAAGACAGAAGAAAGAATCACTGCACTGAACCGAAAATGAAATGAGAACTGTGGCGTGTGTAACCATGGGCCAACAAGTACAAAATATTACATTATTATATAAAATAAACAAATATTGATGAAAAAAAGATATTGATATTGATAAGATTTGAAGATATACTTGCATCCATCTGCAATAAGTGAAACCTTCAACGCAGTCAGAGATGGAGGCGCTTTTCAAGATGCCAGCATCAACATGATGCTGTGAAAATGTCACCTGCAACTCCATAGAAACTCTTCTATAACTCATGATGCCACTTAGCAACATTTGTCAGCTGTGGATCATATATGAAACTTTGTGTGGCTGAATCATGTTTCTAAACTGCAGGTGAAACAAAGTGCCAAACTACATCATATATGATGGAGATGAAACCTGAAAAATTGTGATAAACGTCCTGAATTGTTGACAAAGAGCATGCGACACATGCAGATGACAAATACTGCTGGGCTGGCATGCTCGCACAACATGACCCATCTTTGCAATTGTGATTTAATCCTTTCCTCTTAATAGCTTTTAATGTGAACACAGTAAAGTGTGAACTGTGTTAGAATAAAAAAAAACCCATTTGAATTGCAAACTTAAACTAAACAACTTTCTTTCTTTCTTTATTGTTTTAAGTAAAACTTTTCTACACATATATACAATGAGTGTCAAAAAATGGGACTTTGGGACAGATATTCTCCACTTGCTGAATCCACATCCCAATTGGCCCAGTTCAAACGTCCTTCCCTGACACCTGAATTCACCTCGTAGGTGTAACTCATGACTACTACTTTAAATATTCAGTGCCTTCAGTGTACTCAAGGTGTACTTGTGTTGACTGACCTGGCTCTGTTGGCTGCTATCCTCTGACTGCAGTTACCATGAGAGAAGCGGTAGTGGGGGACCTGATAGTATCTCTCCTGGCCTGGGGCCTCGTCTGCAGGCAGGGCCTTAGGGCTTGCTGCGTAGATAGTGCATCCCATGAACACCTCCTGGAAGTTACCCTCAGTGTCCAACAGCGAGCGGAGAAGAGCCGGTATCCGTCCTCCGAGCGGCCTGTCCTGTCCTGATGCCAGCCAGCTGCTCTGTGGAAAAGCCATCAGCTCAGCACTTTGCTATCTTAACCCCTCCTTTCCTGTGAATCTCTCCTCCAGCCAACCTCGTTCTCTCTCTCTGTGGCCCTCCTCCCTTTGCAGAGCTGAGAGCAGAGAGGATAATCAGATTTCACATTTACACTCAACAAAATCATCCCTAGCATAATCACTGCCTGTCACTGATGTTGCATTATGCTAATGCACAGAGCACACTCTTAGTTCAGGAGTATTAGGAGCAGTTAAAAATATCTACTTGATAGAAGTGAATGCCACAGCAGACACAGATGAAGTTTTAATAATGAGTAAGTGGTGTATTCATAAGACTATTAACAGCTGCCAGGGCTAATGACTAATGTATTTTTAATTTGTTATTGTCTATGAATGGTCATAAATTAGTGACTGATGCTTACAACCATTTTTCATTGTCCAAGGTGATGCTGAAGTTGTTTACATTGTCAAAACGGTCCAAAAACCATATAGTGGTTAAAAAAAAGAAGCAAAGTTATATATTTGAAACTTTCACAACTGAAAAATCCAGACTCTATGAATGATGAAGTACACTAATTTTGCTCATGCATACACATGGCCTCAGCATTTTCAAGATTTAATGTGAGCACTGAGACAGGTTATTCCTACAGAAGAAGAAGGTGGAAAACAGCCCTCTGAATGTAGCCACATTTGCTGCACAGTAATGCTGCATGGCTAATGTGGCTAACATTAGTAGTATTGTTCTGCTCAGTGTAGCATATTAGCTGCTTTAGATACAGTTGTCAATAATTAGCAGTTGCAGTCTTGACTAGTTATTTACAGAGTTATCAGAGACATCATGTTTCATGAGTTTTTAAAATATGAATTTCTGCTACAGCTCTTCCAGAAACCGTGTTCTGCAAAGATTTCAACACCCATAAAGAAACTATCAGAGATGTCGGATCTTGAGAAGGGAAATCTAGACCTAACGGGTGTGTGTCAGGCATGCAGTAGTGTATAAATGACAATAACAATAACATAATTCATTCAATTAATAGAGCTAACAGAGTTAACACAGAGGACACAGTCCTTACTAATATATGTTTTGTCTCACAGCATCTCATGACAAAAAGATCCTGATGGACGCAGTAAACGTCAGCTCACAACATTTTGCTTAAGTTTTATTTCTTGGACTGCTGTGCAGGTAAGGGCTATTACTTTTATCTTAAGAAAATGATCTATGGTCTGTGCTGTTACTAACATTTTTTTATTTGTTTTACAGTGCTGGAAAAATTTTCCATCTTCCTGATTGAAAACTGATTTATTTTCATATGTGTCACGCTTAAATGATTCAGATCATCAAACAAATTATTATATTACACAAAGATAACCTGAGTAGATACAAAATGATGATGTTCATTTTCACTTGCCACACCCAATCCTGATTACTATCAGACCTGTTGAATCAAGAATTCATAAACTATACAATCATTCTGAGATCTAAAGACAAGAACAGATGAAAAACAAAGCTATAACAAAGTTATGTTATCACGTATCAGTCTGTAAATGGTTAAAAGGCCATTTCTAAGACTTTGGGACTCCAGCAAACCACAGTGAGAACCATTATCCATAAATGAAGAAAACTTGGAAGTGTGGCTGACCTACAAAAACGACTCCAAGAGTACAACGCCAACTCATCCAAGAAGTCACAAAAGAACCCAAAACAACATCTAAAGAACTGCAGTCCTCGCCACAGTTAACGTCAGCGGTCATGATTTAATAATAACAGATTGGGGAAAAATGGTGTCTGTAGGCTGGTTGTGATTATTATTATTATTATTATTATTATTAAGTCTACAAGACGTTTAGACAAATATTCTGTGGACTGATGAGAAAAAAGTTGAACTTTTTGGAAAGTTTGTGTCCTGTTATATCTGGCATAAAACTAACACGGCATTCATAAAAAGAACATTATACCAAACATTTAAACATGGTGGTGGCAGTGTAATGGTGTGCGTCTGCTTTGCAGCTTCAGGAGCTGGACGGCTGTGATTGATGGAGCCATAAGTTCTGCTCTCGACCAGAAAATCCTGAAGGAGAATGTATGGCCATCAGATTTTGAGCTCAAGCTCAAATGCTCTTGGGTTATGCAGGACAATGACCCAAAATTAAATCCAATCGAGATGCTGTGGCATGACCTTAAACAGGCTGTTCATGTTCGAAAACCCTCCAATGTGGCTGAATTGAAACAATTCTTAAAATAAGAGTGGGACCAATTCATTCACAGTGAGGATTAGGGTTAGACTCATTAGGTTTAAAATTAGTTTGATGATGTAAATCATGTGACAAATATGCAAATAATAAATAAAAAAACAGGAAGGGGACAAGTACTTTTCCCACTGCACTGTAGATATACAAAAGACTTGCAAAAATAAATTTTCAGGGCATGGTTTTTAAAAGATGACAGTTAACATAAATTACGTGTGTTATTATTTTAACTCCACAACATCAAGCAGAAACCATTGAGCAGTTCTCAGGAGAGATTGTCTCATAAAAAGATTTATTTTTTTCCAGCCCAAATTTACAAAGGCAAGTTACAGAGTATTGTATAAAAAGAACCATGGTAATGTACACTTTACACAAACTCCTGAAGGGAGGGAGAAAGGAGGAGAAGGAGAAGAGTTCTGAATTTCTCACACAGAAAGAAAATGAAGACATTGTAAACATCCTTGTTAGCACCAGTACTGGTACTTTGGGTAGGTGGGTGGGGGGTTGTGTGACAGTGGGTGGGTCAGGAAAGGACAAACAAGCGTGTCTGTGTTTTCACAGAAGAATGTTCAACTAGGCACCAATTGAGACAACTGCTGGCCAATAAATATACTCTTCACCATGAAACAAATACAGTCCTGCAAAATACAAGAGCCAAGCACTTTCCAATATGTTGATAGCAAACATTACTTTTCTGGCTTTTCATACACTTTAGTATATATGATTTTCACTGGGCTTTGCTTACTACTGAGATAACATTACTACTCTCAGAGAGAGAAAAAATGCACTTGTCACAACCATTGTCTTATAAAACTATATGTATGCAGTCTGCTGGTACTAAAACCCACTGACTTTAATGACAACATCACAGCTGCCTAGATTACCCTTACAGATTAACTACGAGTCAAACACCACCACATTCAACTTAGTCATGTCAGCCATTCTTCTTTAAAATGCGCAAAAAGTCAAAAGATAAACCATCTTGCAAAATCTGTGGGACGAGAAACTGTTAACTAATTAACTTGGAATGTCCAAGGATCTCAAATGAAGAGCTGCACGTTCAAAGCCGTTAATAGTGTCTTAACTTCAGAGTGTGTTAGACGGGAGATTAACTGGTGGCTTACGGACTTTATCACCTGTCGTGCAAAATGGAAAAACAAAACAGTGGAATATTAAAGGCAACTGTAAAACCAAAATGAAAAAAAATTAAAGTCAATGTTTTACTCTCTTTATAATGCTTCAGAGGAGCATAGAGACAACCAGCAACAGCACTGTGTGGCATAACAGCTTTACCAATATTCTATCCTGAGCCAGTCTGAATCAATAACTACTGCACGTCCAGCTCAGAGCAGTAAATTTGATTTTTGTACACCCATAAACCGAAACCACCTCAAATCAATGCACATAGCAAATGGATAGAATTTCACTTACAACCCCTGAGGTATAAGAGAACTGTAATTTTAAAGCCACAAGGGGCCTCCAGTAGAAGAGTTGACATATGATTTTTGTGTAGTTTTAATCAGACTTGCTTGAATTTGCCACCACCAGTTGGAGATCCTAAGGAAAGCCTAGAACAGTGTGCTTAATTTTAGCTAATTGGGCAGCTCTTAGACTTTCTACTTCAGCTGTGTGTGTGTGATCAAAGTCACATTTTACTTGTTTTACCATAGCAGCTTTTGCTCCAAGCTTGCCACCGGCTCACCCTTCCTTTTTACATTATCTGTATCTGATCATTTGTTTGTTAGTTTCATAAGAAATTTATTTGGGTCATTTCATGCACTTACTGTATCTTTAATGTGCCAGGAGTTGAGCTTATAGCATAGGCAGCAACAAAGAAAACCGGTGTCTAAGGTATCAGACTCATTAGACCAGTTTTGGACTAAACCAAAACTAGCCGCTGGTAAGAAAACCATGCTAAAAACTATCCAAGGTGAATATGTGTTATAGTGAATCCACACAAGCAAGCGAAGAGATTTTTTTTTTGTCCTGTGACAGTGCAAAATACCCCAAAGGTCAGACGACTGTAGTACTTTGTTTTCATCTGAATCGTCATTTGCCTTTGAATCACTAAAAAAAGGAAAATTGGACATGTGGATCTAGAAGCCTGGAACCAGTCTATTGCATGCTGGGAAGAATGGAGACGTTAACCAAGCTTGTGATGTTTTAAAAAAGTTGAGATCAAGTTAAAAAAAATTGCAGCAAGCCAACCAAAGCTGGGGCAACGAAGCAGCACACTGGGACGTCTAGGGATGCAGCAGCAATGATCTGAGCACAAAATGTTAAATGCTGTGAAGGCTGAAAAGCTGTTTAACAATAACATTATTTAAATTGTTGCGCGCAGGGATAAATATAAACATTTATGCACATAAAAGTAGGCTGAAAGTTTATATTACAGCAGAAAAATACATGAGGAAAATTTCACATTGTTTATAGAAAACAATCTTGATGAGCTAAATGAAGCACAATCTTACAGTAAAATGCGTAAACCCCCACAAGTGGCCAAATGCAGTGATGACAATGCCCCATGAATTCATCGCTTGCTAATGTGGCTTCACTGTGTGAGTGCAAAGACAGATTTGACCCTTATATTAAGAGGATAAAGAGACTAATACCAGCATCAAACACATTCAAACATGAAAACAATGATATGGAGCAGAACCAAAAAAGTATTGCTGATTAAAAAAAACATGAATAGTGTTTATTATCCTTTGAGGTGTATGCGGTCCCTTCGCAAAACATGACGTCATCATCCCTGAAACAAGAACTGTAGGTTCGAAGAAGATGGGAATTAACAATGACGATAGAAAATGAAAAACTTCAGTCTCAGGCTCTTAAGTCTCTGAAAAAAGCAGCTGTTGCCATATTCCCTCTCCCCACGAAATATAGCCAAACATTTGTCAAGTTAAGGATATACTGTTGTTTCATGGCATACAAGAAGCCAAAGACAGAGTTGAAATCATTTCAATATGACTCACTTTTTGTCAGTCTTTAATTTAGTTTGACTCCCCTTCAGCTCCCCAAAATCCCCTGCCAATTTCTTTCTGCGTGCGACAAAAAACAATGCAGTCAAAAAAACTCAAATAAACAAACAATCAAAAAAAGCTGTTCTGGCAGTCCAATAGTCTCTTTTTGCATTGTATTTGTTGACAGTGCAAAGACTAGATAATCAGCGGGTTGGTGTTTCCTCTGCATGATGGGGCAGAGTGATGGCTTTGAACCTGGGTTATTATCAGTTCTGTTACAGTCCAAGGTCTGGAGAATTTGGGTTGTTTATGAGGGGAGGAAAAATAATGACAATCTGCCTAGCCTTTGGGCAGAAGAACCAAAAATATATATAGAAACACCATTCAACTGATGTCTAAAAGGTAACACCCGGGAGATCATCTTCTCATGTGAGCCAGTCACATGAATCTTTGCAGGGTTGAGGTGTGACGGTCAGGTTTCCCTGTGAAAGATACAAATGAAGAGCATATTTATTAGCAGATCACTTTTTGATTTACATTAAATACAGAAACAAAAAGACAGAACACAATACATGCTCTACACACTTCAAGGGGTCTTCTCTGTATGAGTAGAATTTAAGAGCATGTGTTCTAATCTTGTATTTAAATAAAGTTGTGAGCTATTTTGTACTTTACTGTTTTCTACAACCTTATTCTCTCCCACATTTCAGAAGAACAATGTTACTTTTTACTCCTTCAGGTTAAACCAAATGAAACAGAACCAAATGAAATTTGGAAGTTAAAATTTTACAAAATTCAGAAAACCGAGGAGTTTCTGTTATTAAACCGTTCTTCAATAATATGATCACAGAGGATAAAGCTAATAGAAACACCAGCAGTAGAATAAACACAATTCAAGAGCATCATAAAGTGAACCTTGCAAAATAATTGTATGTGTATTACAACACTTCTATTAGACAGCATTAGTTCACACTATATGGTCCTGATACACTGTAAAGCGCTCATGCATTTATCAGATTAATTAAATTGCAATGTTAAGAAATTCCACTAGATGTCAGTGCAGGCTGCAGTGTTTTTATATCTGGGTGGGCTCCTTCCATGTCTCTATTAACAAAACTGTGATCCACTTGTCCTCAGAGGACCTACTTAGGATGGATGAGCAGAGGGGCTAAATACTGCAGTGCATGTTGTAATAGAATGCAGCAGAAGAGTAAGGGCTTTGTTTGTACAGGATTTATTTTCTTTATAGGTTGCTGCCCCCAAGTCTGTATAAACATTGTAATGAGTAGGGTGTTCCTTTCAAATGTATAGTTTTATCTTTAAAGTACATTCTATATCTTACTCATTACCTAAATATTTTTAACTGCAGTTATGTGCATTGTTTGTGGCTGTCACTGGCAATTCTCAGGTTCACACACACTGATCTAAGGTTACCTATGTGTCTCAGTAGTGTTTTGTTTCACAGTCACTCTATTGCTAAGGGGGGAGGTGGGTCTTAACATTCTCACCTCTAAGGTGGTGGGTAGAGGGAGGGGATTGCTGCTTCTGAACTGACAATAGCTTATGAGAAGAGACCTATAGAAAGTTGGAAAATGTATGGCTATCAGGCTATTTTAGTTTAGAATTTAGCTCAGTGATTGACATGTAACATTTAGTCTAATGTCACAGGACATAGGAAAAGGGACAACTCAGGAGACTAACCTGTGGGGTAAGACAAGTCATATTGCCCTGAGAGCAGGGGGTATCCCAGGTGGTGGTGAGAGGGCATGATTCGCTGGGAGGGTGAGGAGCGTGGTCGGTCAACATCTCTTTCTCTTTCCCTCTCACGCTCCCTTTCCCAATCCCTGTCTCCAGCAGTTCCTCTATCCTGCTCTCTCTCCCTGTCATGGGGTGGCTTGTCACCTACTGTGGGGGATTTGCTCTTATATTGGCTGGCATGCTGATGTAGGATATCCAGAGCTTTGGAGTCCGCTGCTGTTTTGGTGACAGTAGGACTAGCACGAGATTTGTCGCTGCCATCCTCAACTCCAGCTATTTTACTGCCATATGGAGAAAATGGATAACCTCCGGGTAGGTAAGAACCTAAGAGTGATGAAGAAAATTAATGGTTCAAATTTAGGCAGCTGGTTATTATTCTTCATTACTGTTCACAAAAATCAAGCTTAGTTGTCAGCACTATTGTTTTTAGGTCATCAGTGTATTTAGATTTCTGGACAAAATGTCACAATAGCTAAAATATAGGTAAAGGCAGTGAAATAACACACACTGCAAACAATGCACTGTGGTTGACCACACTGGTACCAACTACAAAATGTGTCATGTTTATTTTGTTTTCAAAGAAAAGCTAATATTTTCTCATGTACCCACAGTGCCCAGCGTGGTTTCTGTTGGTATATCACAGGCTATGTTGGTGAGATAAAAACTCTTACAGTTAATTGTTACATATTAACTATACATGCAGACTATATTCTTTGAGCTACATATATCAGACCATCCAGGAATTTCAGGATAAAATTCCACAAATTCCACTAATCCCAGTAGTAAAAAGCATTTTTTGAACAACAAATCAAAAAACAATCGTAATATCTCGAACAGGGGAAGGATGCCTGAAATTTTTTCCACTACGCTACATTTCCCAGATGTAATAAAATACTGTTAGGAACATAGGTCAAACAAAAATCAATTCTTGATGAGCTTGAACTGTCCAACTTCCTTGAAAAGTACAACCATGCTGTGTTTCGCCTTTACCATCAAATAATATGTTATTTCATTTTTATTTTAAATGTAAATGTTTATAATTACATACTGCAATTTTTAGTGCAATTTTTAGTGCAATTTATGCAAATTGCATCATTCTCATTGCATCTTAATAAAGAACAGACACGCCCTTGTATACTACTCAAGCAAAGGGATGGTCAAGAGCTTAATCACCAATGTATGTTCATATTAATCTAGCATGTACTTGTCCAAAAGAAACCACAATTGTCACTACTGACTTCCACCGGCAGCTCAAAGAAGATTACAAATGGCATGATATTAGCTTGAGAACATCACCTGGGCAAGCACAGAATAGAATCAAACAAGTGTCTAAGAAATGTATTATATATTTGTCAAAATGAATATTATTTGCATAGTGCATTATTTGTCATTAGGCATACTGAAAACCTTTAATATATTTGGAGTTGATCTAATGTCATACCTGGGTAATTTTGCATCATGACCGATGGCATACCCCTGTAGCCAGGGTGGTTTGGGTCATAACCTTGTCCATAAGGGTAACCATGCATGTAGGGCATGTAGCCCTGGTGCTGTGCTAGTGGTGATGAGAACTGCATGTGAGGATTAGAACGGGTATCTTTGCTCATAGCCCGGTGGTCCTCGGAAGTGATTCTGGGATCACTTCCCTCTTTGCCATCCTCTTTGGCCCCACTGTCCTTTGACCTGGACCTGTCATCTTTTAATTTGCGATCCCGTTCCCGTTCTCTGTCCCTTTCATCTTTCCATCGAGGTTGTTGTTGCTGGTGTTCATCTTCTGCTTGGGGCTTTTGGCTCTCGGAGTACTGCTCAAGTCAGGACAGAATATGCAAGTCAGCAAAAATAACACATATTGAAGTAATTCTGAAACAAACTTACAACAGATTCACAAGCATATATTCTAGCACCATTACACTATATTGAAATGTACCTGTCTGTACCACATCGCCTGCTCCATCCCTCCCTGACCTCTGGGTTCTAGTGCTTGCTTGCCGTCTTCTTTTCCATGGTGCCCCCCTTCAGTCAGCTTCATCTTTAGCCCCTCAGCTTGCTGGGACTTTGGGTCTTCCCCCTTTATGTTTCCCATGGATTTGGATGAGGGCTCAGAGGGTGAGTCCCTGGATTTGCTTGGGGGTTGAGATGTCTTTCCAAGGTCTGACTGACTTGGGGCTTTGGATAGACTAGGTGGCATTGGGCTCTTTTGTTTCCATTCCTCCTTTATAGAAGCTTCTCGTTCTTTTATGGCTACATCAGACTTTTTCTCAGCAGCACGATGCTGTTCAGACATCTGCCGCTGCCGCTCCTCATACTGTTGCCGGTAGGCTGGGTTGGTGTTCATCAAGTGGTTATGGTAGGCTTGATCAGGATGGTATGCATATGGGGGGACATAAGCATACTGGTTGTAGTAAAGAGGTTGCATGTACATGTTGGGCCGCTGTTGGATGACTGAGGGTTGCTGTTGCTGTTGGCCAGTGACACTGTCAGGTTTGCGTTCTTCATGAACCTCAACCTTTGCTTTCTCCTCACCTTGGTCCTGATCATCATCCCTTTTGATCTTAACCTGACCTTCAGCCACTGGTGTGCCTTGATTGGGACCGCTAGGACTGGGGTTAACATAATTGGGTGAATAATATGTCTCATAGCCTGTATAATAAGGGGAATCTTTGTTGGGTGTCTGGTTTGGAAAAAGTGCTTTTTTGACACTTTCCCTGATGGCTTGGTCCTCTGTCCTTACCTTGATGCCTTCTAGTTTTCCTTCACCATCCTCACCAGCATCTGAAATGTCAGAGTATGCTGGGCTATTAGTTTTAACTGAAGAATTGTCAGCACCATTCTGGTTAACCATGTGTAGTGGTGTGAGGGGCTGGGGCATTCCACTGCCATCTATCCGACTAGCTACACCAATTGATGGGCTAGGAGCATTATCAGAGAAGCTGTATATCTTGTCAGCCTCAGCCTTGATACTAGCCAAGCGACTCTGATGAGGATCTGAGGAACCATTGAGGAGTCCCTCACCCTTATTTACTTGATCACATGGTTCAGAGTAGGGAAACTTTCCTTCCTCCAGTTTCCCTACCTTTCCTGGAGGCTTTGGACTGTCAGCCTCCTTTGCGACGTCTTTCTTCTTCTTGTCTTTCTTCTTCTTGTCTTTAGAGCTACTTGAGGCAGGATCTCCAATGGAAGGGGCTTTAGGCTGTGTGACTTTCATTTGGGGACTCTTGGGGATACCTTGTATTATTGGAGTGAGCCCTGGAGAAGAATTTGGGTTTCCAGGAGGAAAAGAGTACATCTGCTGGGATGCTGCAGAGCCAGGACCAATGGGTCGTGGTGACTTCATGTTTTTCTGAGCCATTTTATCAGCTTTTGTGCCAGTGCTAGCCTTTTTTGACTTGTCTGATCCTCTTTTATCATCTATACCATCATTACTGGTTTCATCAGTGAGACATGGCCCATCCTCGCAACCGTCCATTGGTGTACCTCCAGTTTCTGGATCTGTTTCAGCAGTTTTCTTTTTACTCTGCTTTGAACCAAATTTGCCAGGAGACGGAGAAGGACTTTGAGCATCAAAGTTCCTACCTTTTGGAGTAACTGAACGTGCTGGAGACAAGCATCCTTTCTGGGAAATAGATGCTCCATTACAGTTCCCCGGTTCAGGATGCAGAGTTGAATCCTCGCCATATTCACTGTCTCCATCTAGGTCCAACTTAACGTCATCATCATTGTGGGCACGGGCTTGGTGGTACTTGAGACCATTGATGTGCTTGTACTTCTTGTTGCAGTTAGGGTGTGGGCAGTCGATAAGAACTGGAGAGGGGCAGCTGCGATCAAGTGGAGGTGGAAGTGGCTCAGTCTTAATAGCAGGGAGAGGAAGACCTGTTGGTCCTACCCCTCCATTATTCGAGTTTGTCCGCATACGTTTGCTGCCTTTGGTGTCCTCTGAGCTGGAATTGGGTTCCATGTCCGAGGCCGGTTTGGTCTTGCGTTTTCCAGCTGAAGAGGGACTGGCCTTGATGTCCTCTGTGTTACTGTTGGGTGGGGTGCGACGCTCTGATGGTGTCTGGCTGCCCCTCCGCCCCTTGCTGTTAGAGGCAGCACGTGTCTTGTTGTTGGTGGTACCCTTATTGTCTGATGAGTTGCTGTTCTCGTTGATAGGAGTGTTGCTATTCGGTCTCATTCGCTTACCTCGACCGCGGCCATTCCTCATCTCCAAATCACTTGTAGGGGATTCACAAAACCTGCAATAGTGTTGAAAGCCACATGGGAGGATGAGTTAGATCACAGTATCAATGGGAATTCATTCATGCTTTAGTTTAAATACTGAAATAATACAAGAGAAATTCAGCTACTCATTAGTTTTTCAAGTAGCATTGCTTTAGGGACTGAATATATTAATGCCAACAGGAACCATTTACCCTATTGGACATTTTTATTAATTTTTTTTGTGTGTGGTTAACATACAACAGACCCCTGCAACTGATCTTTATAAAAACAAACCTATAACATAATTTGTGCAGTAAACTGTTTAAATGTAATCAAGATGTAACAAGTGATGAAGTTAAATACACTTTTATTTGGAACTTTCATGGCTATTTTGCAAACCACAGTTACCCAAATGCATTATAAGGTAAATACTGAGACCACTGACAAAAACAGAAAAAGAAAAAGCTTTCTAATTTTGTTCCCAACTGTGAAGCTTTCTAGAGGCCATTATATCTATACTTTTGAAGACAATGTTGTCTGCTTGTATTCAAGATCCATATACCAGATTTAGGCTACCTTTGTTTTTGACCATACCCTTACCATTTTATATGTTCTAAATGCGATTTGTATTTTTACTTGCATCTCACATACACTCGTCATTTACTGCATTGGCATGCCAAATAACATGCTACAGTACCACAATGGAAAATGTTACAAAGATAATACTAATAATAACAAACAAAGGCAATGGTTTAAAAATATGTACCATTGTTCTTCTGGTATGTCCTCTTATAACATACCAATCTCATATTTTGTGCAGTACATTCAATTCAAGTAATTAAGCAATTTAGCTTTGCCACTTCAAATGGAAAATAAGTAAACATCATTGAAAAGACAGCAGAGAACATTCTAGATGCTATGTAATGAAAACATAGTCATTCAAACACTTAAAATACCAGTTTGGCCGTCTCTCTCCACAACACTAATGTAATTATATTTCTGTACAGCAGCGAAGGTTAGCAATCTGTGACAAAGAGAGACACTGTGTTGGTATGACTCACAGCTTCCTCTACAAGTCTCTCTAAACAATTTCAGTCCCAGCAGGGGATGTGAATACTTCCGTAGTCTGACAGTGGTACTGGAATTTAGACTCATTACAAGTTTTTATTCAGTCAGTTGAAAGCTTTCTGAATTATTCATGGTGTGTCCCTAATGTAGTCATGCTGCAAACTGTAAGACTATCTTGGGGCAAATACAACCCAGCAAACTTCACTTACTGTGCAAGCCTCACTTACTGAACATTACAGTGATTTACTGTGATTCATTAGTGAGATAAAGCCTCTCCTTGTTTTGCATTAGCATTTATTTAATTCAAATTTTTTTTTCCCCAATTGCGCTTAACCATGGATACGGCATAGATTTATATTTACATGTCAATATAGTGTAAGTGCTATAAATCAAAGGAAATACTTGGAAATGTATTTTACACAACCTGTATAACAAAGGCAAGTATGCAGAAATTACAAACACCGCCAGGTACTGCCTACATAACACTGATTTAAGAAATTGCAGCCTTTGTGGTGGAAATGTTATATAGTGTTGAGGAAAAGCTATTAGTCAAATAATTGGATTGGATCTGCAATCTGGCTTGTTAGGGCAGCTTTCTATTTCCACTACTACCTCATCTCCTGGGAGATCAGCTGTTTGTCAGTGAATCTAGTTTCCTCAGGCTTGAGATACAAACCAAAAGGATGGTCTAGATGCAAGTTGATGCATTAGGGTTTATATCCTTGAGCTGATGCTACCACAGCAGATCCATATCACACAGAATATGAAACCATGAAGAGACCAAGTGCAGCTTGGATAGAGAGACTGCATCAATGATTCATAGCAATCATGAACTCTCTTCTACCCTGACATTTTCAACCACCATACGCAAATTCTTGATGGAGCGCAGGTACAATGCAAAATCTGTGCAAAAAGCCTTAGATTTAACAACAACAAAGAAATGTACCTGAGTAGAACAAATACAGATCAGATCATGCACATTTCAACATAACTACATCCCTCTACTTTCTCTACCTGAAATAAAAAGGCATCTTACCTGGGGGGAGCCCAGTCATGCCGAGTACAGTCCAACAAAGTTCCCACATATGTCTTGTTTCGCCAAGTAACATTGACTACCAGCATTCCTGTAAAACAAGGAGGAAAAGAGTGAATTCATTATCCATTTACTATAACAATAAAACAAATTATACAAAAACTTTACTTAATTTCCATAAACGAGAGAGAATAAATACACATAACCACATATAATGATATGCACTTTAAAGATCCTTTCTAAAATCTTTACAGTCACATGGCAACTGATCTAAATGACACAGAAAAGGCTCAACTGCAGTCAGTGTTGTAGAGTCTGTTTAAGATACAGGCAGTGGGTCTCAGAGTTGTCACACAACTGGGAAATACTCCTTTTCCTATTAAATAAACTCCCTCACAATACAAGAGATTATTGTGGTATAAATGTTTATTGCAGTCATCCATCAATAGCCCAGACATTTACTAAGCATATACTACTACAGTTTATTCAAACTAAGGGTTGACCAATACAGGTTTTTCAGTGGCCGATTCTCCTGTGCGTGGAAGGCCGACTAACTGCACATTATAGGAGATGAGCACAGACATCGGCAAATTCAGATTAACTAGTAAAGTCAAAGATGGCCAATCACTACTTCAAACAATATCATGAACAGTTTAGTCTGACAGACTAACTCAGTTTACAAGAAAAGATTCTTGACTTGTATAGCTGCAATCTATCATGCTAAGAAACGTCTGTGTTGCCATTTGGCTGGTGAGAATTTGGCAGCACTTGGTGTGAGCTACACAGACTGACCTGGGCTATTGATGGATGACTGACCTGTGGTAAGGGTGATACCTGACCTTGCATTTAAAATCTAAAATTAGTTCCAGAAGATCACACGACTCAATGTACGTTTCTCCTTAAGACACCAAATACTCTTTATTTGGAAAAAGCTTACATGTCATAGACTATGGTCATTTGCAGATTTTGTCATGAATTTAAAAGGAAATGATCAACCAAATGGATTTATAAGATCAGGAGCAACCACCCTGCACAAAAACATTAATTCAGTTTATTGCCCCACCATCACATATCTCCCCAGTATTGACCTCAGTCTGCCACTTCAGCACTGCAGAGAAACTGGAGGCTGCAGCGAGCTAACTTATCTAATGGTACAGGAATGCTGGCTGGCAGCTTCCATCCCTCCAAGCATTTTATTAGCTTAGGAAACCTCTCTTGCTCACCCCATTTTCCCTCTCTCCTTCACCCTCACCCTCATTTCCTCTTTTCAATGGTATAACCATCCTCAGCTTACAATCTTTTTCCCTCCCACACACAAGTCACTGTTCAGATCTCATCTTTCTCTTACTGCCTCTGGCATAAAGCAGTGAGCGTATAAGGCATTTATATATGTTTACAGGAACCTGGAGACACTTTGCCACAAGTATCTATCTTCACTCTATGACCTGAAACAGTAGTACTTGGTCAATACTAGAACTAACTGCAAATGTCACTTGTGTGCACGCAGGGTTGCAGAGAGGTCCTCGAGTTCAAATTTCTGTCACATTAAAAGAGCCCAGACCTTTTCTAAAATGCCTTCAACAGCACGCCCCTCCAGGCTCTCCAAACACTGACACAAAATGGCTGTGGCAGCTGGTTGTGGCAGGATGTAAATCAAGGCAGGGGGTGAATGACTAGCCTTTCCTGATGTGCAGGATATAGTCTTCCCCGCTTTGTCTAAAGAGTTTAGAAATGATACAATTAGCTCTTAAACCTCTTTGGTGTCAATTTAAGACTGCATTTTATTCCAAGGGTTTTACAAACCAATCATGTATCACTGAAAAAGTATAGCATTTATTTTTTAATATACTGAAAATACAGACATCCAAATTGATATTTCAACCCCAAGTCGACATTGATAGAGCCTTGGGTCATTTTCAACACAGCTATTAATTTAGCACATCAAGCGCTTTGGATTTCCTGAAATTTATCCCACAGATTAAGTCAAACTCAATGAAGCTGAAGGATGTTTATTTCTAAAAACATCCTTGAGCCACTGCTTTTCATCATGACTCAGATCTGAGCTTTGGCTTTAGGAGTTTACAGTCTTGTTCTAAAAAAAATGCCATGGTGTATTCGGTGGCGTGATAAGAATCACTATCTTGTTGAAACATATCTTTGCCACGGTCTTTGACATCATGAGTGTTTTGTATTGAGTTCATTTTACAAAATCCTGTTTTTCCCTCAACTACCACTCTTGCAAACACTTATAAAAATGAGCGACTGATGTTGAGTGGAGATGCACTTATCAGCTTAGCACTCAAACAAGTTACAGATTGGCTATTTAATACCATTTTAATTGTTAAGGACAATAACATTTTATTACTTTATATGGACAAAACACACTTGAAGTAGAAGCAGTAGTCTTCATGGGTCCACTAGAACTTGGTGTTGGAGTGGGCTGAAGTGGGTTCTTAATAAACATAGTCCTAGTCACTTTCCCCACCAGGTGTGTCCCTGAGCCAGACACTCAGCACTAGCTCCCTGTAAGTCGCTTTGGATAAAAGCGTCTGCCAAGCAAAGTAAAGTAAAGATGTTTTAAGGTGAGATGGAGAACTATGACCTGAACAAACACTTTTGTTCTGATTAGAGAACTGAAGCTGAATCTATTTTAAATACTCACATTTCAGAAGAATCAGTTGGCTACATGATTTATGCTATTAAGTGGCCGTTTTTAGAATTTGATTTACAGATTTTTGCCATGTTGTCATATTGATTTTGTACATTGTCTGGAGCTTCCCTTCATATTTGTAGCACACAACATTAGACTGCCAGTTTCAGAAATGTTAACTTTTTGGAATACTTTTTATTTAGGTAAGGTATGAGGTGTGCACAGTGTGTGGGAAACACATTGCAACACAAAAACTATGCTGTGGAAAATGCAGTGGTTTGTTTACAGCATAGTGAGGCAGCATCAGTCACAAGATAGAAATGTTGTCAACACACCCACTTGCTCAAGGTGAAATTTCCAGACAATTGTTCTTGAGTACTTATGTCCAGCTCCTCCGGTAATGTCTAGAGAAGTTTGGTGTTCCAGTGCATGTCTGAAAACACCTTTTGAGTATGTCAGAACACTGTCTTGTCTTATTGATTTAATGAATTTAAAAGACACCATGCTGCTGCTGATGTTCATGTTTTCTTTGTTATGGTTTATTTGGATGTATTTTGGATTGTGCTCTGGACTGAACTAATTTAAGAATGTTGGGTTCTTCTAGGTTTTTTACTGTTCTGTTGCAGATCTTGCCCAGATTGTTGGACCATGACAAACACATGAATGTGGAAACCATTCTAACAAATACATATACTATAGCAATACTTAACATTATAGCTCAATAGGTAGCTTAGTCCAAAAGCGTTCACTATACCAATGTCTTTGCTTCAGTTTCAAATCTCTGACATTGCTCACTGTAGACTTATTCTTATACTCTTCATATCACGGATAAGTGAAAATGGTTGTCATAGCTAACACTTAGGAAGCAGCATCAGAGCTCTAAAATTTGATTTCCAGACCAAACAGTTTAACAGTGAACAGTCTGAAGTTCTCTGGAAATAATAATTTGTTCTGAGTGAACTGAAGTTCAACAATCAGTTCTACCTGACCCCATACACAAGGATACACTTCAGAAATATACTCTGTGTTGGTTGGACTGTCTCTTTATTAAACAACTTTGTGTTGATATCGTCTTCTCAAGCAATTTTGATACCAGCTGTATGATAGAGGAAAGTCTAGAAAGGCTCAAATTTATGTAAATATCCTCTTACTTCAACAGCTTTAGTTCCCATGCACACTTTAAACACAGAGCAAGTTAGCACACGTTTTTGTGTAGATAACTGGTCTAACTCGGCATGCTTCAGTGATGCCTCAGACAGATTCCAGAGTTTTAAATAGGTGGACAAATAAACTGGACAGACGTTTGCAAAATCAGCCACTTAACCTTCACTGTTGAAATATTTTCTTTTGTAAAAGTAGACCATGATGTTTTGAAAGCTACAATCTCCCTTTTTGTGGCTTGTCCAAGTGTGTTTTCTTCTCCTTTCCTTTGTTTA
Organism: Ctenopoma multispine; assembly: GCA_034779795.1. Lineage (NCBI taxonomy): Eukaryota > Metazoa > Chordata > Actinopteri > Anabantiformes > Anabantidae > Ctenopoma > Ctenopoma multispine. The sequence continues at coordinate 14,801,667 of JAUYWH010000018.1, read as the reverse complement.
TATGCAGCATGTTCACATTTGTCATAAGTTACATTCTGATTTCACTGAAAATTTAGTTTCAATTTGAATTATCTGTACACTTTCACTCACTGTCAGGGCTACAGTGTCAACAATGTTTCTGTCTAAAAATGCAAAGCCCTTAACAACCCTCTCCACACAAAATTCATTGTGGCAGAAAGAAAATTACACAAGAAACTGAGATGACTTTCCATGCATGATCATTTGTTTACACAAAGAGAGTGACATATTTTTTGTGTAAGCCATGATCTCTCTCTTTACCCACTGAATTTGTTTCTGGGGGAAAAACAGACTCAAGTTTAAAAGATCAAAAATAAAAATTGGTCTTTTGAATTATGGTTCATTTGAGATTTGTTTGCTCAGGCAGGGTTGCTGTGGGGTGAAGAAAAGGGGTTGGAGTGAATTAGAGCAAACCTAGTCCCCTGCACCCCCACCCATTCCCCCCTTTGTGACAGTCTTATTAAGGTCACTTAGGATGGCTGAGTGAGGCCCGCATTAATGAGAGGAATTGGCCTGCGATTTTTACCAGTCATTTCCTACCAATGCTGTCGAACAAATAGCAGCCCTTCTTAGGCACCAAACTCCAGAGTGCACATGTGTAGGATTATTTGGATAAGTGGGTAATATGTGGGTGAAAATTAAGCCAGAAGTAGGTTGTCTGTAATATGGATAAACTCCACTCCTCTCTTCTTAACAGATCTCACTAGCCTCAAGTGGGGCCCAAATATCAGGTCCTCTGAAGCTGGTAAGGGCCATGAGTTCATTTCCTGACCTCTGCTTTGCTCCAACAAAGCAAACAATAATTCAGTGGAAATAATGACATTTTCACTGACTGACCTTGTCAAAATTCCTTTGTTATTTCTGAGCCTAGGGTTAGATCATTTCTGTGTAATGAGTGGGTGTCATATTACTGTTCTCACAAATATCACATTAAATGCTTCTATTTCTGTTTAAATGTGACAGATTTCTCATTACAAGTCTAATCTTGAAAAGGAAAAAAAAAGCTCACGTGAATAATTACCAGCACTTGCGATTATCATCCTTTGTACATAGTCAAATTCGAATGTAATTAATGACAATTTTACAAGCCTCTTTATATCCTGCTAGAAAACAACTCTTTTCTCATCCCCATGTTCTCTGCAGTAAAAACACCCTTCACAGTTGCATGTAGACAATAAAGTGAGAACAACGAGAAAAAGAGTGTCAGTATTCATTATGGAGAGAAGATAAAAGATAGCCGGGTGCTGCCATGAGCAATAACTGTAACAATGACAAATGAAGCATTTGAGCATTCAAGTGTCTAAGCATGTTTCCAACAGCCCATTTTAAGAGTGTTTCTCCACTCGTGGTGCATAAAATGATGCAGAGCTTGTCTGGTTATGGCAGTGTCAGAATAAAAAGTCCTAACACTGACCTTGTTTTAAATCCCAAGCAGACAGGAATTTAGGATAAATTGAATGAGTCACTAATGGCACCGGAGGTAGTGGCTGTATAGTAGAATATAGTACTTTTATTATTTTAAATTATAAGTTGATTTTAAAATAATAGTGAAACTTACATTGCGGATCTTAAACAATTATTTGACTAATCAAACAATTTTTATTAAAAAAGTAATTCCACTTGCAAATTCTGCTCTCTATTATAGAGAGGCAGCAATGATTATAAGAGGTGTCTGCTCATGGCTACCTGGGCTACGTTTACATTACAGGACTTCTCGCTCTGATCTTTTAGTCATATCTGCTCTTTTTGTGTTGATTGTGCACATTCGTGTTTGTTAGGGACTTATATCCAGCTATGGCGTGAGCATTGTTGAGGTCCTAAACCACACATATGCACATTTTACTAAAAAGCATGCCGTGTATACAACGATACTCTCATTTAGGCGACAGTCAAACTACATAGTTTCCTCAAGAACTGCTCAGTTGTGGCTCACTTTGGTAGACAAATGGTTACAAAATATGCCACATAACCACATTGTCCTCAGTTTAAATGTGCCTGGGGATCTGTGCTTCGTGTTGTGCTCTCTGACTCCTTACTAGCACTATCAAATAAAAGACAAAAATGCCAAATTGTATTTAAAAAACTGCTCACTTACAATATGTTTCTTCCTTGTCTCTCCCCTGACATCTGTCTCTGTCTCCATTGAGTCTCCCTTATGTTTACTCTTTCTAGCCTGTTTGGAGTCAACACTGACTGATGATGACACATGAATTCTGATCTGACCCTCCTGACAGCAGTCACATTGCCAGAGATCAGATATGAATTCAATCCAAATTTGAAAAAATCCAATTTACTTTGTTCATACTTCCAAGAAAAAAAGAAATCAGTCACTTTGGTGCAAAAAAAAAAAAAAAAAAAAAAAAAACATATCAGATTTGGGCCACTTCAGTGTAGCAAGGCTAGTCTGATGGGGCTTTGACAATCACTAGAAGCACATTTATGGCTCTATGAGAGTATCACTGTGTGGGAACTTGTGCTGTAGTTGCATTACTGGGTCTACTGAGAGACACTTTCTAGTGTGCATTTCTGTGGGGGAGGATCTGTACATTCCCTTTGGTTTATCGCAGTTAACCTTACTGTTCATCAGCCTCGAATATTTTTAAGCGCTCCGGATATAGCACAGTTACCAAAATGCCCATGTGTTGTTTCTGCTGTCACTACAGAGAAATAGACCTTAGTCATATCTGATGTTTTTCTTTCACTAGTGCTTATTAGGTTTGATAATACTAGCATTAAACATAGCTCTGCATGAGAGATTAAAATTGAGTTTACATTCACCTCGTGTTCTGGAGCCAGTTAGGTTTCAACTTAGCCTACTCCTAACAATGTTAGTGTTTACTAAATGGTGTGATACTTACACCTACGTGCATTGTGAGGATAGAAATGGGAAATTGCCACAGTTTTTTTTCACATTTTATGACAAGAAAATAGCTAGCAGATAAATTGGTAATAACATTAATTTCAGAGCTGCTATACCATATAGCATTTCTTAAAGTAAAGCTGTGAATTGTATTCTGAATAAAAAGTCAAGAAATAATAGAATACAAATGTTTGTTTTAAATAAAGGTTTAAAATAACAAGAAGAAGGAGACAGTAGTTTGGTTGATGATCTTTAAATTTAAAATTTAGAGCCCTCATGTTATTCATATTATATTATAAGAAGTGAAAGTGTGAAGTCACTCTCAGTGACAAGACTAACAGCCTCTGAGAAGGTCAATTGTCTCATACCACTGAGAGGGAAAAGATGGGAACATTAGTATGCCTTCCACATCATCGCAGCATTATCAGCAGCCTGCAGCAGTCGTGTCCGCCCCCCGCCGGGGGGGGGGGCGGGGGGGGGGGGGGGGGGGGGGG
>JAUYWH010000018.1:14759465-14798285 GCA_034779795.1 Ctenopoma multispine | reverse complement strand
GGGGTCCTCCACAATCCCCCCCCCCCCCCCCCCCCACCCATCTCCCACTCCAATACACACATACACACAGTTTTACAAAACAGCAGCTGACATGAATATAATGCACTAAATACAGATATTCGACATCTCTACCCAACTCACACACTTTTGTCCTGAAAATAAGCTGTAATAACAATTTGCAAGAAACACATTTCCTTAAAGGTCGTTTAGGTAAATGTCTCTGTTATAACAAACCCTCTGGTGTTTTTTTCTTAGAGGTGATGAGATTAAAGATGCATTAGTCAAGTCTTTATTAATGTGTATATAACATGATATTTCATGTCAGTGGCTGGCAAATTCTACAACTCCTCCAGGCAGATTTAAGTTTCAAGACCATTTAAGTGCTTAATACACAGTTATAAGAACAGGAACTAAGATTTGGGTTCACTCAGGCACTATCTTGGTAACAGCATTTGTGACAAGACACGCTTTCTTACCAACAAATGTATTCAGACCCCTTCATTTTTTACACACTTTGTGTTCTGGATATAATTTGAAAGATTCCATTCTGGCTTACCAATCTTGGCCCCTTGGAAGTCTCTACTTTTTTCTGCATTGGATTATATTATAGATGTTTGTTTTAACTTTCACATTTTCCCAAGTATTTTCTGCTGATCAGTGTAAAAAAATACTAATTAAATCTAATGTTGTAAAAACATATAAGGTGAAAATTTTCAAGGGTGTGAATAGTTTCTCTAGGCACTAAGCACCTGACTACATTTTCAAGTTCCACAGCAAATGATTTGAGTAAATGCAATGTATGATTTCAGTTTTACTTTATTATAATAACCAGGCTTAGACTGGTGGACAAGATGGCAGCTTTTTAATCTAGATACTGTCTGAAGCAACTTTGTGTATTAGGTTTTGTATTATTTCAACCACTTCCTGAATGCCTGTTAATTCTATACAGCATGGTAGTGTTCATTTGTTTCCCCTGGCCATTTCGACTCTTGCAGAGTGAATATGATGAGAGTAAAGATTGCTTCTTCATTGGATTGTATGGTGGAAAATAAATGTGACCAAGGAGCTGGCAAATTAAAATTCTTCTTCTTCTACTTCTTTATTTTTAACATTCCTCTACTGTTAATAGAGGTCAGTGTTTTGTGATGGATTTTTCACTATCTTCTTGCTCATTGGTCTGGCAAAGAGCTCCAGAGCTCCTGACAATGTTCACTGTTATTTCAGGGATTGGAGAAGTCTAGTGGTGTGAAAAAGTTTTTGCCTCCTTCCTAATTTCTTTTTCTTTTTTTGCACATTTCTTACACAAATTAATATCAATGAAACAAATTTTAATATTATACAAAGATAAGAGTAAATACAAAATGCTGCTTTTTAAAATATTATTTGATTTATTAAGAGGAAAAAACTGCTCAAACCTGCCTGGCCCTATGTGAAAAAAGTAATTGCTAAAACCTAATAACTAGTTGTTCCACCCCTGGCGGCAAAAATTGCAATGAAACGTTTGCAATAACTGGCAATAGGTCTTCAACATCAATGTGGAGGAGTTCTGTCCCACTCTTCTTTGCAGAAAAGTTTTAATTAAGCCACATTGGAGAATTTCAAAATGAAAGCCTATTCAAGGTCTCACAGCATCTATGTTTCTTTTATTTATTTATTTTTTAAACCATTCAGAGGTGGACTTGCCGTAGGTTCCACATCAATGTCCTGCTGCATAACCCAAGTGCGCTTGAGCCTGAGTTCACAAACTGATGGCTGGACATTTGTTCCCTTAATTATGTCAAAATCATCCAGGTTTTGGTCTTCAGGTCCTGAAGCTGCAAAACTGCAACAGACACTACCACCCAATTTAACTGTTGGTATGATGTTCTTTTTGTGAAACGCTAAGTCCTTACATCTTTGTTTTTTGGATGTTTTTTGGCAAATGTGAGATGAGCCTGTGTTTTTTTTTTTTTTTAAATCAGCAGTGGCTTTCGCCTTGGTACTCTCCCATAAATGAGAGGGTTTCTTATTGTTGAATCATTAAACACTGAACTTAAGTGTCTAAAGCAAGGTCTGCAGTTCTTTAGATGTTGTTCTGGGTTCCTTTATGAGCTCCTGGATGAGTCGTCGTGGTTTGAGAGGCCGGCCACTCCTGGGAAGGTTCACCACTGTTCCAACTTTTCACTATTTGTGGACAATGACTTTCACAATGGTTTGACAAAGACTAACAAATGGTTTTGTAACCCTTTCCAGATTGATAGATGTCAATGATTTTGTTTTTAAACTGTTCTTGAATTTCTTTAGAATGCGGCATGATGTGTTGCTTTTTGAAATCATTTAGCATGCTTCACTTTGTCAGACAGCTTCTATCTCGATTCAACAGGTCTGGCAGTAATTGGGCCTGGGTGTGGAAATATGTGTGTAATATTAAACGTTGTTTGATGATCTCAATCATTTAAGTGTGATAAATATGCAAAAATTCAAGAAGGGGGCAAATTTTTTCACAGCACTGTAGAGCAAAAAGAGTTATCTCAATGTTTATACAAGAATATCCATTTCACACTGAGCTCTCTATTCAAATGCCAAACAGCTTTTAACTTCTGTCCTAAAGCCAATGCTTTAGCACAAACGCAGTAATACAATGATCTAAAGTGAGTTTTATGAATAATTCATGAAACAATATTCATCACAAACATTGTGTATTATTTATCTATTAGGGAGCTTAAGTAACTGCAGAACCTGTTTGGGGAATAGCCTGTTGTGTACTAGAGGGTCGTGTGTGAGAGGGTGGACAGGGGGACACTGGCAAAAGGCTATAGTGTTTGGCCAAAGGGGCCCCCTCTGTGTTCCCTCTACCCTTGAGCAGGAGCCAAGGCATTCTGGGCTGTGTTTCAAGAGCAATAAACTTCTCCAACATTTTAGAGATGACATTTGGAGGTATCAGCATGCTAAGCCTGGGAGGAGTTGGCCCATCGCTCTGCTGACACGACCCTGGGAGCTGCCACTGCCTCATCTGTGCCGAGGGGATCTGTGTCAGTACTGGGCCTTAAAATACCATAGCTCTGCCCCCTCCTCTTCCTCCTGTCTACGCGCTGCTTGCCTACAGACTGACTAAACAACAAAGATTCACTTTCCCCTGACATTATCCATTTTTATCCATTTATAAAATGCATCAAATTGGATGCTTTAAAAGCTTTATGGATTATTTTATCCGTGTAATAATTCACATATAAATTCAGGCTGATATTTAAAATTTGCAGATCCTGAATACAGATTCAGTCAAAAAGACTGTTACGACGCTGCTTAAATTACCCATGTTGAAAGATTTATTTGACTCCATCAGCTAAGATTCTTGTCAGCACTGACCAAAGGTGCATTTCCTGTGATCGCATTTTGTTAGATGTCACTTGCTTCCCCCTCTTCTGTTTCTTTCTCTGGTACTTTGTGAGTAGGGTGAGGCAGAGACAATTACTGGGAGCCTGTTGTTTATTTACTCCCACAAGGCCGAAAGGCGGAGGTGATGAAGCAGCTGTTGGTTGGCATGCTAAATGAAACGCGTACACGCACAGTGCATGCCTAAACAGCTCTGTATGAGACTTGTCATGCAGAGAAGTGGGGGACTGCTCAACTCCACTGCTAATCACGATGCCTCTGCTATATCTTTGGAGTCTTCGTTTGTTGCTCTTCCCTGATACTCTATCTGCACTTGCTTGATTTCCTCCTTTGGTTCTCATTTGTTCAGTTGCCACACAATGAGAGAAGCCTGCTTTCATGGGCCTATTAGGAAAAAACAACAGAATGGCAGTGTAGTTTGATGTAATCGGCATCTGGGTCGCTTTCATTTTAACATAGCCAGTGGGTTGCTAGGGGGCTTGTACCATTAAAATGATGTAGATGGAATACTTCGTATTGATTAATGTAGTGTGCAAAATGTAATGCGATGGAGGCTACTGAGGAATGCCTCCTTAAAAACTCCAGTCCAGATTCACTTCTGTATTTAGTACAGTACAGAAACTGTGATGATAACACTGAAAACTACATAGCTAGTCAGGATACAGAAACATATCAGCCATAGTAACTCTTTAAACACAGCTTAAACACAGTAGCTGTTTCAAAAAGCATAATAAATTAATCCAAGACTGAAAGTTGTGTAAGAATATATGTGAATTTGAACACCGAGAGACATCCTTTTTCATTTGATTTTCTACCCTGACTGTGTCTGCCTGATACAGATTTTGTACAAGATTTTTTAAAAATGACTTCAGAGAGCAAAGGGGATTGGATTATGAAAACACTGTTGGTCTTTGTAGCTTTGATGACTATAACAACCTGTGCGCTACACCTGCAAAGTGCCTCCTTTCTCACCCTCCTCCAAACAACACACTCCTACCTTCCCCTTCCACCACACGACTTTTAAAACCACTCAAAAGCTCCCACCAGCCTCCTTCCCACTGAGCCAGATAGAGTAGAATCAGAAGAAAACATAGCTCCATCAGGCCAAACCACTGCCTCTTTCAGCCAAAATAGCAGCTTTGAGAGAGTGAGTGCAAGCAAAGGACAGACTTGGATGGGAAAAGGGAAGGGGGCAGGGCGAGGGGGAGGGTCAATCACTCTGTGGGAGGCAGAGAATGAGGGGGCACAAACATAGTACTGGTGTTGGCTCTGAGCCATGTTTGTGTCACTAACAGAAGTAGCCTTGTCTTATCTCTCCCCCTGACCCACCCCCTGCCTTGCACTCGCTCTCTCCCCCCAGTTTGCTTGGAAACTGGGGACGAATGGCTGGATGCTCAGCAACAGAAAAGAGCTGCAATAGAGAGAAGAACAGGGGTGAATCAGACACAGCCCAGGGCTGGAGGCAAAAAAAAGATAATCAAAAGAGGGAGAGAAAAGAGGGGAAGCCACTCAATAGCAGGGACTGTGCTTTGGGAATGTTGATGAGGCAGGGACCTTTTTTGGTCAGTTTCTCCAAGTGAAGCAGCAAGCAGCACTGTGGATGTGTGGGCGATTTGTACTCAGCATGCCCGCAGAGCGACTGAGCGTGAGCTGCTTTGAAGAAGTGTTTGCATTATTTCACATGCACGACAGAAAAAGAGGGCAGTTTTTCAGACCCAGCAGAGCCTGATAGTGATAGTGATACATTTTAAAATTAAATAAGCTGAATGCAGTTTTGATCAAAGTGAGAAAAACTGAAAGTGTCTAAGATTTCACTCGCACTGCGCTGCAGGAGAAGAGCCAACTCTATTCCCAGCTGGCAGGCTTGCAAAAAAGTGTTTTGTGTTTTGAGGTATGTTGTTGTTGTGAGCAGATATCACTGTGAAACAAACTCCTGTCTGCATACTCCCAAGCAAAAAACAAATCAAGGCCACCGAAGAACTGCCTGCCAACTACTATTCTTTTTGGCAATATCATTTAAACATTAGCACTACTACTACGTCCTTAGGCGGTCAGGGCATAGCTACTTACATTTCAGAAGGAAAAATATTTAGTAATGACAGCAAGATGCTAATTTTTTAAATGACAGATGTTTCGCCAGAACCTTAAAAACTAATACCTCTTTGATGTCTTAATGCAACACACTTGCTTTGGAAAAAAAAGAAAAATCTATTCCACATGTTTTGTAGCTTATTTTCTTAAATGCTAAAGTCCAGAACTTGTTTGACAAAGAAGAGACTGACAATAGCTGACAATAAACCACTTTACTTACCGTCCTCAGTTTCCTGCCACACAATGCCTTCGAGATTGACACTGGTACCAGGCTCACAGGGCCCCAGGCATTCAGGTTCGGTAGCCAGGGCCACATCAGATGTGTTTACTGCCACCGAGCGTGTACGCACCATTATCTGCTCACATGATGAGGCAATCTCACTGCCTACTGTAGCCAGGAGGTGGAGGGGAGGAGGGGCTGGCGTGGAGACAGGAGATTCTATCTGGTAAGAAAGAAGTGGGGGTTGAAAGAGAAACAAACACATGAGACACTTCAGAACCACTGTATAAACATGCACAGAGCAGATGTTAAGATACAACCAATGGATGCCACAAGGAGAGGAAGTTAACAAAATGCTGTGCGCATGAAAGACATTGTGGTATTTCAGTAGCTCTTAAAACCGATCTTCACCACAGAAAGGGTGATGTAGCAGTTAGTGTTGTAATATGCGATGTCTTTACTCTTTAAAAGGCGAGTATCAAGTATGGAAAAAAGAAAAAAGACGTGTGACTGCCTCTGTGGTAGGACAGAATTAGTTACACAGAATTGGTTAAACAATCGCTCTCCCAGCTTTCCTGCTTTGCACACAGTCGACTGAGATCCATGACACCAAATCATCTCAGACTGATCACTCATTAATTCCCTCAATTAAAGGGCTAGATGTGGTAGGGAGCGAGCTGCTGAGGGTCAGTAATTGATTCCACCTGTACTGACACACTGTGACAGCAATGAAGAGACAGCGGGTCTACATGGAAAATGAAAATGACAGGAAGGGAGGCAGATGATAAGAGCAACCAAGGGGAAGCATGAGAGAGAACTGGAGGTAGAAAAGTGTGTAGGCAGAAAAGAGGCAGAGAGAGGAAGACTGATGGTGATTTAAGTGACAGTGACATCAGGCTTAGTCCTCTTTATTCAGAGCAGTCAACATTAAAGCTCTCCCAGTCATTAGCGCTGAACTGCAAAAGGAATGCCATGCTGCAGCCAACACCATGAATTTATTAATTGGGTATAAACCACTCTGGTGGTAAGAAATATGCTGCCAATGTTAGATCCAGTGAGACTTGGAAGACAAAATAACAACTGACACATTGGCTTATAAAGTCGTACACCCTTTAAATAATTGTTCTAATCTACTTACGGAGTACAATGTGGAGAACTAAAACTAGTTATAATTGTAGATAGATGTTACATGATATGTTTAATGTTGGTATGTCACTAGTTTAGATGAACAGTTTAGATTTTGGTGGTCAAAGGTCACAGGTCAAGGTCACAGTTACCTCATGTTTCCTGTGATGTCTCAGGGACAAATTGTCACTTACTGTCATAGGTGAACAGATTAGAATTTAGTTGTGAAAGGTCAAAGGTGTCACTGTGACCTCTTGCATGTGTATCTCAGAAATGCTTGGAAGTAATTAAAAAAAATACAAAGTCACACTTTGTACTTTTGTCAGATTTATTTTTAGAAAATACGATTCCATGTTAGTTTGGTTACATGTTGCTCATGATGAATATTTTTTTTTCGATGGTGTTTTGATGAATTTGACTAGGTTATTGATGATAATTTATTGAACTAATCCTTTAAAGGCATTACTGCTAGTGCTGCATGAGTAATAGTTTTTAGATCTTAATCTTGATTCACACCGCTTTGAAATCTCATTCTTATATGACAATAATTATGTCACACTAATATTAACAGCGCTATTCTCTCCCTATGCTGCACCGGCAAATGACTGGACCTTGCATGGTTAGATAGCACCACAACCCAAAAGCACATTTCCAGTAACATGAGGATAGGCAATAAAATCAGTTATTAATGACTATTATAACTATCATTAATATTATTAATGACACAAACATTAACAAATTCTACGCTTGTACATTGTGCAACCTGACAACCCCTCTCCCTGTCACACTACTAAAGCTGGGCTTTGCCTGTGTGCCCACCGGCTCCATGAACCACATGTGAGTGCATCTTTTCTCTGCTTCGCTAAGTGTCGTGTCTGCTTCTGCTGACTCGCATCTGAAATTCATCTATGGTTTAATGTATAGTTACATTTAATATCTGTAATTATTGACAGCTGACTTAAAGCTGTACTTCAGTAAGGCACTACTGAACCAAGTGGTTACTGCTGACAAATTATATTTTTACAGTCACTACATGGTGCGATAATATAGGCTTATTAATAATACAAGCTAACGACACATTGTGCTGTGAGATCGCCTATATGAACTATGTGACAGAAAATAGTTAGTTTAAAGGTGTTATAATTAAGAGCAGAGAAGAGGTTTACATTTCTGTGTAGGAAAGTTTAGACAGTAGTAATGATCATAATGTATGTAAAGTCTTCACAAAGACAACATGGAATGAAAATATGAGTGAAAAACATCATATGATTCATATTTTACCCAGAATTGTGCAGCTCTAATTATAGCCATTAATTATTTTCTGTCCCCGTCACAATCACTGAATAAAAAATCTTAAAACCAAACATTCAACACTGATGAAATTTAATATTAACTCAAGACGTCTCGTCACAGAAGCTTCATATTTTATGGTTAACTAAAGTGAGTGCAGATCGCCCATTTCTCCTGGTGCTCAGAGGTAGAGAAATTAATCTGTGCAGAGAGCGACTAAGAGTCATGCCTAACAACATCGTAATCACTGTGTGTCAGTTTTTGACGCTTGATGTGGCCAAGCTGCTGGCCGGCTGAGTGAATGAGAGAAGACAAGTAATCACCCAAGCTGTCACCACACACTGTTCATGGGCCTTATGGAGACACACGGCCACAGAAAAGACCAAAGAATGAACCCATCCTCTTCAGAGTGACAGTAAATGGTAAAAAGTGCAAACAGGTTCATGCAGAACCATCTCTAAACTCACTCAACTTCTCAAACTCTGGTAAAGTCAGTGTTAGGAATTGATATTTTTGTGACCATGGTCAGATAATAATGGCCTGCAGTTTATTTAAATAAACTGAAAGAAAACATTCATTTACATTATTGCTGGTTTCCCAGATCAATTCCACAAAATGGTTAATAAGTCAAGAATAAAATGTTTCTGGTTTTACAGCTCTGTTACATTTTTAGAGTTAATTATCTTCACCTGGGGAAACTTGGCTATTTGTTTGTCTTTATTTTTTAATCCTACCAAGAAAAGTCAAAAAGGTGAGAATGATTTTATTTCAGTTGTCACAAATAAAAGTGACAAACCAGCCTAATGCCAACATAACAAAACAACCATTCACTATGTAGGTACAAAATAATTACAATGGAATCACAACGAACAGGAACAGTTTACAATGTGAATGAACAACGCGGCTCTATTTCCAAGTTCTGTCAATGGATGAGTGAACAAAAGGACTTTCACTCTAGGGCTGTGGAATAAAAACCCACACAGTGAAATGCCTGACATCTTGTCCAGAGTTTAGAAAAACCACTTGCAACAGAACTACACAACTTGTCAGATTACACAAACTCAACCAAATGTTCAACTGATGCCAAATTCCATGATTTTTTTTCTTCTTGTAAGACTTTGCAGAAGGATTTTGAAATATGCCCCGAAACCACAATGCTTGAGTGTCACGCAAACCTTTTCTTAACCAAAACCCCATGCCAACTCTTTGAGCCGTATTGGCAAGAATAAGGTTTAAGTGACTGACAAAAATGCTGTGAATGTTGGACTGCCGTCGAACATACCTCACAGTGCTGACAGAGGGGGAACTCTTCTCTGCTTGGATTTCTAGTGATCACACAATAACTCTCCCGAGACAGACAGATGCATGCTGCACTTTTTACTGGACACATTAACTTCAGCTTTAACTTGTTTATTAGAGTTGGGATTAAGAAACTGAGCACTGAGCTTGGGCGAGGATTACCAAAGGATTACGCTGCAGTGTCATAGTGAGGCACCTGTCTTGGCTTTAGTTGTATGGGTAATGTAGGGCTAGAAGATAGTGACCAAATTAAGCTTTGAAACGGTCATTGTGCATCATACTTTAGTTCACAGTACAGGTGCCTTTACTTTTACTCTCCTTAACAATAAACTTGAAAACCATAATAACTTGATGACCATATGAATAATCACAATGATTCATTGGTGAGATTTGATAAAATCTTTGAATTGCTATTTATGTCCAACTAATCTAGATATTTCCTGGAAAGATTCACATAATACAATAGAACAAACACTTCCATTTAGTGTTAAACTAGCACAACCGTCACACCTCAGACCTGAACATGCAAAATGTGAAATTTATCTACAAACTAATACACAATTAGTTGTATATAATGAATACATTGTCCCCTACAGATGCACTGGGGTTTGAATAAGTTTCTTAAATGGAAATTTGTCTGGAGGTCAATAATAAAGTCAATAACAGAACCATGTCTATTGTTCCTGTGTCAGTGCCTAATGTCACAGCTCTTTCCTTAGCTAGAATGTACCTGTAAAATAATGTGTCACTAAGAAGTTGACACTTCATTTGTTCCAGTAGATTTTGGTCACTGTGTCACATCTCTACTGTATGCTGACATGTAAAAACATGGTTGTTAATCACAGATCTCAAATAAAGATTGGTCAAAAACAATAAAAATAAAGGAAATCTGAAGGAGCCTAAGTCAGTTGTTATCATGGGTCATTAGACACCAATAAACCCCTGGTGAAAGTATCTATACCCTGGATACAAAACCATGCAACCTGATGGGTAACAGAAATTTTAATTAATTTAAATTTTTAACATAACACATAAACCTCATGTTTAACATGGGATTATGTGTTGATGTTCTGGTCATAGTTTAGCTATTCCCGTTACAGGTCAGACATTCATGTCTGCAACAGCAGGTCAATACACATACTTGCTAAATCACAAACTAGCATTTTTCTTTTTCTGCATTAGTGCTGGCAATAAAATAAAAAAGCACCATAAGCAGTTTCTCTTTCCTGCATGCTGATTTCGTGTGCCCACTCATGTCTTCTTTGTTTATCTTGCACATTTTTAAAGACTTGTTTGTTAGTCTTTTACAATGCTGTTTGAATGCAGTAACACTGAGATGTACCCATGTCTGATAGACTTCAGTGTTTACTTCAGTCTTGACTAGAGTCAAGACCTGCATTTAATTCCTTGGAGGAAAAGATTTTGTATTCAATATCAGAGAAAAACATGGCATGGCAGTGGGATGCACTTATAAGCACCACATAAACATTTAATACATGGTTTCTAAGATAAAATATTTGTGTGTAGGATATGTTATATGTTTATTTATGCACTGTATCAACACTTCACCACATTTACCAATGAGGACATATCATATTATATCATTACAGTGTTACATACTCATACACCCACCTCAACTTTCTGGTGCAGACAAGAGGAACTACAGCAGCACAATGTTTTATAAATCATTTGTTTAATATATCTATATTTAAATTAGGGGTACTTGAAGTAGAGCGTTGTCCATTCCTCTGACATTTTCATAAATTATCTGAATTACTATGCTCCAGAAAATAAGATCTGGATATTAAATAATTGTGGCAAAATAAGAATTCTTTAGCAATCAAAGTCTAGCCTAAACTAATATCTAATTATTATTGATTATAAATGACCTAAACCGGTCCCTGTTGACTGTTCAAACAATGAATTGTATAGCTTTTCAGCCTGATAAAACATGGAAAATTCAACACCAATTTAACATCAAAAGAAGAAAACATCTGTGTCGAAAAGAGAAACTGTAATTCTTCTGACACAAAGGGCCATTATTAAGTCAAAAGGAATCCTTGCTGAAGTGCCATTAGTTGCCTGAGATCAGTGTTCCTGCTTCAATTATGTAATTCTTTTTGACTCCTGGGACAAAGCCTGTGAACATCTTTGGTGAGTTACTGAGATCGAAGGCCAATGGAGATTACACTTCTTGCTGGCTCTGGTCGTTGCTTCTTTCAGCACCACTGACACCCATTTAGGAAATGTAAGAAAAAAGGAACCCAAGCTCCTTTATTTGGCTGTCATACAAGCAATGTGAGCCATACGCATTATTGTGGACAACAAGTAACATGGGTATTAGCATTAGACTACAAGTGAAAGCAAACACACAAGCTTATTCTAATTTGATTAGAATAAAGTTCAAATCTGCCAATGAACGAGAAAAAAAGACATACTAAGTAGATTCCTTTTCAAGTCGTGAAAGCCTATCAATTGCTCTCAAACGCTGCACAGTGGCCTAATTGCTTTAAGAAAACTACATCGTCACTACCTAAAGCTCAGAATAATAACACAAACTGACAGAGAAAACAAACACGAACACCTGACATCTATTGTAGACCGCCAGCTGGCAAAAGCACTCAGTTTCTAGGCAACTCTTCTGAGTTTTAGCTGCTAATTGTGCTTTCAGGAAAGCATAACCACACATAAATAATACAGAGAGGAAGCTAAGCTGTGATGAAGCCAGCGACCCATGACCTGCAGTCTCTTTAATGTCTTAATGAGATAGCCAGGATTTCACTCTCAACAGTTACTGTCTGACAAAGAAGTCATTTGCCATATGACTCCTTAACATTACAGGCTAACACCACGTATAGCACATTTTTCATGTAACAGACTAGCATAGCTAAAATGAAGCCTAAACCTTTACAAACCTGGTATTTAAAAATGCCTCCATGACGTATTGATTAGTGTAAGTCCACATTTTGACACTTAACTTTACAGCTCACTCTTTGTGTTGTAACACAACCTAAGCTCAGAAACGGAACGATGAAAGACAAGACATGAACAGTGTAAAAACATCATCTTTATATGCAGCATGGAATAAACCTCACACAGCCTGTAGCAACAGCTGTGAATTACGGCAACTGTCACAAAGACAAGTAATGCTTTTACATTTGCTGTAAATTTAAAGGAGTAATCAAATTTAATATCTTTTCAGTGTGACACATTATAGCTATATGCTGCAAATCAGAGGTACTATTTTACTCAGGTCTTTGATTATACTGAAGCACAAAGGTACACAAAGCTTTGTCAAAGAGAAACCTCTTCAGAGAGCCTAAGAGGCTTTACCTGAGGAGACATCTGCACCCCAGATGAAAGGACAACATACATTAGTCAAGAGACGATTCTAACAGCTACCAGCAACATGATGACAACTAAAAGTGATATAAAAGGACAGAAGGCACAGGGGACTGCAGGGCAGAGGACTGAGCCAAGATAAGTGGAGCTTACCAAATGCTCATTTATGAAGCAATGGTCTAATTTACCCAGTAAAGTCACAGCAAGGAAAAACTGCCCTCCTATTTCTATTGCTATCGAACTGCTTGTCAAAACTGAACTGAATCAATGTCTAGTCAAAGTTAATGTTAATCCTGTTTTGGTTTGAGCATACCCCTTTAACATACTGAAACAGGGTCTAAAACATATAAAGATTAATCTTTACTTAGGCACAGTGACAACACTGTTAGGCACAACATTTTCATGGCAGTTTCCCATTAATTAGCTAGACTGTGTTGGCCCACCATAGTCTTAAATAGTCTATATATCGTCTAATTTTCCTGGCCAGCGTGTTACAATGAACCTCCGCCGCTAAGTGGAAGAGCACCTCTGCTGATATTTCACATGGTTCATTTATATTCACTACGAAATGTACAGTAACCACTTTCTACATGATGCCACCTACAGTATCAAATGACATGAATGCGCTAAAGCTGCGCTCCTGCTCTCTATGTGCTGTCAACACTGCAACACTTTCTTAATTGAAAATAGTAACCTGTAAAATTAAAGATAAAGTAAGTAGTTAGTTATGAACCAATTAAGTGTATCAGTGTATGAAGTTTTTTAACCATTCGGTGTATCATGTTGCTACATTTCCTTTACAGTTTCCACAGCTCCTAACCGGCTTTGTTAAACAGCCACATAATCTTGTATTAGAGTACATCTTGGTGCATTGTTGAATTTTTAGTTGAATATTTCAGAATGCAGACACAAAGAAATTAAAAAAACATGATCCAAAACTGTGCTGGTGGGTCTTACCAACCACTACTAACATTAGTTGACAGATTTTTAAAAACATAAATAAACAAATACATAAACAGACAAATACTAACAGCCATTCATGATATCATATAAACCAAATATGTGGCAGAATATACTCAACGTTGTTATGAAGAAAAGATTATGGCTGTATTGAATAAATGATATAGTCCTGTTTTTTTCTAATGCAGCCGCAAAAAATCCTAAGGGATATACTGCCAGATTTATTTAACTTTAAAATGAACAAAATATTTTTCCACGGGTGCATGCTCAAAGACTTCCTTAAAATCTCTAAGGTCCACCCACTACAGTCTCAAGATCCTGTGGGAAACACTGCATGGCTAAACATTCAATAATTGACATTTTACTTAAAATCATACATGTGAACCTTATGATGGTGCTATAGGAAACATCATCAGATCACCAGGTAAAACAATAGGATACATCCTCCGAGAACTATAAATGTCTAAACATAATATCATAGCTATGGTGAATTCATTTTTAAGTTACTCTGTTGTCTGTACACCCATTAGCTCATGAACCTAATAGATTAAATAACTAGTAAACAAAAAGCATGTACAATGAATATGTTCAGCTGAAACCAAGCAACTTAACACCGTAACAGTCAACATTACCTAAAGACCAGCAGAAGGAAAGACTAGAGTGGAAGTTAATTCCAGAAACAATTGAAACAGGAAAGATAATGTGCATTTCTGACTAAAAAAAGTTTTAGCTACATAATTTGTAGCTGTATTGCTCAGGCAGGCGGGCAGGCTGGATGCCTAGTTGGTTACACACAGCAGGTGGCTTGGTACACTTTTCTCATCTTGGCTTAGCTTGACCTTGTCAACCTAACTCTTTCCTTTCCTCTTCCTGGATCAGCCTTGAGCCTATGCCTGTTTTCTGTTAGATGACAGGGTGGGGGTTGGGTTTCAAGTTCACTGGGGTGGCCTGTTGGTTATCACACAGACTAAAAGCTCTTTAGATAGAAGCAAGGGAATCTGAACATCTTTGTTTAGTTCTGTCAAAACACTGAAATGCTGAATGGCTACAATGGCAGGATGTTCATAATGTACACAGATCTAATACTGCAAGCTAGAATGAGCAAATTTGTAATTCATTGCCTTAAAAATTACATAATAGTTGTTCAATTATCAAAATAGTTGCTGATAGTGATGTAACTTAGAATTATATTAATTACCAGTGAATCTGCAGATCAGTATATTTTCTCTATTAGTCATTTTGTCTATGAAACACTGGGGGAAAAAAAAAACACCCATTCCAACTGAAAGTGTAATTTCAGTCCAAATTTACAAAAAGCAGTAAATACTCTAATCATTATTAAATTGTGAATACATTTGAAACTTACAGTGACAAGCTTTGACAGATTTGAGTTTAATCCTTTCTAGATGCAGATTCTCTCCCCTCTTGACTTTCTCCCATTTCTCATCTTCCCACTCTCACCGTAGGTCAGATGACAACAACAGTATCCATTACAACAATAAGCCACATTCTTGTCAAGGTCACCCACTTGCGTCCGACAGGGAGAGAAGCTGTACTGGGAGCAGAAATCCAGATAAGCTAAGCTGAGCCTATGAGGATTTCTCTCTCGCCAGCCCCCCCCATAGTCATAAATCTTATCTCACAGCAAAGGGAAACCTGACAACAAACTGAAAGACTGTCATCAACAGCTCAGCCACATAGAATCCCACCCAAATACCAATGATTCACTCTGACTTCTTCTGAGGCTTTGACCAAGCCTTTGAGATAAGGCTTGAAAAAGATCTTGCTCAATGTGTACTGGACTCCGTGTTTACAGTTTACCATAATGTTGACAGCTGTGACCAAACCTCCAGACCTTCCTGAATTCAAAAGCCTGAAGCAGTCAAGCAAAAAAAAAAAAAAAAAAAAAAAAAAAGCTTCTAGAAATAATATCTAGAAACCTTATCAGCTAAGTAACAAATGAAATTTTACTGGTCCTACTTATTACTCAAGAAAAACAAGTTGTTATTCAGGCTGTGAGATTTCCCCAGAGTCCCCAACCTCAAACTATTTATAGATGTTCTGTTAGTATGTTTCCCTCATGTTGACACTCTTCTGTGGGTGGTGCATTCTCCAAACATTAGAAAGACAATCCTAAGCCACACATCAAAGAACAAAATAAAAAAATCAAGATGATGGCAAATTACTTTCTATTGTTTTCCATTTCTTTGGCTGACACAAATAAACAGACAACAATGAATATTATACTTAACACAACACAGACTGACAATTCAGTGTGGGTGCCACATCAGCATCACAGAACTAGATGATACACTGTATTAATGTGAACTCGGGCCATAAGGTGAACTGCAAATAATTTAACACTACTAAAACACAAAATATGCCTGCACTACAGTCAGCAGATAACCACTAGGAATCTTTTGATCAGCATCCAAAATCCACTTCAGGCTTGTCAACTCAATAAAAAAGGAGTTGATAGAGGTGCGGAGGGTAAGGTCATGACTGTAGGAGTAGAAATATATATCTGTACATGTGGAGGAGTGTATTGCGGATAATGTTTAGCTGCACTCACTGTGCTGTCCCTCAAGCTGCTACTTTAACTAGGGCTTGCTACTCTGATTGACCTCTACTGCTGGCTGTCTCACAGAGCTCCTATTGAACCATGTCTGTCTTAATGGACAGTGATGTGCACTATTACTGAGTGCCACTAGTTTCTGCACTACAGCCTCAAAGCCCTACAGACTTCTACACCTTAATGCACCTTGGGGCAATGAATGCTATAGATAGCGCCACATGACATTTCAACACTGGTGAGAAGGAAACATTTTTGAAAAGGTATGTCACTAGAAGAGCACACTATAACAGGGAAAGTTATACCACAGTTTATTTTCTGATCTACATAGCATATATGTGACTTGTTCCTATAATTATAGTCTAAAAGTGACTTGGGTATAATCTAGAGAGTTATGTGAGAAACCTTTCCAGAAGTGAAGAACATGTCAAAACAAGCTGCCCTGAAAATAAATCTACTTCAGCCACTCTCAAATCAATCCAATAGCTGTTCAAAAGGGTTTAAAACTAACTATTCAGTAAATGCAGTAAAAGCTAATGGTAAGGCTGCAACTAAAACATAATTTTTTTCAATTAATTGATTTGAAATTTTTTTTGTTTAGTTGATTAACCTAACAATTTATTTTTCAGTGTAATGTACTGAGCACCAGGAGCTGACATCACGCAAGGTAATGAAGACACAAGCTGGAGCTACAGATCTGTAACAGTGTCAACTCTGGCTGTTTCAATATTTTTGAAAAGCACTCCAGGGGTATTATCAGAGTCAAAAGTGTTTAAACTACTGAGTTTTCCAAAATAGCATGCAGTGTACTTGGAATTAATGTGCATAATGAACCCAGACAGCTATTCATGCTCATTAATGTTGTTCCTGTCAATATGGCGGCATAAACAGAAGTAGTCACATGACATCCAGAGCTCTATTGTTAACCAACTATCAGACAAATCTTATGAAATAAATACTTTGGAATAAATACTACACTTTTGAGGAAGGAGAGCCCCAGGATGTTTTGTTGTGATATGTTTGTGCATAGCAGTTGTGCTGCTGTGGTAACGTTAGGGTATTTCTGTTTTACTAAGGACAGAGCACCTTTTTCGGGGTCTTTGTTTAAAGAGGTTTGACAACATTGTTCGGGCTTTTTGGGATGAACGCACATTTTCAGCATATTGGGGCATTGGAGCTGCTATAATTTGGGATGAATGTAAACATGCAAACAGACGTGTTCATGTAACAGGTGTAATTATTTACTTTGAGGTGTTGTTTCACCTAATTGAGCCCTCTAATGTTCCTAAGACATCTGCTTAAACAAACAAGGACAACTTGTCCGCAAAATACAATAAGCCATCACAACGTGGCCACTGGTAGGGAAACTCTGTGACCTTCACATCGTTAAAAACAGTAATAAGTCAGGCTGTGGTGATGTCAAGGGAGCAGGAGTAAAGTGAAACCCACTGTAACACATCAAATCTTCCCTGTCTCTGCCAGGCGATTAGCAGAGGTCTGCAGCTCTCAGGCATCAGAGTTTGATGACCTTGTTAGTCTGAGTGCCTAATCTGCTAATGCTCTGATAAAAATCAACAGTCAGTGCAGTCATTGTTGTCCCCCCCTCCATACTCTCTGTCTGCAGCTACTATCCATAAACACAGATAATAACTCCATCTTTATTTAGCCTGAGCATTTGTTGCCAAACTGACGAGCCAGGGGCAACATGGTGTATTAAAGATAAATGTCTTTAGAGATAGTGTGACCGGTGTGTGTGTGTATAATTAAAAACTGTTGTTTCCAGCTACTGAACAATAGCCATTTACAATATTAACAATACAACAATGTATTTCTAAACAATTTGATTATTTTCTTTCAAAAACATGTTCATTGGTATGTCTGTCCAAACGTTTGACTGGTAGTGTATATTTAGATATAGCTTATCTATTCTGTTTATTGTTCATAGTAATAAAGAATAAGTTAAGATTTTATAGAAATCTAACTCTAAACAAAAAGTTTCATGCTACAGATTATTGGCTCCTATTTTAAGGTTTTCCAAGTACATTTATTCCAACACTTTCCTCTTTAGAGCTTAATAAATCATACCTAATACTAGATCTGACATGAGTTCTCAATTAATAATTAAACTTACAGCCCATTTTAGAAATTCTTAAAAAATCTCTTGACATTTCAGTGATGTTTCAAGCTTACTCTTAATTTCCACAAATAACAACTAAACATCTTATACAATCTATATGTGGTCAAAACAGTAAAGTGGACACACTAAGGTAACAGGCTTAACATTCACCTTAACCAGAGCACGGGAAAAGCATGTGACACCAACACAATAGGCCTGCAGTGTATATTACTAAATCCTAATCAAACTGATGGGTAGTCTAAAGGACTTGCAGCATAGAAACAATGCCTTCTGAAAAACAATCCAAAAACTATCTGGAGTAATACACTCAGATATAGAGTTAAGTATGAAACCATGCTAACATAGTGACATACAGTATGACTTGAATGACTAGATTAACAGCAAAATAACACTTTTCAAGGGGGACACAAACTTAATGGATATGATTAAATACAATTTAGCTTTGCAGATGGACAGAGGCCCCAATCACGGCACATAATTGAATGTGTGAGCTCAGCTCATCACCAAGGACAACAACTCCCCAGCCTCCACTACAAAGAGGAGCTCATTTACATATTAACTTCACCTTTATTGATCCATTCATACACCCTCTACTCTTGGCACAGCACAAACATCCTGAAATCCTTTTGGGATTTTTCTAAATAGTGGCATAGTGAAAGAAACGCATTCAGGAGGATTTAACTAACCTAGCAGAAACAGTGTGTACTTAAGCAGTTGGGTAGAGGACAATAACCGATTTTACGTAAAGAGTAATTAGTTCAAAAACAAAAAACTAAGAAATTTAAGAGAAGTTATACTCTAAGCTGCTATAACCAATATTTAATAAGTCAAAAACAATGTTACATGAATCAGTGTTGTAAAATGGATATGACCAAGTGATCGGTTCAGCCATCAAGTCGGCTCAGACATATATTTCCATGTATTCTGTGTAAAGATGAACATCCACCTGGATTCTTACTTTGTCGCATGACTATTGTTACTTCATAATTTCCAGTATTACTACTCACACCATAGCACAATCCATAACTAAAATAAATATATAACAAAAGAAAATACTCTTGCCCAAATGGGCTTTAAACAGGGATGGGACAAAACCACTCAAAGATGGGAACACTGTTTTGACAGGGGACTCTTTCTCTGCCTACAACAGATAATGCAATGCTTCTGTATTCAAGGACACTGTTGTAGTCTCCGTTGAGCATATCAGCATTCATAAGACAACTCTGCTGTGGCAGGGGTGACTTTGATACATGTGGTACTCTTGTTTAAGGAAAGGAAACAGCATGAGAAAATCAAACCTTCATGAGCCTATAAAATTATTGTCACCCAACTAGCTTTTGAAGGAAAGTATAAGCAGAGGACAACCTGCATTTATCACTTATGGCATTTAAGGCTTTTAATGTAGTACACCATGCAAATACAAATAATTCATAAGCCACTGTGACCTGGTCTAAAATTAGAGTATGCAGTACTAAAAAAATATGATTTGTTGGATAAATAGTAGGGCATAAAAGTTGTAGTAAAGTTGCAGGAAGAATTTATTTTGTACAAGGTTCCAATATTTGTTAACATTATGTCCACAGTTAGCTTATAGAACAGTCCATAAATAATTAAACAAATAATAAATAAGAACATATTTCCCAGACTCAACATGCACTGCAGAACTGTTTCTCTAGTTGTTCTGCTGACAGTAACCTTACCTTAACTCTTCATTGTTATTTTAATGCTCGGCAAGTCTGGCCCTGGTCAAGGAGCCAGTACCAGCTGCATAAATTAAAGAAAAAATGTAAACAGCAACCCAGCACTTGACCAAAGTCAAATAGTTCCATGTCATTGAGTTCCAATGGATTTGGCAGCCAAGAAGAACTTCAGTTAGTACAGAGGAACAGTGCAAACCAACAGTGTTTGTACATGTAATCCAAATATAGTTTATTTATTTATATTGAAGAGCATTACATTGGGGTGAGGATTTTAGGCATTCAGTGGTGATGAAGCGTTAAGTTGTTGGTTGGTTCCAGGTCAGTGAGCGACAAGATGCTTTGCCTCATTCTCAAATACTTTCCTCCCAACATGTTTAACATCAGTGAAATCCTCATGAGAGTCATGCTTTGCTGAAAATGTAAATCTAAGCAAATACTGCTGAATAAAAGGAATAAGTAAGACTCCAAGCACTAGAACCTGTGAAATTTATTGATGTTTCTAGGGGATATCAATATAAGTCAGACTCAATGTTTCAGTATTATAAAAATGTCCTTGTTAAAAATGTGTGTTTTTTGTATAAACTGAATAATAGAACATATACAGTTTTATAGGAAAGCACTAATAATTTAAGTAAAGGGTATGAATATATTCTGGTGCTGCATTCAACACATTTTTGGCAAATCTTCCATCTTCCAACATCTACTTAACCAATACAGTAGCATCAATGAACTATTAAGCAATTCCAGTAGTTGGGTCTTTAAAATAGCCATGAGAAATGTAAACGAATTACAACTGTTCGAAATTCAGTCCTATGCTATGCACTGTGCAGGCATTCATCGACTCATGAATGTTTGACATTGGTCCCAAAAGACGAACGTGTTCTCCTTTTAATTTCTACCAGTGGCATAATCCCCTTTTGAAAACCTTTTTAGGGTGAATTAGAAAGGCCCTACATTCAAAGAGATGAGTGGAGAGAAGGGGGCGGGAATAATCATAAGGGCCTAGCTGTCTGTGTGGATTAGAATGGGAAAGAAAATCCTTTCATCTCAGATCTGTACTTCCAAGCTTGCATGCACACTCACAACGCACCAAACCTCTAATGCATACTTTTCATAAAAGAAAGCAGAGATACGCTATATTGTTTAATTCTACTTAATATACAGGAGGCAGATATTTTATTTTTCAACAGATGATATTCAATTATGCTACAAATGGGCATGACAGTCACTGGATTAGAGAAAAGCTCATATAAACTGCCAAACTGAGAGGCTGACCTCATAGGCAAGACGGGGCACAAAGGGGGGCACACACATGATTTAACTTGCATCTCCAATTTCTCAAGCTTCAAAATGTGGATTGCTGCTCCATTTTTGACAGACAGACTTTTGACATCTAGCAAACCCTACCAAGAGAAAGATAACTAGAAAACAACAAACTCAAACCACCAAACAAAGCCATCTGACAGACAGGAAAATAGATTTGCTATTATGTGTTTGCTTCATGGCTTACCTCAGTGAAGGCTGAACTGAGTTTAAAATGGCAAGCCTATTTGTGTGTGACTTTGTTTGTGACTGTAATAATGTAATTATTTCATATATACTACCTAAAACGTAAACAGTATTATATGGGGCTTTACACAAAGATTACAACATTCTGGTCATTTGAATGAAGTCTAACAATAGCATATTTCCTAAAACGATATGCAACCATTATGTTATTACAACATTGTTCTTTTAGTAAAGAATGGCAAGGTAAGTAGTGCTAATCTTCTTTAATTTTCACAATAAATAGTTTGTTGTCCTTTCCTTAGACTCCCATGAATCTTTATTGTAAGTACCCAAAACTGAGGCAGTCAAAGAAGCCACAAATGTGAATACTTGTTTTCCCAAAGGGCTATAGAACCAGTCAAGTGGTATTTTTAGGCCAATTATAGATAATCACACAGTGGGAGCTCTTGCTCAGGACCGAGTTAAGAATCTGACTAGTCCATGTAGCAAGCCTGAGCACGCTGTTTGGTTCGAAGCATCTTTTCTTTCCGCATGTCTTTTGGTACACAAATCTGGATCCACTACATTGTCCAATCTATACTAGACAGACAGAAATAGCCATAGGCCCAGCAGAAGATGTTCTGGCAGACAAATATTCCCCAGTCAAAGGAAAGTTAAAGTTGCATGTGTACATATGTGCATACAATATGTGGAAACACATTAAGTTTTGATCTTTTTTTTTTATTTCCCAGTGCGCCCACACACAAGAAAGAATGTATCTATTTGTTAGTTATCTTAAATTACGGTAGTGATGGTAGTTTGTAGCTAAGAAGCTATATGAAAGAGTATAAGGGGCCATATTAAGGAAATGAGAGGGAACTGAAAGAAAAATACACAAAACTGTCTAAAATATCTGTATTTGTCTTTCTCTTGTAGTCCTGATATACTCAGCTTTAAAACTGTGGCAGATAAAACTTCACAGCTTCACACTGGGGGATGCACTGGTGACATTTTATTTACCATAGACTCATAATGCATAATGTTTCGCGTAAGGCGGGGATCTCTCATAAGCTGTACTGTTCACATACTGTCATCCATACTACGGTCACATGTGGGACTACATCTTGCACATGCCTGATGATGAGCACAACCAGCAATTCAAATCAAGGCGGGCTATGCGAGAGTAGTTAAAAGCCAATACATTCCCTGACTAAACCATCAAACTCACACCACATGCTTAGCGCCAGAGGGTGTCAAGATGCTGACATCACAGATACTGGTGATTGCCAAGAGCATTGCAAATATACAAACTTGAATACAATAGTATTCACTGGAGGGGAATCACCAGAGACACGATACGATATTATCAAAATACTTAACTCACGATACAAGATTATTGCAATTTTAAATATTCTGCGATACGCTAAGTATGGTGATACAATACATTGTGATTATCACATTTTTTACAACTGCAAATTATATCCATAAAGATAAACTTTGTCAAAATACATTTAATTTAATCAAAAAGTTTTTCACTTCATTCATTTTTATTGCTGACAAACTGTATACAGTTTATTCCAACTTAACTGAATGCAAATATGTGGACTACTGGGCAATTACAGTTATTTTGAACACTAAAAAGATTATTTGTTTTTTAAATTTGAATACAAAATAACCATATTTGGTGTCCCTGTATCAATATCATGCAATATCACCAGACAAAAGTATCGCGATACTATGCTGTATTATTCCCCCCCCCACACCTCTAGTACTACTATATTTCTTGATGGATGACATACGCTGGTTTCACATATACACTGGAATCCTGGATTTCTCTAAACGCAAATGTCTGAGTCAGTCAGCTCAGAGATGACCTGGACTTTATCCTGTAACTCTAGAAGATATTATACCATATATACCATGCCTTCTGTTGTTGGATCGTGCAGGTTTCCTTCATGAAACCAAATTAACATACAGACAGACTATACTTTGATGTGCTACAAAAACAATTGATTCCCATGGGTGAATTTTTTGTGTCACGCCAACTGCATGTTCTACCCAGGGACTACACCTCGCCAGAACCAAATGGTCTATTTCACAGAGTGAGAACCTCGCTGGCCTGGACTTTCTCCTGCTGTGTGCTGTATGTGTAAACACGCAGCTCCACACAATGTCCAGATCTGATTCTCCAGACATTGTCTGGACTGCATAAAAGAA
Source organism: Ctenopoma multispine (assembly GCA_034779795.1). Classification (NCBI taxonomy): domain Eukaryota; kingdom Metazoa; phylum Chordata; class Actinopteri; order Anabantiformes; family Anabantidae; genus Ctenopoma; species Ctenopoma multispine. The sequence goes on along the minus strand of JAUYWH010000018.1, from coordinate 14,774,472 downwards.
AATAGATAAAGAAAGAACTAGGCAGAGAAAAGGAAACACTCACTGGAGAAATGAGGTATTAAAGTTCACACCAGTGGCAGTGATTCCCTGAACTTGTTCCATTTAACAAACAGGCTGCAAACAAACCCTTTAGAATAAGTGTGCGTGTGTGTGTGTGTGTGTGTGTGTGGTGGGGGTGTAATCTTAAGCTTTGTAATCACACTGCCTCCTCTTTGTTAAGCTAAAAACCTTTCACAAGCAGTTAGGCTCTTGAACTAAATATTTTCTCATCAAATGCTTCATGGTGAAACCTGTTTTGAAACTGTAAATTATTTCAATATGTCCATCAGAAAAACCTAAGGGTCAAACTACTATAAGTAAACAACTGAGTGGTGGAAATTCTTCTTACATGGCCAAAATAATGGAAACTGTGCAAAGGCTTCAGAAACAAGTGAGAAAATCCCCAAACAGCCTGCAAACTCTTACAACCTTAGTCAGGCAGTACAAACTTTGAGCCACCTCTTCTCTCGTTGGCAGAAAATTCCAGTTGAAGGGGGGGGGAGAGACCACGTCTGCTCCTCCCCACTGTGTGGGTTTTGTTCTGCTAATCAGACCACATGCCTCAAGGATTCAGGAATCCAAGAGCTCTTAGCCAGCTCCTCTCATTCCACATACAGCCGCAGCAGCCTGTGACAAACTATTTAGTGTGTTAGGGGGTTAAAGACTCTATCCATTCATAACACTGTTCAACCCTCCCTCCCTCCTCTCCTAATCTCAGGCAGACCCCCACCTCCTCTTCCTCTTACCCCTCATATGCCCTCTCTTCCCTCTCACCACAGCACAATCCTTTTTATCTGTCTGCATACTGCACACTGAATAGACTCATGGTTTATTATTAGACCATGGACCAACCGACATCCACCACAGTTTGAAATAGAAGAAACAGAACTAGGCCTACATTGAGTTAGCGCAATGAAAGTCTTTCCCGGCTTGTTTTTTTTTCCTTCTGATTTTGTTTTGTTTCCTCTACGTTCTCCCCTCCCTGGGTCTCTCGCTACTCACGCATTGAGAGGCGAAATGAGGCACACTGGAAATTTGCAGGCTGACAATGGAAGACAGCTGCTCTTGCTGCAAAAGTCTTTCATGAGCTGAATTAGTTGTACAAGCCTTTGCTCCCTTCCCCCCACACATGCCTCCCTCATAACAGGCTGATCCAGACACAGCACAACACACCTCATGGAAAGCTTAGGACACAGAAAGAAAAGACAAAGCATGACAGAGGCTTTGTTTGACAGATTTTCAATTGCTTTTTGTAAAAGTAGTCCACTCTGTTTTCTGTCCCTGTATAAAACTTTCACATCACTTGTTAATTAAGTTTTGGGTCTTAATACAATGTTTTTGTTTAAAACAGAAGGTAAAATGAAGAATCTAGAATGAAACTAATGTTAAAATTATCGAGTTAAAGGAAATGAATACCAGACTGCAGATGTGAACTTCCATTATATTATAAAGCTCAGATATTTTATTTTTCATTTTTATAAATGCATCAAAAGGGAAATCTGGAGTCTCTTTTTGTGTTTTTTGAGACAATCTGATCTTCAGTACACCTCATAACCTAAATGATAAAAATGGCTATCATAGCAGATTAATCAAAAATTACCTTAATCTATTAAAATAAAATATAGGTAACAAATTAACTATGCAGATAAAAGAAATGAAACATGTTTTATGTTACAACATACAAAATATCTAGTTCTCAGACTATGACTTTAAAAACATAATGGAAGCAAAAAAATAGCACTAACGCAAATATAGTTTAGGAAAGTCTATCTTATAGGATCACTATTTAGAAACCAAGGATCTACTATATGGATGTATTTCATGCCTTGAGGTCATCATGGCAATGCATTTGTAAGTGAGAACATAATTGAAAGCAAAACTGCCTTTTAGGGAGTTTGGGGAAAATGTGAAAAACATAAACAAATAAGGTTGTGGAAAAAGACCAGTCACACTCATTCCAACCACAGCTCCTTGAAAGTTTCCATTATTCCTGACTGCACTTGTGGTAAAAGCAAGTTTACTTTATACTGGACATCAAAAGTGACAGAAAATCCTCAAGGAAGTGGAGAGGTGGGACACAAATCAAGCTAACCATTCACTAAGGTCAAGGTGACTACAGGCAAAATTTTGTGGCTGAAAAGAATTAATTCCAGTATTAAATATTCCTGAACAAAAATCTAGCAACTTCATGTGTAACAACACAAACTTGATGTCTTTCTTCTAAAGCAACATCTGAATCTGTGGTTTGTTGTGTGATGTGAGGAATCTGGTGGCTTTTGTTAAGATTTCTAGGGTAACGGTTGATGACTGTAGTCTATACAGGAACGTCAATCTGAAGTTACTGGAATGCAGCTTATCGAAATGCAGAATTAATGAATCACGGCATGACATGGACCTTAGAGAAAATGTAAGACTTTTATATTGTCTGAAAAGATGGTATTATCACTGACTGGCCTTCCAGAAAAAAAAAATCAGCTAATTGATTCCAATGAAGAAAAAAACCCAAACAACTCTTGGTGTGTAACACTATAAAACGTATTTTTTTCCTGACATTTGGCAACAGTTGGCAGTGGATCACCGTTTGCCACCAATATTAAAGGTGAGATTAGAAAATATCAGCATTTTGCTAAAGTAAAATGTTCTCCACCATGTGATTACACACGACATTTTAATTTACACTGATTCTACAAGATACCGGGGACAGAACACTGCAAACAGGAACTGTGGTAAACAAACATGTCTTACACATACCATGTTTGTAGGAAAAAAGCATCTCTGGAACAAGAATGTCCACATTTGAAATATACATAAAACCCAATGTTAATATTACTATAGTTGATTTTTACAGCTGAACAGCTGTGTAGTAAACACAGACTTGTTGTCATCATGTCCTTTATCAACTTCACTGACTTAATTTTATTTTTACTTTAGTCTAGTCTAGTGTTTTGTTTATCCTACAAGCTCAAAGCTTTTCAGAATACTGTGAAGGCAGCAGCTAATGGCAGAAGTGGAAAACAATTAGTGTCAAATGTTTTCTTCCTGTAGTAGTGAGGGCCTCCCTGAGGGTGAACGCTTCAAAAACAGGCAGAGACAACAACGCAGAAACAGCAATAAACCAGTGCTGGGAGATAAATCATTTATCAACTTTCTGTGGACTTGAACATTAATTAATTAATATGTTATTTGATTAAAACTGATGATACCCAACAGAATGTGTATGTATGTGTTAGAATCACTAATTTATTCGCTGATACATTGTTCAATTGAATTTGATTATTCTGTGTGTTTTTACTATCATCATACTCCATTCATTGCCAAGCCTTACACTAAAACTCAGATAACATTCCTTCCTTGATATGTGTAATGCTCGGGTTATGCTGGAACAGTACAAGTTGGTAAAATGTGTCATCCAAAGTGTCAACAATAGTTGTTTAATGAAGAAGAAAAAAAAAAGAGTGAGAAGCTCAAACTCTGTTGCCTTCTCATCTCTGCACAGCTGAACAATCACAGCATGAAGTAGGTGTAAATGTTGGATGGTTGGTTTCATAGTTACAGAAATGGATTGACAGGGACCCCTCATTCCAATGTCTGAAAGGTGTGGGGGGAGGGGGTTTCAGAAGCTATTCAACCATCTGACAATCAGTTTTGACAGTGCATACTGGCAGGTTAATACATCACTGTCTGCAAAGAGGGCAGGTTAGGTAGAATATGAAATGTCATTTATCGTTAGATCTCCTTTACATCTTGCACTAACAATTATACAGGCACCTCACTACGGTGTTCTGATACAATGGATCTGAGAAAAGATTTTTTTTTTATTCCAGCTTTGAATTGTTCTGTTAATAAGGCAACAACTCGGCTTATCTCTAAATTATTAGCCATACTAGAACATGGACAGGTACAGTAAAAGCCTCATTTTGTAGTGAGCTTCTTGATAGAACTTGCTCATCGTCTTAAAATAAATCGCCGTCTGTCTTCTATTCCAGGGAATTTAAAAGGGCTGGCACTACTTAAAAGAAATACTGTAACACAATAGCAACAGTCAGTCAGGCACAGGCAAAGAGAAAGAACTCAAACTAGCTCTCATGAGATCCTTCCTTCTCCCTGAGCTGGACATCACCAGCAATGCAGAGCAGCAGCTATGCTTTTTCGCTCTAACACAGCCTTTCTTCTCTCACCCCCCATTTTCAAAGTAACATTGCCAATGTAATTTTCCGTGAGAGCTGCTCCATTTATCAAGGCCAGTGGCACATTGAGGCAGCTGACGTATGCCTTGCTCTTCTAGATTTGTATAATGAGAGGTGGGAGAGTGAGACGCACTCAAAGGTGGTTAGCACTTGTACGAAAGAAGTAAGGATGATTTATTCAGCTTCTGAAATCCTGCTATTGGGAGCTTTAACTCACGACATAGACAATGTAACCTCACTATAACACTTCTACAGCAGAGAACGAGATTGCTAGTGAGACAAATATTTATTAATGTTGAGATCACACAGAACACTTGTAATGAGTCTATCAAATGTCCAAATATATATATATATACACACATATATAATGCTGTTACACAGACTTTATATTCAGAGAAGATCACATTGTTTCCTTGACCCACCACAGGTCAGTAGTTCAGGGTGTAATATCACAGTTAGTCGTAGTGATTCTGTTCTGTCATTTGCATTATTGTGTGCTTTCACTATTACCAGTGAAAATATCTGCTAAGGCCTGTGAAATACTGTTTGTATGCTACCTACAGTAATTGTAAGTGTTAGCTAACACTTACAACAGAGCAGACTGTCAGGGGGGTCTCCAAAGCCCACAGGAACAACGTAATCATTACAGTTAAAACTGCAGCTTGTGGCACATACTTGGGTTAAATATTTTCTTTTCTTTATAAAATTACTACCTAACACAAAGAACCAGTTGCAGTACAATAGTCTTACCAAGTTTTTGGGGGTGTGCACCTACTGAGCAATTTACAAGAGGTATTAATGGGAATCTTCATAAAACATGGCAGTTCTATTACGGCATCCAGGTTATTATTTAATTGCCATGTCTATTTTTTATTAAAACTGGAATATAAAATCAGAGCCGCCGAAAAAAGATAAGGCTGTGGTCATTCAAATGTGTATGATTTGGTAGGATCAACCTCTGTGCCCTCAGGTTTGAATCCATCTTTACTACTGCTGTAGTACTTGACCTTGCTCTTGCTCACATGTAGAGAAACATTCCAGTTTCCATGTTGCGGTACGCTTGGAAAACAATCTTACAAAGTCCAGATGACATATGTTTATATGTACAGCATCAAGAGGTTTTTTTGTACTTTTAGGAAAAAAACTTGTAAATAAATTTAAAACACATGCATTGAGTGGAATGTCCAAACAAAATACTGCTCTTCAAGTGTGTGCAACAATTAAAGCACATCCTTTTATTCATCTTATCATTTTTAAGGATATGTTCTTCAGTTTGCTATTTCAAAGCAGTTGTGACCTGTCTCCCTTATTCAATGCAGTCACCCAATTCTTGTGGTTCTCCCTCAAGGCTTTTTATTTTTTCTAAATACATTATGATTGCATAAACTATCCTGAAATCTCCTTTCATAGCAGCTTGTCCAAGGATACTCCTCAGCTCATGTTTATGACTGGGTGTCCTGGATTTAAGGAATCAAATAGGCTTCCTTGCAGCCCATCCCCCACACCACTTTCAGAGCAGCAGGAAAAACGACGAAGGCGTGCTTTGCACCAGCTCCTTCCCCCACACACTGCTCCACCAGGCATTGCTGGGGCTTGTGGGATTAAGAATGGAACACGATGACAGACAAAAACAGTCCTCAGCGCCTCCCTACTCTGCTGTCTTTTATACTGCAAGAGCATGAAAAGGCTGCTGTGAGGCATACAAAAGATTGAGTGATAGATCAATTCTATGAGTGAACAAGGTAAGTGTGGGTGAATAGCTACATGGATCTTTGTATTGCTCTTGTATGACAATGTCAGCATTGAAATAGTGTGAAAATAAACTGGAACACAACATGACATTTACTTAACTTCACAAGTGTAATTTGATGTATATAGCTGATATTGTCTATCATTTTGTAGCATGTTTTTACTGGCTCATGTACAGCACATTTTGTTAATGTGCTGCATTAACAAAAACAACACCAATGTGTGGGCTACTTCCTGAAGCTGGTCTCAGCATCAGATTCATCAAGAGTGTCCTTATTTACCACGCGGTAATAAAAGAGAAAACAGCAGTAGGTCTTTTTATGCATGACATGTGAGCCAGCTTCTGGGAATAGCTTCGTATTGTGTTTCCTCAATACTTTTCACAAACAATACAAGTTCGCCATTGCTAATTGTTAGTGGTTTCTAAAAAAGAAACCAACATGTTGTTGAAATGTGTTAAAAAACAAGAATGTTCGTGCAAGCTACATGAACAAATGTGTTGGTTTAAAACAGGGAGTTCACGGTAATTTAATTTTAATACTCATTTCCAAACCATACTAGCAGCCGACTAGCATAGCTTCATGAAGAGTTCACATTTCGAAATAAAACAATGTGGGTGGTTATGTTTCCTAAAGATACCAAAATAATGTATTTTTTCGATACATTAGAATCATGTTGCAACATAAGCATGTCAACAGACAAGTACACTTTCCCAATGAAACCTGAAATAATTATTTCATTTGAAAAATATCCATGCAGTATCAAATGAAGACAAAAAAAAAGCTTACCTTTTCATTTTTCACCTTCTTTAATGTCTTGCATTCACCGTTACCATTTTCCACATCCTCTGGTTCAGTTTTTGCAGTCAATGCTTGTACTATCCCAACAGGTTCAAGTGCAATATTCCCCATTTGATTGGCTTCTGCCAAGTCTGTTGATTGCGTGTTCTCAAACAATGTATTACGAGTATTCCCCAAAGCAACTTGAGCTTGAGACACAACGTCCTTCTCTGCAGCACCCATTGCCACGACTGGGGCTCCATCTGTTTTGTCCTTCTTACTTTTCCCACTAGCCCCTTCTTTCTCTTTTTTACCACTCAGAACACCTCTGGAGGCTTTGCCCCCTTTTTCCATGTTCTTCCCAGAGCTGGAATTATTGCCTGCAGCTCCTGCACTCACTACTGTGCCTGTTGGCTCCCCTTGAGTCCGTCCTGCATTTTCTTTTTTACCCCCATCTCCAGCTGAAGCTTTGCTACTACTGTCTTTAGAGTTCTTACTGCGCTTGTATTTGGATTTGCTTTCCTTTCCTTGAGAGCCAGACACTGGACTAACAAACCTGATGTTGTCAGGCAACTGTGCCACTGCACTAGGTGGTGCCGCCATGCCGTCCTTGGTACCAGACATCTCAAGTTTGTCTTTCTCTAAGTCAGCGTCAAGGTCGATAATCAGATTTCCAACACCAATATCCCACTCATCCCCGCTGTCATAAGTGTCCACCGCATTAGAGTCCACACCTTTCCCGCCTGCAGTGCCACCACTTAGGGACATTTTAGTGCCAACGGCCCAGGATTGCCTCAGTGAGGTCCGACACCCTCTCAGACGGTTGGGACTCCAGGGCAAGGGTTAGAGAATCCTCACGGTGTACTCGTTCCTGTCCCATTTAACCACATTTTGCCCTAGAAAGAAATAAGGAAAGGGTTATATTAATCTAAGTTCTATTGAGCTTAACAATTTAGATGTAAAAATAATTGTTCTACTACCATCACAGAACAGATTATTCATTGGGTAAGAAAAACCCACACACACATAAAAAAAAATTTAAAATCACTTGATCATGAGCCAGTAATTCTCTGATGATCACTGCGCAAACCACTATGGTAATACACACTGGTGTAACAGCACTGCTCCGAAACCCTCTCCTCATAATCACTTCCCACTGTTGTCATGGCAACCATGGGAAATGTAGCCTAAATCCTGCTTTGACAGCCAAGGTGGCCCCACTCTTCTGAATGACCGGCTCTCTTTTCACAAGACACCGCTGATAGTGTCACTGCTGATAAATAAGGAGTAGCTGGCCTCACACACCCCCACATTGTTTATGGAGCCATGCCTTTTCAACTCAAGAGCACAATGGTAATCTTGCATTATCAGAGGAGCTTAACACACGACTGAACCAGTGTATGTTGCAGCAGAACACCGGTTTGTTGTGTTTGCTTACACAATATCGCCCAGAGGTCGTCAGGTTCCACACATAGTGCAGATTAACATGAGTTAAAATAATCTTGTTAACCCATGTGTTTGAAATAGAAACTCAAGAAACTAAGGTTTTTGACTTAATTCACAATTCCAATTAAATGCATCAGCATCAATGTAGGAGACTGAAGGTGTTTGTTTAACATCAATATTTCACTGAATTTATGTATAAATACAGTGATTGATTATCAGGAAAAAGGTGAACATCAATGAACACATGAAATCTAAACACAACTTGTCATGGTAGCTGCATCTGTCCTATTACTGCTCTTCAGTGCTCGGCTTCAGCACCATCCAATTATGATGGAGTCTCTTAAAATTACCAGATGAAGAATAAATGTTACTTTCCATACCATAGTTTACTGAGCACCATACATTATACAATGTTACAAATAAAGCAATACTCTCAGGCATATTCATCCAGACAGTTTTCTTTTACTACAAAGAACTGCTGTTAAAGGAAACATTCGGGACCTATAAAAGTGTTTATGGTGTTAAACGCGAGGGTGAACTGGTAACAGATGAAGAGGTAATTTTCTGAAAATGTAATCTCGAAAAGCTTACTGGTCCAACAGCTCAATACATGTAGATAAATAATTAACACTTGCATCTCTAGTTCTCATCTGGCCTTGCAATAAAGAAAGTGAAGGATAAGGAAGCCTGAGTACAAAAGAGTCTGGAGTGGTGGTAAGGGTGATGAGATCAATACTGCCTCAAACAAGATGAATTCTGATGATTCTCTTTGTGCTGCAGAGAGCTGCAAAAATACAGCACAACAGTAGGCACTGGGAAAGATCTTAACAAAACTGTGTATTCTTTAGTTGCACACTGCATTGTCTTTAATGAAAATAGTTTACTTCAAATTCCATTCCTGGTTAGACTGTAAAACTGCAATAATACGATTAGTCGACCTGAAAAAATTTTGGGGAAAAAAAAAACAATTCTTAGTTAAAAATAATAGTTTAAATCGCAAACAAATTGTTTAATAATTGCCATCTTTCAAGAAAAAAATGCCATTCTGATGTTTTTATCTCATATATAGTAAGATGGCACATTTAATATTTGCAGATGTTGGACTATTACTATAAAATTATATCATGAGTTAGGTTGTGGGAGATTTAAACATACATTTTCCACTATACTATGAAATTTTTTTACAGAATGATGAATTGATAAAATAATAACAGAAAAAAAATCTGTTTAATAATTAAAATAATAATTAGCTCAAGCCCTTTCAGAATCCACAATCACCTTAAGACATTGTTTCTAAAACAAAAGCTTTACTACAAATTAATTACTAAACTAAATTGCTCTGAGATTAAAGACCATAATGAATTTAAAGATTTAAAAACACATCTCTTGCTGTAAATACAGTTAATTAAGTGAACTTGAGGCGTGATAAAACATTAGAAACGCAGATTATTTTTGTTCCTTTTGACATGCATTTACTAGACCTGTAAAATTACAATTACAGAGAAGAACTGCACAGCTATTAACTCACAAACTGAAAATTAATTTTGGATCCCCAGACTATTAGCCGTGTCAATACAGCCCATCGTGATGACCTTTATAAGTCAGATCCTGAAGCCTCTCCAATAACTGGCAGTATCAAAATAGATTGTGCGTGTATATCGGCATGTTCTCAGTTTCACTGCTGTGTTGGTAGTACAATTTAATTATTATCTTTATAATGGAAGCGCTCAAGGAAATATTCAATATATTGTCCAGTTAAGGCACTGCATAGCAGGCTCTGTTCGTAAGCCCAGATCTATCTTGAGATAATGCTTAAATACAATAACTGTATCTAACTGTTATAGTCCAGATGTCTCCAGTCTTTAAAGCAGGACTGCTCCCACTGACTGACAAAGAAGCAGTAATTTTGCACTGCTATTACTCAGCTCTCATTTGAACTACAGTTCAAAAAGCAGGTAGAGCTCATGCTGATTCAGCTAAGTGGCCATTCATATGTATCATCCCCAGCAGTGACAGAGGTAAAACTGTTTGAACAGTCACTTGATCGCTGTGCCTACTTACTCTTCACAGATGGCTCCCTGAAGGAACAACAGTCAGAGGCAGGTTTTGGAGGGTGGAGAGATGAGCTACCCCTGTTTGACTGGGTAAGCATTTGTGAGGTCTAATTTGTTCAACACCTCCACAAAAGAGAGGTTGTAACTCTATCAGCATTTGACCTACTGTACTGCCCTTAGCTGGATCTGCAGCGCAAGCCCCTTTTGAAAAAGCCCCACTGAGAAAATGTCCCAGTGAGTGCCTCGATGAGCGAAAGGCATTCAGGCTGTGCAACTCCCAGAGTGCTTGTCCTTTCTTCACAGATCCAGTTTCATTCAGCTATCCATCACGGAGGCCACATAAGGCTGATTCTGCATTGATAGTACAGGAAAAACGACAGTGGAAAACGATTTCTGGACAATTTGCTGTCGAACAAAAATAAATTAGACCAGGCATAGTGTCGTTTTCTGCATGTGACTGTTAGAAACACCAACTGTCAATAAAACAGAGATTAGATTATGAGGTTTGTCTATAAACAAGGTTTATAGACAAACCTGTATTCTACTAATCAGGCTGAAACTAGAACACAGTGCTCAGTAGGCCATTTTTGCTTACTGTATATGTGACAGGCAGAGGTGTAGGTACAGAGGGGGTACAAAAAGAACAACAGACGCATAGAGAAGTAAAACAAGAGACTCTCACTGCACATTTTAATAAATGCAGGCAATGGTCCAAAAATTCAGAAGATATTCATTAGTTTCTTTCTAACAAAAACAACAGCATGTGATAGATAACATATGTTTCAAGACCTGTAGGTCACAATGCAGAACAGGTAATTACAGTCTGAATTACACAGCTGCTCAGTTCAGGGATAAATGAGATGTGTTCTCAAATCAGGCATGTGTCGACATGAACATTTAACAGTATGATTATCTTGGTGAGAACTATTTATGTATATGCTATTAACACAATTATTGAACCTAAAAATATTCAAAATGTTCTCAAAGGTAACTTTAAGTGTACAATATAGCAACAAATACTTCAATGACAGAAATTGAAACTATTAATGTTGTGAGCATGGATTCTGTCATGGTAAATGTATATCTTCTGGCACAGCCCTCGGTCCAAACCTTTGTTTGTTGTTGTTCCTGCTATAATTACAATCATAAACACTTACACCATGTTAGGAAGTTTTTTTTCACTGAAGTACATATGCAATCATAATGATAATTGCATCATCTCTACTCCCAATGCACCAAATCTCATTAAAGACTGAAAGATGTATCTCGCAAGTCACTTTAAACTGTCTGTTTTACCATAACTCACAGAGGAGATTTTAACACTTCCAAAATCCCGACTACATGCCTTGCATAGCTGTGGCTTTGTCTATCAAACAAGCACTGACTGGTTGAACAGTGACAGATATCCAGCAGCACATGGGCTGGGCCAACACACAGAGAATGAAGCCATAAGCCTGTTGTCCCTGTTGCCATAAGACTTCACAATTCACTCCACTACTGCTCCCAGCAAACTCAATTAACACAAAGAACTACATACGATTTCCCTGACTGTACGTCTTAAAGTCACTGGTTACTTTATTGTAAGTCTTGTCTCTCAGTTTTTAATCGATCTCACCTATGTGCTGAACATCATCATTATCATCATCACATTATTATTATAATAATTATTATTAACCATTTCTTGCTATTACAGGAAAAGTATTTCCTGATAGTAAATCATTAAGATGTTAAGAAATATGCATGTGTATGTCCTGTTAAGCGCCAAATTAGTGTACATAATCAGCTACTAAGATAAAACATTTATAAGTTAGTGGTTACAAAGTCGTATGCATGTCCTTAGTCTGGCCTATGTAAATTATTTTCCCTCCAGGTCATTTAAAAGGCAGGTCCCCATCCAGAAAGCCCCATTGTAACCTCCATGTAATTGGATTGTGCACTTGAGCTGATTACCAAAATAGAATAACCCAGCCAATCCAGGTGATGGGAATCAGGAGTCTGCGGGCCAGCCAGCATTTTTATCAGTAAATATGTTAACGACAGGAACTCTCAGTCAGCAGCAAAGTGTCACCTCACTGGATCGCACATAAACGCCTCACGTCCGCATGCAGTACAAAGACAAATGTGTTGGTTGTTCCTACATTTTATAAAAACATGTATTTCTATCTTTAGAAAGACTGTATTCAGTTTAAATTAGAAACTAATTGAGGTCACTTTTGGTTGATTCGCCCTAAACACACACATGGTTTAATTTAAAATATCACCAATATTGCCAAAAGGTCTTTCATCCCTGGCTGCAGCAGCTTCCCACATCTCTTGGACTGGCAGCTGCATGACTCAAACCGCCAGTAACTAAACAAGTGTGAAATATGCAGATTGCTCTTTGGCTGATTAGGCCGTAATGTCCAGGCTTTGGTGTGATGCAGCAAAAAACAAATCTCTCACACAACACTGCCTCAAACTGTATCTTTCTCCATGGCAGTTTTCAATTAAAATGGCTAGGTGGAGAAATACAGCAATCTCTCAGTTTTTTCCTTTAATGAAAGCCAGCTGTTGTCAGCATTTTGCATGCTATGTTTATTCACACATAAAGATTACATCCAGACTACGATGAACCAATCAGACAGCAACATGCGTCTATACCAGGCTTTTTTTTTATTGCATTCGATTTCAGTTTATAAATACTATCTGCTAACTAGGCTAACAGTTATTTCTGCACGGCTTCACAGACTGCTGATGAAATCACAATGTTACTGTAGAAATCTTGATTGAAAACATGTATTCTGTGGTCAGCTATAATGACACTGAATAACAGAAAAATATCACTAAAGGAACCCCTGAGATCCAGGACAAACATTTTCACATTTTTGAACACTACAGTGTTGCCTGAGGTCAGTTTTGGTGGAAATCAGGTCATCGTAATTTAAAGTGCAAAACACAGCAAGTCTTTCCACATCTGATGCTTCTTTTACAGCAAATGAAAACTATTTCAGTAGAAATCTAATCATTTCGTGACCTTCAAAACACCAAAACTAGACTCAAAGGTGCACGAAATTCCTAACAGTCTTCACTTTCAGGGACACAGGCGGCTGTACAAGTAGGGTTTTTACTACGTGATATTTTTACACTCTACACACAACTAGACAGTTCTGCTCCTTTTGAAGCGATATCAGTAGATTAAATGAAACAAACACTTGATATCATGGTTTAAGTGGCAGACAGACGAAGACAGCTCTTTGTGAACTAATCAAATTGAGCTAAATATCACACTTGAATTATTAGAAGTAAACTAAAGTTTGCCTCACATTAATCAAACCTACATCAAGTGCCTTTACTTTTATCTGATAGTGGAAATGCTTGCCAGTAAAATAAACCACAATTATTCTCATTCATAGAAGTTAGAAAGTGCTTGTCACAAAATACTGTATAATAAATTAATTTTTTAACAGATTTCGAACATTGTTTCCCAATATTTATAGAAATGAGAACATGGAAGTATAAAATTCACAAAGACCATCATAATTTTGTCAAGGCTAAGTAGTCAGGACTGGTCTAAGTCTGGGAATTTGACTCACATTAGTGCGAATAAATATTCAAATTGTGGCTTGTCTGTGGCAAGAGCTGATGCAAAGGATGAAAAGAACACTCACACACTGGCCAGCGTGCAAAGAAACACTGACAAGGTGCCAGATTGATTTTTCCTGTGCTCAAAGTGGACTCTTGCAGAAACAAGAGCAGCTCCATTACCATGCTTAGCTATTGCACTCTGCCGTGATTTCTGAATTACCTAAGCCAGTCACTGAGATTCTCAAAACACTTCTAATTATCTCTGCTCTCTTCATTCTATAATTGAGACACTTTGTCTCAATGCAAGTCGATATAGAAATAACAGCAGCTGCAGCATCTACTGTGGCACACTTGTTTATGGTTGTGGTCAGTTGTGCTCAGTGTGGGCCTACTTTAAGCTCACCAGCCAGTGAGGACTTCACGGTGCATTTCATGATGAACTTTAATGAAATTACCATTATTATATTAATGTATATGGTGCAAAATGTAATACTAATATGGCATAATATTGTGGCTGGAGAAGCTTTCTATACTCAGCTACTGATTAATGTTCAAAACCATGTAACCTCATCAGTTTGATAAATAATTTATTTGCATCTGATCATATTCACTGCATCTGAAGTACTACACCCGATGGTTCTTCATCTCATTTCCAGTTCAGAAATGAAAACTTTTTTTTGTAAAGGTACTCGTCGTTAGCCCAGTGATTTGTCATTGGTATTGGATTGTCTTGAGTCCAGCAGAAACTTAAGTAGGTTGCAGAAACAAGCGTCCAGTCATAGCATAGCATGTTAAAAAAAACACGCTCAACACAACAGCAACTACAGCTTCAGCAGAGTCTAACGATTTGTCATTGGTAGTGTGAACGCTGTGTTCAAGTGTTTCGTGTTGATGATATCGTTGACAACTACATCCACTTTCCATCTGATATCAGGAGTTAATATAAATAACACAGAGTGTTTCAAACTTAGTTGATCATGATAATACACAGTTGGTCGTGATAATTTCACTTTACAGCCAAAATAGTATTTATAATGTTTGTTAAAACTAATCATGAAAAAAATCCCCAAGATCACTGCCTGAATACTAATACTATGTTTATCAACAGGTCTGGATCATACGATTTAATGATATGTCCTGATCTTCTGGTTTTCCTGGATTTCATCAAGCTCAAGAATGAGCTGTTTGG
>JAUYWH010000018.1:14737541-14750905 GCA_034779795.1 Ctenopoma multispine | reverse complement strand
TAAAATCAAGTAAAATGTTCCATTGCCAAAAAGTTTCCTTTCGTGCTTGGCAATCGGTGCATTTATCTGAACAAATGGTGCTGAGAATATGTGATCAACCATTTCATCAACTAACTTCAATTACCAAACAAACCACCAATTCCAACCTCGCTTAATCATTCACTCGTGTAGTCACACCAGATGGGACTTGCATCTTAAGCACCAAGCAGTTGCACTAGTAAAACACAAACGCAAATGACATGTTAAGAACAGTCATATTTGATTAACTGTTGGCAGTGGAGCACTGAGCTGTGGGAACTTTATCTTGCAATCTTGCTTACACAATGGCAATTAAACAACAACTCTCACAAAATCATAACTCTGCTTATGAAAATATGCCAGATTCAGCTGTCAATGAATACAGCTTTGTATAAAGGCAGCTTGTAGGGACTGGATAATTAACAACACAATCGAAGAAACTTTGCCTTCGAGTTTGTAGGAAAACAGAGAAACTATGAAATTCTGCAAACTCAATCTATGTGATCAGATGATAAATTAGAATTTAATATCTCAACTAACTTATAAAATATATCAATCTGCAACACAGTATTGGACTACAGACATCCTAGCCAGTGTGGTACTCTCTTACTTTATGGAGCAGCAAGCTCATAGTCGTCTTGCAGCTCCATAAAGTAGATGTTTGTGCTTTGATTGAATTATTCACCTAACTTGAGGTGGGACTGTCCCAACAACACAAGTCAAAAAGAAGTATCTCATTAATCTATAGAGAAAGGCTCCAGATTTTTTTTCCATGTTAACAAGTCCTAACTAGAGGTGTATTATACCACAATTCACCATTTAACAAGGTCTTGTCTCCCCAAGTTCCTCTGGAAAAGACTTTGTTCTGGATATTGCTACAAATGTGAAGCACGGTGTTCACACTGATCTTACAGTGACACCAGTAGCAGAAGTGTAGAGGTTCATACAGTAGGTCTCACAAATACTCCCACAATAACCCTGTAGTTTCATGAAAAATGTTTCATTTTCTGTTTTTCTTTAGACCCTCAAACACCTCCCTCACTGAGCTCTTGGATTTCCAGGTATCCAGCTTGGGAAACACTGTGGGGACTACACTGGTGGAATCTACAGCTTTAACTCCAATTAATGTTTACTCACTGTTCTCTATCCAGCTTCACGTGGAAATTATTATTGTAATAAATAAGTGACTGTTCGGAGTTATACGTGGTTGTTACTACCGGTGTACTTAAGTGAAATTGTATTGGTTAGCTGTTATATTTATGGGATTACCGTTCCTCAACATGAGAACAAAGTTAAATGTAACATGTTTGCAGGTTAGTTGAACTTCATGAAGCTAACAGGGCTAACCTAGCTTAGTGTAATGAGCTAATCTGACTAGTACGCTAGCTGGCAGAGTGAAACAATGAGCTCAGAGTGCAGTCAGGCTTGGCTAGCTTGATTGCTGCTGCCTGCTGTGTTGGTGTAAAGCTAGCCAGCTTGCCTTGCACGCAAGGCTAACGTTAAGTGGCTAGCGACTCGCTGCAGTATCAACAATAAGACAAAAAGAGAAAATGTACTAACTTACCGACTTAGCTAGCCAATCTTATTCCAGTACTTGGTCTGCCCATGGTGGTGCGCGCTCCAAGAAAACAACAAAACACAACAATTTTCTTCAATTGCAATAAAACCACAAAAAAAATCTGAAGCACCAGGAACCAGTGGCAGCGCACTCTCCCCAAGACATCCAACACAAGAGAGGAGGGGAGGCCAGCGATTCACTGGACTTCTGCCATCATACTTCGAGATACCGTCCACATCGAAAACAACCGAGTCCGGAGGGCATTTTATCGGTGCCGTCTCAAGCCCGACACAAGTCTAGTCCTCTCCCGCGACCTTGTGTCAATTAATCCCACAGTGAATAGCTTTCCATCCAGGTTAATTCCTCCGTCTTCACCGTTTCTGGATGAGCGCCGTGGTGGGAACTGATACAATGTAGCCAACCAGCGGCAGCGGGAGCGGTGAGGAAACCCAGGACACGCGGTTCCACTCGGATTGAACTGTCACAGTCCGCGGAGCCCGGGCTCAAGATATGGAACTGGATTATCCACACTGGAAGGACTGTGACTTAGTGTGTTTTGTGTTCTACCAGCAACATCCACTCGCCAACCTAAATGGCATGAACTGTGTTGAGTTGCGAAACTGCTGCTGGTGGTCAGGGTCAGGTCCGTAGCCAGGATTTTTGAAACACTCATAAGTCAAAAAAAATTTTGACCAGACACCAAAAATTTTGTTTTGTTCTGCTCGTTTGTTTTTCATAAACAAACAAACAAAAATATAAATAAACACTGTACAGCCCTAACCACACCATATAATTGTCTTACCCCTACCTAAACCTCCACCTGTCAAAAACAAGAGCTTACTGAGAATAAATTAGTAAACAACAAACAACACTCAGAGTCATTACACTGTTAGAGCTCTTTTTCTATCACATGCTGCCTGTTGTAGCTGTTTGGAAGCACACACACACCTTTTAGGAGTGGCTTGCTGCATACCCATCAGGTTGAATCAGGCCACTGCATTGAATGTTTTATATATAAACACAGTGTTGTCATCACTTCTGTGGTCTGATGATTGCCTATAGCTAAAGTGCTCGCTTTGCTTTGATGCTTTAAGACTTATACCATGAAAGCAAAATGTTTACCTATAGTGTAAGTAAATATTTAGTTAAACTAAATGTTTTTATAGCAATCTATGTAAATTTGGTAAGTCATAAATAGACAGATTTTGGTTCAGTTTTTCCACACCTAAAAAGATAAAGCAAGTATTTAGCCAAACACCAGCCAAAGGGATTTGTCACAAACTGGCAACCCAAGAAATGCTTGAGATAAGTGGCTTATGAAAAAAAAATAAAGCTGTTATTTACATCCTAAAAAGACATCAATTCAAAACACTTTCTGAAACAGTCTTTTAAAGAAGTCATCAATGTAAATAATCACTGTTTCACTTTATTTCAAACCCTACTAAATGTGCATCTTGAATAGTCAGATTACACCAAGGAAAACAATGCCATGGTCAAAACGTGATCTTCATACTTTAGGATAAATTGAACATGTTACCTTTGCGACTACCTAAGTCATGTTTTAATTTCATTAAACTGCATCTATTGACAAACAACCAAAAGGGAATTTCTCAGAAACCAGTGAGCCAGAAAAACAAAGATTCCAACAATAAAACCCTTTCAGATATGTCAGGATTCCAGCTCTCACCGCACCACGGATAACCTTTCATGTTTAGCTGCTTCAAACACTGTGAAGGCTTGAAGTCGTTGTCTCTCTCAGCGCTGGTTTCCCAGGCAACAAGAATATGATAATGTTGCCATTGACATGACAGAAGGAATCATTTCGCTAACAAACAGAGACAACAGGCATAGGGAGGGCTGGGGGAAAGGCAGGGGAGGGGGCTGAATTAATGGACTCATTTTCACACAGAGGGGAAAAGCAGCAGCAGTTACTCACCATCCTCCATCCATCCTTCATCTTCATCTATTGCCTTCCATGTATTCCTGCTGGCAGGCATACTCACGCCTTCCCAAGGGAACAGCCAGCCTCCACTGGAAAGCTAAGAAACAGTCAGTGGCCAGTGGGGACTGCAGGGGACAGATTTCTGACGGCGACTACCCTTCAAGGCTCAAGCTCAAAAACCAAGTATTCTCGATGCTCAGCATTACAATAACTAGAACCTAAAATGAACAAGCTGTGTGGACGCCATGTGTTTTCCATCAGTGAAAAAAGGGGGCAAACAGCCAGCCATATGGAATCAGAGAGGGTCTGGCTTGATTTGTGTGATCATCTTTCCATTACTCTATAAAAGAAACTGTAAACCCTTGAAACCCGTCCAAAAGAGACTTGTTCTTTAGCACATTTAAATTAAAGAGCTGTGATAGTATTTATAAATGGCAGTAATACAGTAGAATAAAGTGATAAAACAAGGACAATCAACATAAGTGGATCCAATATTGTATTTCAGGATTTTGACACATTTTAACGATTCAGCAAATTGTGTTTAAAAACAGAGACAATACTGTATATTTGCATTTATTAGATAGATATGACACAAAGCAAAGTCTGCTGAATAACTGCTAAGGTGGGAGTTGTAAACACAATTCCCTCCACTATTTAGCTAGCAGCACATCTTTAGTCATGGCAATGTTGGCTCTTCGGTCAAAACTAAAAAGTCTCCCTAATCAATTGAGTGCAATGACGTTTTGTCCTAGTGACTTTAGTGATCAACTTATTTGTCCTCTTGCGTAACCATTTTGAGGTTTGCATTTCTCAACATTGGGTTTTGCTAGAATTTGGCACAGATATCCATAGTCCCCAGTTGAAGAATCCTCCCCTGATGGTTCCCCTAGTGCCACCATAAAGCACCAAATAGTTGCTTTAGATTAATTTTATTGGCTAGATTGTCATGACATCTGGTACTAACATCCCTGCTCCCCATAAAAAATTGTAATCATCTTGGTGAACCCTTCACTTTTCAGGTGGTGCCATCTTTAATTCCAAATTTTCACTTTGACTAAAACTTTATGGTGTAGTATTTTATTTTTGTTCTGAGGGAAAGAAATTGCATGTATGCTATCTTTAGGTAAGCACCCACAATGCAATTCTCATGAGTCACTGATGACATGAGGTTGGCCAAAAGCCAAGAATGAATCAATAGTGAACAGTGACATCAATAATAGTGGATACATTTAGTTCAGGAGCCTATTTTAATACTTTCCACACTAGTGGAAGCCTGGTACCAAGACTGGCAACATATATGATTGTGTGATGTTTTCTTTTCTCTTTTTTAAAAGACTGTTGTTGTTCTTCTTCTTTTTTATTAAATTTGGTTATGTATTTTCAGACAGAAATTTAAAAATATAACCTACAAGCTTAAGGGGCTAAAGACAAATTGTCCAATCTGTTTCCTAGACTACACTGAAGCCAAATATGTGATGTAAATTTTGCATAAAAAGGCCAAATAAATGTCTTCTAAACACATTCTTTTACAAAGCAAAGCATTTTTGTAACAGTTCTAAAAAGAACAGATTGGTATGATGTCACATATCTATCATAGCATCACATTTTGCAAGCCTGTGGCAAAAACAGGTCTGTATTTATTGTCTATCAGAGAGCAATATGCTAATATTTAATCCAGAGTAATCATGTTATGTATCTGTTACAGTGCATGATCGAATGAAAGCAGAAGCCTGGAAGGGACAATTTTAAACATTCAAGAGCCTAAAGCTTGAAATCCCTATGTTCAGAGATCCACCCCTCATGACAGAAGAGGTCTTGAAGACAAATTATTATTTGAACAGTCTTCTGAGAAGACATCTGGTTGAGGTGCTTTCTGTGGACATTATAACCTAAACACAAAATGAGTCTCTTGCATTTGGGTTTTTCTTATTTGACGTGTCCATACTGTTAAATACCCCCTGATACATTTGTCTTGTAACAAGTACCATCTCATTCAGCAAGGTCAACAGGTCAGGGACTAAATTGATCACTTATCACTAGATCTTTAAAATGGCAGCGAGTAAAAGCCATTTGTGATGGGAAATCCATTTTTAATTGAATTTATGCATCTGGTCTCCTTTCTACAAACATTTTCTTGAAAAACCACAAAGCTTTTGTATAGGTCTTGTTACTGTGCAGATTTATTGATAGTTGCACAACAGAGATTTCCTTTGAACAAAGTAGTAGCAGTAACCATCGGTCATTTTAGCAGAAAGGAGGAATAGACTACTCAAAGTCTGTTTGTAAATTCTGCTTCAGCAGTGGGAAAAAGAGTTTGCACCAGAGGAAGTTGGGACAACCATACCAAATCAGTAGTTGATCTGACAAAATCTGCACACAGATGTAGTTGTTATATATGCAAAGACACTCGATGCAAAAATTCATACAATTGCATTGGATGCATACTATCCACAATATCACTCCAGTAAAGTTAAATACAGCAAGCCTACCTACAAGCACCTCTAAAGCTCACTAACACCTCACGTCTTTTTTTCGTGTAATTGATACAAAAACTGAAGAGTAAAAACAACATTTACAGTTTTATGATGACTGTGATCATTTCTAGGGCCTGGGCAATTGCTACGAAACCTCCACAAAACAGGAAAGAAAAAAACTATAGACATGTAGTCATCATTGTGTAGATGGATCAAACCTAGTTAAACTTTTTAGTAGTACCTATAGTATTATAAGTACCAGTAGGAAGCATTTTATTCAATTTAGCAAAAACACACATAAATCAAGGGCTATATTGTAAAGTTAACATTTACTGTTGCCCAAACCTCAAGGGAAAACAGGTCATAGCTCTTTATTTGCCTTGTGAGACTCCTCAGATGGGGCCCACCTTGGACCTCTGGGCTAACCAAAGCTGATGAGTCTTACCACACATTGGATACGGTCCAAATGCAGTCATGTACTGTATAGCCTAGCTCCTACATTAAGGTAGCCTATCAGGCAATCAGATATTATCAGTATATCTGTTTTATGCAGCAAACCTCTCAGGACTTTGAACAAACTGTATGACCAGTATAAAACAAACATTTCAACACTTTAGGAAATATTTTTTTATTTGTTAGCAATGTGGACTAATATGAAACTACACTAAACATTTAGTTAGCTTAGCTTAGCTGTAACTAGCTTGATTCTGTTCAAAAGTAACAATATCCATCTAGAACTAAATATAAAATTAACTAAGACATATCTTTGTATAATCCACACAAAAAACAAAGCGTAAATACATGAATAAAGCCAGTGCCCCTGTATCCAGGTGGATAGTTAGCTGTTTCCTCCAATGCTAAGTTAACCCAAAACTATCTCTTTGCAGTTATAGCAAATGCTGAGTTTAGTTTCCTCCTTCTGCAGCCTATGTATGAGTCCTGAGATGTTGCTGTGGTAATGAGGGATTGATGAATTCAATGCACCAGATTCTACTGTCAAATTGTCTCCAGTGAGCTAGTCTTGACTTATCCTTTTCTAAATATTTCCTTTGTACATCCACCCTGTTTCGACAGGCAGCGTTCTGTTACACATTATGAGATGGATGAGCCACAAGCCATTCCCATGTTGTTTTGTTCCGCCACCTGCCACCACCTTTTCTAAAGTGCTCCAAAGCCTAATTCCTCTTCCAGGCCTGTGAGGATGGGGGATGGGACCTTGCGCCCTCAGTCCAATCAGTCTCTCAGCAAGCACACAAAGGTCCTGCTGCTTCTACAACTGGAAACTTGGCTTGATGGTGAGCGGGGCATGCCTTTGGACTGCAGTCAATTGCATTTCATTTCAATCAGGTAATGCAGCTGGGAATCTTTTTCAGCCCAGTGATGACTAAACACATAAAATACCTTTTTAAATGCTTAATTTAATTTAAAATCTTAGCTAAACGGATGAAAGTTGGATGATGAATTTTACTTACTTACTCATGAAACAGGTGGCCACAATTGGATGACCCCCAGCAGGGCTGATTAGTTTCTCTATCCTCCAGCATAATAAGCAGCAGGGTGTTTGGTTTGTGATGTTGCTGAAGAAGCCTCAGGCACAGTGACCAAACATAGAAACATACCTCACAGTAAATTGTTGTGATTTAAACCAGGGGTAGACAGTTTGTGAAATACACTTATTTATTATATTATAGATTAGAGATAAGGCATTTCATATCACAGAATAATGCAGACAACTCTTTCTTTGTGATGGGAACCTGAGCACAGCTTGACCTAAACAGACCTGATCTAAAATTTCAACACACCGACACTAGAAACAATATAAAAATATCTTATAATATTGTTAATGTGACTTTTCAGTCAACACTGAAACTATAACAAATCAATTATTTGGACTCTACGAGCTGGAGTACTAGGTCCAGCCTCAGAACTGGTCAGACACTTAAAGACCTCTAGCTGGTAGGTGTATTTCGTTACCTCTGGGAAGAGACAGCCATGCTGTTTTCTCAGTCCCAGTCTATGCGCCAAGCAATGCTAACTGGTTCATTTAGCTTTTGTCTCATATTTAACAGTGCTATCAGTCTTCACATCTAACTCTCTGTTGGAAAATCAATAATGTATTTTTCCAAAATGTCGAACTATTCTGTTAAAACAGAATGATTTGTTGCTACCATTTCTGCTTCTGGAATTCACTGTAACTCAGACCATTCATCCATTATTTAAATGGATCACCTAGAGCATTTTTTCCACACAAGTACATCACATCATCTTTTATGCATGAAAAGCCAACAGCACATGATCTCATGGTGTTTGTCTGAAGAGGCTTAGTAAAAACTCTATGTGCTTAATTGTTTAGAATAAAGCCACAGAGCTCTTGTTTATGTGAACTTGGATGTCTGTTCTCAGAGAAATGCCACTGATCTGGAAGACAGAAGAAAAGGCCACCCACAGGGCAAGTAGCTGTCATCGTTCATTCACTGAGGGCTGAATTTGGTAAAGTCTTAAGCTGCCTCCGTGAAAAAACCCACATTCGATAGAGCAACTTTACAAAAGAGACCTCTTACGTTCTCTAGGTGAGAGATTACTGGGAGGGCAGGAGGAATTATGCATTCTCATGCTGAATAGAGTGGAGTAGAGGGTTGTAGCTAATCTGCAACTCAAACAGAGTAAATCTAAGCTAATCAACAGTGAATTACAATGCTAGGCAAAGGCAAAAACATAACAACTCGGGATGGGTGTGTGTACCGGTGATTCATGCTATGCTTTTCAAATCATGGTGAAATTTGCCCTCTAGCAAGAATCAGTTTAGTCAAAGAGCCACTCAACACTGGAAGGAAATAAACACACAGCGATGCAAGAACAGGTAAACACAAAATTATGTTGCACTGGCAGAATATCATTCAGAGCTTGTCACAACAGTACCTGATCCAGAGGAAATATTTATATGTAGAATAATGTTTGTGATTAATGAGAGTGTAATTTAGATAAGCTAAGAAAATACTTTATTGATCCCTCGAAGGGGAAATTCACAGCAGCAGAGTAAAACTGACATCAAAATTCAAAACAACAGAACAGATTAAATATATAATATAGTACAAAAATACAGAAGGTGAGGCAGGTGAGATATAGTATATAATAAAGTTTGTGCATTGCTGTGAAGCAACAGCACCAAACTGACAAGCACTTTTAAGCTTAGAAATCAGGCAGATCAGTCTGAGGTTATCCAGGTGGAGTCCGATGGTAGCAGGGTCTTGTTTACCTTTTCCATCCTCGCCAGCTGAAAACTGTCCAGTTACAGTGAAGCAGGACTGAGTTCCTACAGCCATGCCCCATTCTGGCCTCCACTCTGACTCCTCCACTCTTCTGGAGAGACTCCGTCTCAGTGACTGTGAAGATTCTCTGTCATCTAGGTAAAGTTGTCTAAAGATTGAGTCTGGACTTCTTTGTTTAAAGTAGAGACTTTCATTCTGCATCCACATAACTTTATCAATCTGAGTTTTCTCAGTGATTCTGCTGTGCCCCATACATCCGTCTCCTCAGCTCCTGGTGGACATCAGTACTGCTGAATGATTTCTGGTCTCTCTCCTGGGAGCAGGCCCATTATTTTGGCTAATAGCTAGGAGCTAATAGCAGGCTAGCTGTTTCCATAATAAGAAACAATGCCGTATCCAAGCTGACGTGTGCCTAACCCTGTCCTCTCACAAATGCAAAGGCAGCCCAGTTCTGCCCATCACCTGAGAAAAGCACAGAACATGAGCTGATGGAAGGTAAAGTCGATAAAAACAATGCACAAAAAAAGCTGTAATTGGCTGCCACCATAAGCGTCATGTCAAATCTATTTAAATTTCTATAGCGAATGACATCTGCACACTGAATGTAATGACACATTTTTCTGACAGTAAAAATGACAGCAACTTCTAAAGAAGACATCAAATTATCATCATGGCCGAAGAGAAGCTGCTCAACGGGCATGACCTTCTCCCAGTGTGACACATGCAGGGTTTCTACTTTGTGTAAACAGCTAGTAAAATGATCAGGCTCTGTGTGAGATCATTTCTGTAGCTTTACAATCTGACATCCACACTAAGGTGACAGCAGCTGAAAAAGATTTATTCAGTTGTTACACAACCATTTGTGGTACTTTTAATGTGTAGATGCAGGAGCAACACTGAGAATGTCTACTACAGATATCTTCTTGACATTCTGAAAATGTTCGTCATTATCTATGTGTTGAAAACATACATCTTCCCCCCTTAGTGATGGCTGTCCTCACAAGTACAGGTATAACCACAGAGCAAAAAAGAAAGCTGCTTATCTAAAGGCTTATCTTTCTACTTCTTTTAGGCAGGATTTACCGAAGATTTCTACTGACACTAGAAATGTACTCCTTGAGCGACATGTCTGTGAGGTCAATAACAGAATTAGCACAAAGCTAAGGTTTAAACGCTACAGTGAAAGGAGTGTTCACATCTATTTGATTGCTGAAAACAGTGTGTTGCTTAGAAACACTGGATTATGCTGTTGAACCAGAATCAACTACATTCTGGACAACCTTTTTCTTGTATCCTTGTGCATCGTCCTCCCCTTGCTGTGCCAATGCAATAGTCTCATTGAAATTAATGAGAAGGCCGTGTTTTTTAACACAGTTCTGTTGTTCTAAATGTGGCCTTGAGTGTAAAGATTAGCTTGATCATAGGACTGGGTACTAGATTCTTGACTAAAATATCAATTGAATATTTGAATTAAAACAAAATTAAAGATCTCTTGTGATAGATTAAACATTTAACAACATACCTTTTTTAATGGACAATTCAAATTTTAATTGGAATAACAGAAACACAAGACACACCCACTGATCTCTTTATTTAACAGACAAAGCACATTGTGGAAATTTGTCAAAATTATTATATATCAATATACTGCATACAAGCAGTATTCATTGTGCATTGCAAAGTAAAAATACCAGTGACTGCAAAAGCTCTTATTGATAATATGTCAGCACTAACAACTCCTCACAAAATGTTGGAACAACCCGGTGGACAATGTGGCAGTGTTTTAGTAAACATCATTTGCTACATTCCTGTGAGATCAAACAGTTTTTTTCCCCATCAGCTTCTCCTCTGACATCATTCTGCAGCTGATGGGACCAGCCCCTTCTTGGCACCCTGGTGGTAGTGACTCTCTAGCTTCCCTGTGAGAAAAAAAAGGG
Organism: Ctenopoma multispine; assembly: GCA_034779795.1. NCBI lineage: Eukaryota > Metazoa > Chordata > Actinopteri > Anabantiformes > Anabantidae > Ctenopoma > Ctenopoma multispine. Next base: position 14,739,707 of record JAUYWH010000018.1, on the reverse strand, counting down.
GGTGTGAGGGAAGAGAAGAGGAAGGGATGAATCAAAACACCATCAAAGGGACAGAGTGACCTTTCTAAGAGCTCAAGGCCTGCTGATTAGAGGCGGCCTCGGGTAGACAAGGAGAGCAAGACAGAAAGAGGGAGAGAGGACCCAGAGCAGCTGTATGTGAGAATGCAAATGTCTCAGTCAGTCAGCCAGGACATTATATAAACATTAACCAACCAAAGTTGGCCGATTGAGCTCATGTGTAAATACAGCAATACAAAAATATTCAAGGTTAGTTTCATGTTGTTAATTTTATATTGACAATATGTTGTTCAAATTTGTATATCCTGGAATGTTACCATTAGTGCTTGTGAACTGTGACACAGTGGCAGCTGTTGGACAAATGAGCCAATCACATCGCTGCAATTTTTAAAATATGTTTTTTTTTTTTACAGTATACAGGTCCATTTACCCATTCACAGTAAACCCATCAGCAAGAGAGCAACAATATTGGGCCAGTACAACAGTTGGGAACATTTAAAAAAAAGAAGGAATTAACTGGCAGCTCAGCTACAGCAACAAAACTAAATGACAACCAAAGTGAATGACCCTTTCACAACATCTATTCAAGTCAAGAACACTCTTGAGGAGGTAGGCATGTCACTGTCAAAGTCTACAGTGAAGAGACAGTTTATGAATGTAAAAATAAATGCTTCATGAGGTGGTAACACACAAGAACAGAAAGGCCAGATCGGATTGAAAACACCGAAAAAATCCAGACCAGTTCTGGACTAAGATTCTCTGGACTGATGAAACCAAGATTAACTGTAGTTATTAGTTTTTTAATATTAACTTTAATATATAACAATATTTAACTATTAATATTAGTTTGTATATTGTCAACAGCATATACAACTGCAAGAAAAAGCATTGGCACTTTTTAATGAAAAGTGATCTGATCTTCATCAAAGTCACAAACACATCCTAAGAATATGGCTGAATCAGTTCTGTAAGAAAGAATGGTTCATTTCACTTCCCTCTATTAGAACTCATTATCACATACTTGGACCTACTGCTTTGTCCTTTTCTGAGCAGAACAACCTCTGCTTGATTTGATAACCAGCGTTTTCTCAAAACTTACTGCAACTGCAAACCAACTTCTAATCCTGTGTCTTTGCCTAACACATGCCTCCTGCTTGTCAACCCATGGCATTAGCTGGCTGTTCTCCCCATGGGTGAGGCAAAGGAAAAAATGATACAAGCGTGACAGGCCAGGGTGGTGGTTGTCACTTGTGCTTTCTTTTCATGTTGTCGTGTTATGGCTGAACTCTGTGGATAGTAGCAGCAAAAACAAGGTGTTTAGGAGAAGTGCTGTTTGCTCACCATTTCCAGACCTGTCTGAATGGCTGTCACTTTCTGTCTGTTCAGCCAGGAGCAAGTGCTGCTTAGCTGTGGAAACACCTCAGGAATCTTTCGGTGAATGCTGCCAAAAGGTTATCTTAGATGACTTTAATGATAAATCCACCATAACAGAAATGCATCATAGGTTAAAAAAAGCTTTTTGAAACATTCAGTTGACAAGGTCTGAGAGTAGCTCCAACTCTAGCGTTATTTTAGGGGAAAATAAATATTAGATGTTAAGAGCCCAATAACTATATCATAAAATACCAAGATGGCAGCTGAACTACGGAGAACTGGAGTCAGAGTAGTTTTGTGCCAGCATAAGCAGACCTTTTTTTCCCTGAGAAGATGGTTAATGGTCCAACTCCAATCTCATCTCATTCAGTCCTTTCTTGCTTCTTTCTGGGTGTTATGTGAGTGAGAGCTTGATTCACCGGTTGCTGGAAAATTGGCTTCGGTATTTTCCTTGTCATGACACGGTGACATTTCTGTGAAATGTTGTGTATCAGTAAAATGGCACAACAAACTAATTATATAAGCCAAAACAAGCAGACACAGAACAAGCATTTAGCTGTTGTAATTTGTTACTTCTTTGGCTAATGTCAACACAGTTAACCCCGTGTGGAATAAAATATATTTGCCATGTGTATGAAGCATGCTGAAGTAGATCAATGTGACTGTGTAAGCAGTGACCGTGAACCAAAACAAAAAGATGAAAAGCAACAAAAAAATAAATCCTTGTAGCTGATGTAAAGTGACTCAAGTCAGCTGATAACTTTTAGTAGGTTC
>JAUYWH010000018.1:14723100-14736817 GCA_034779795.1 Ctenopoma multispine | reverse complement strand
GGTGAATGAGAAGCAGTGTAAAGCGCTTTGAGTACCAGTACAGGTAGAAAAGCGCTATATAAGTGCAGACCATTTACTATAGTTTCTACCCCCAAAACATTCACAGTTCAAAACAAACCATTTTTTTCATGTAACATTTCATATTCTTGGATCTACGTGGTGTAGGTGTAATTTGTGTTGATTCTGAGTTATTACTTGTTGTTTAGTGTATTTCCTGCATGTTTATGTGTGAAAAAAGCCTAACTGAGATTTTGCTTTACTACTTAGCTGTAATTTCTGTCATCATTGTATTTAAAAGTATTTACACTGCTTAAAGAATAAAATGTTGGAAACCCCTTAGACATTTTTTCTAACGTAGGGTAACTGTTTGAAAATGTGCAATTTTCTGAATTTAGAAAAATACATCCTTAAGTGAAACAAAATAATTTTGGTTTGTGCAATTTTGGTTTTGTGCAACCAAGGACAACAGCAACACCAACGTGGAGAACAGTAAGTGGGTCTTGTTTTCATTACTGTCAAACGGGGTATTCTTTGATGTCTTTGGTTGTATTGTATGAACAAGTTAGACTCATTATATTCAACACAAAAGTCAATCCAGCAACGTTCTATATTCCACGTATGAAGGCGATTTTTGTTAATGACTCTGTAGCTGCTGAGTTGTCGCATTTCAGAGTAGGTGCCGCAGAGCTGGGGAGTGAGTGGGGGTGGGTAGGTTGTTGAGGAGTGGAGTGAGTGAAAGAGTGGGTGGAAAAACAGAGACAGCAAAAATGAGATAGAAGGGATGTGGAGAGGGACGGAGAGAGAGAGAGAGAAAGAGAGAGAGAGGGCTAGTGGGAGAAAGGGATATAGACAAAAGGAGAGCAGGAGAGGTAGGGAGGTAGAGTGAGGGAGAAATAGAAAGGCTGGCCACCATCGATTGACTGAGATAATTTCCCATTGATTGCTGCACTGTTTGGAGATTGCTGGAGAGAGGTTTATTGCCACACGCTGCAGCTGGGGAGGAGGCCATAAAGAAGCACAGGTTGTCTGCAGAGGGCTAGTTCTCCATCATCAAGCCCATAAACCACACTCCCAAATACACACTCAGCCACACATACACTACTCTTGGATAACCTCCTTACATATTCACCAATATGACTACATGCATACTATTCCCATTAGACATAATGGGAGAATACAGCTCATTGCTGATGGAAAGTGCATTCACATAATCCTTTGAAAATCCAGGGGCAGTAGTGCAAAGAGTATTTATTAGACTGAAATAGAGGCCCATTGACTTCCTCCCTGACATCAATAACATGCAGGCCCACCAGCTTCCTTGCAATAATAATCACAAGAATAATTGGCTGGTTGCTGTTTCTCTTTCTGTGAAAGTAACAGGCTACACACTGAAGAATAAAAAGGCAGAATTTTGTATTCTGTCTTTTTATTACACACCAGTCCCAATGCACCTGGATAATAAATCTCGAACAGCTATGCATATACACTTTAACCACATGTTGATACAATTTCTGATGACACACTTTGACATGAGGAAATTACTTCATGCGTACGAATGATGACACACAAAAGGAAAAGTTAAAAGTAGAGCACCACCAGCTCTTTGATTGAATTTAACACTTTCAGTGGTCCCATAGGAATCCCACAATAATCAGTTCAGAGTCTGTCATAAGTATACTGCCTGGAGAGCTGAAGACATCCAGAGTGAATGTGATCTTAATGACAGGATTTAATGAATTGGAAAACATGTTAAGGCTTATGTTGGGGTGGAAATGACTCAATTTGGTAGGGTGGTCACCTATGAACTCCAGGGTTAGCGGTTTGACTCCAGGTCCTACTCCCGATTCCTGACAACATGTCCAAGTATCTCTAGACACTGAACCCCAAACCCTTGGTGCTATAAATGGTGTCCTGTTCACAAGAATCTCCAGCAGGGAATAATTAAGCAATTATTATGTTGTCATTTTACGCAAATGCTTTTTATAGGTAGGCTAATGAATCTTTAGTCCACACTGGCCACAAATGTAGAGTCTAATCTTCAAACAAAGCTGGGTTTCATGTTGACCATGTTTAATGTAGCTTGTTACTAAACAGAACTAAACCTAAAGTGGCCACAATATCATTAGTTAAGCTAATAAAATTTCAAGGTAGCACAGGCAGTAGAATATCTCATCTGAAGCTGTAACACATTTTGTGCTAATATTATAGTAAATGTTTAGTTATTTCAATGGATGTGAAAACTCCCGGTGGTGCTAAAAGAAGTCATCTATGTTGCAACAGCACCAACATGAGAACGACTGGCAACCAGTTACTGTGGTTGTTCTGATTAAAACTGTTTTAAACACGTTTAATGTTTACGACATTCGTGACCAACGGTATCACAACTGAGAGACATACTGAAAGTACAATTTTAAGCTCTATAATCTGCATTATTCACATGGATTAACATATATTGGATGTACTAATGAATATTTACACAACCAGACTGGTGTTTAGCTAACCTTTAATAAACTACAGTGCTTACATATTGCATGGCACATTTTAATATTAAAAACCACAAAGGAGCTCTCTTGCACAGATGAATAATATATATCTTAGTCTATTCAGGTAGTTCTTATCACTGGATCAATTTGATGTAGGATTTTTTTCAAGTTTAAAAAAGATTGTAGGGAAGATGAACCAAGTTGTATCAATACACGAACATGTGAAGGCACAATGCAGGTGCATCGGTAGAACAGCTGTAAGTTTGTGCAATTTTGGAAAGACTCATCGTATAATTAAATGGAATATTTTACTTCCTCTAAATTAGACATACTTTACGTTAATGTGAACTGTGGATGTATCAGCACCTTGGTTGAGCACAACCAACATGGCAGACGCTGAGAATATGTACCCACCTGTGAACTGCAAATCAAACGTTTGGCAGCACTGCAGGTTTCACAAGAGAGACGGGAAACTTGACAAGTCAGATGCAATTTGCAAAATGTGCCATTCTGCTGTAAAGTACAGAGGCAGTACGTGAAAACATCTTTCCTTTGCATCGTCCAATCACACTGCACTGAATTGCACTATGATGACTGGGGTTTGAATCTTTCCATTCTGCACTGGTAGTTGCTGCATATGTATATTTAATGTATCGAATCAATGACACAAACCAGAGATATCCTACCCTTGTACCTACTGTATGTTAGCAGAGCTTACACCAGTCAGTATAGCTAAAAAACATCCATCCAACCATTAATGTAACTGATTGTCCTCTTAAAGGCCGTGGGGCTGTTGGGAGACTAAAAGTGGGGTACACCCTGGGCATTTCACAAGTCCATCATGGGGCTGACATATAGAGAGACAAACATTCACACTCACAGTCACACCTATAGGCAATTTAGAGTCACCAATTAACCTAACTGCATGTCTTTGGATGTTGGAGGAAGCCGGGAGGAGGGGAGTGCCCAGAAAGAACCCACACAGACATGGGGAGAACATGCAAACTCTACACTACTGTGAGGCGACAGTGCTAACCAATATACCACCCTGCCGCCCCTCAATACAGCTAACATTTTTCAGAGAAATCACATGTGGTTACTGTATTTCAGTAAGCATGACTGGGTCAATCACTTTGAAGATGAAGGACTCCCAGTTCAAGATAAATATGATTTAAAAAAAATACTTTATCCTGACTTCAGTTTAGTAACCTATCTTCTTTTCCTTATCTGGCCTCAGCTTAGTACACCTCCAGCTGAAGTCATTCTGCACGCAAAACCAATCCGACAGCCTCAAGCACTGTAGGAAAGTGGATGCGTACAAAACCCTCTGTAGCCAAGAGAAAACAGCAAGATAGGAGGGGGCTCCTGCCTGGATTCCCATCTTGCTGTTAGTCACACCTAATTTACATTCCCTTCCTGTGCTGCCGAGCTGGTGAATTTACAAGTGGATAGAGAAGGTGCTGTTTGAGACTTGTGTTGGCATGCTGTTTGCAAGGGGTTAGGGAGAAACATCAACCCTGCTTCCCATTGCAGAGAAAACACTCTCTCTCCATCTCTTGGTCTGTCCAAACCTCTCTGCCTGAAGCTGTTTTCATAGACACTGAGGGGCTGCAATGGCTGAGTGATTTTTCCAACCGACACTGTGCTGTTGAGCTGGTTTAGTCACGCACATGACAGTTCGTCACAACTCCCTAGAAAACCAATATCTGACAAGTTGGGACAGCAAAGGTGGTCCTAGTTGGTGAGTGGATGTGGAGCAGTAAGGACATACTGATGGCTGGATTAAATCTGTATTTCTAAAAAAGTAATGTAGGGTTTAGATTGTACATTGTTGCTGTTATTTCATTAAGATCATTAAGAGCAATTTTTCTAGAAAAAATGTGCTGACTATAATTTGTGAAAAGCACTTTATCTGTGATATTCACAATTGGTACACTATATGCTTTATCTTCACGCACATCTCTCCATGAGAAGATTCTGATTTATCAGATTTTTGTTCCCCCCCAAACAACACAATGTTACTCATCTACACTCAGTCAGTAACAGTAGCATATTAACTATTTTGCTATGGCAAGGTACTATGGAGAGTAATTAATAAATTGGTTTGCTTAATGTGCATCATCCCAGCATGAGCCTCTGCGTAGCTGTTCATGTGTAACTTCAGAGAAGGATAATTCTCCCTTGAGTCTTAATAACAGTGACAAATAACCCGATGACTAGTCAGTGAACTTGAATGTGTGAATGTTTGAAATTACACACAAATATTCTCAAAAGTCAGATGTCTGAATTTTCTACCTGCATGCAGCATTCGAGGATCAGGGACAGTGCTTTTTAACTTCTCCTGTCTTGTGTCTGAAAATGATCACAGCAAGCACAAGGACAACTTTTGCGGTTTACCCATGAGCATGAATTGTGGTACAAAAAGCAATGTGAGGAATTTTCAGTTAAAAAACTAACAAAAAAAACCAGCAAGCATTTGAAGCTCTACCTATTTTCACTCCTTCATGCACCTGGCTGCTGCAGAAAGTAAGCGTGACTGTCAAATTGTCAGTTTCAGAAAGTTACACAACTGAGTGATGAAGACCATCTTCAGCAAACAAAATAAACGTTTTTCACCTCCTTCAGGCGGTTGGAAAATCACTTTGTGCTTGACATTTATATTGGCATTACAGGGTTTGGACTGAAACTTATATTTGGATAGTTAGCAGTTTAAACATCCTGACAAGCAGACAAAATCTGAGTGGTTTCATGCTTAACAATTTCAGTACTGAAGGGCTTCTTAGTGAGGTAAAAATGTCAAATACCCACTGGCAGTGAACATAAGAAATTAGTTCTCCTGGTCAACTGCCAAATGTGGGTCTTTGTAAATATTAGCTTAAAAAGCAGAGTTTCGCTCTAAATTAACTACAATTCTATGCTCAACAAACTAAAATGCAAAATGAAACAGAGAAGTGAAGCCTGACTAAAACGTTTAGTGTATAAATGTTTTAGTATAGAACAGACGCATACTATTTAGCAGAGTTCCTACACCACAGAGTGAAACAACGCAGAGTCTGTAATTAGTTTGAAGAAAAAAAAAAAAAAGACAAAACGCCTGTTGGCAGTAATCAATCTAATTGTGTGAACTTGAATTTAGAGCTAGACAACAGTGTCGCACAGTAAACAGAACATATTGATTCCATGCTAGGGGCTTATACAGTATGTAAAAATAAATAGTGTGGTGGCTCAGTTTCCAAAACTTTTATGGATATTATCGAAGCTTGTTCTGTGGGCAGCTGTTGATATTGCAACCTTCTGGCTTAAACATTTTGTGTAATTAGGGTCATGTTATATTTACAGGCGAAAACAGAAACTGAAAGCTGAATATATTGGATTTCAAAATGATTCTCCTCAGATTTCATGTTGTGGCTCCCATCTGTAGCTATGTGGCTGCAGCCTTTCTTTTTCCTGCTGTCTTATCTCATATTCACAATCAATCGATCCTCAATTCAATTTTCTGTAGAGCTAGACAAAGCCTGAAGAGTTTACAGTTTCTCGGCTGAAGAAATGCTGCACATGACTGAACTGACTGACTTTCAGATGTCAATATATCAAATATCTTGACAAGTTCAAACTGCTTAGAGCTACAGTTTCACTGTAATTTATGTTTTATGTCCATGGCTTTTTAATAATATTTTGCTGGTGTGTCTGTGCTGAGCTTCCGCGAAAGACAATATAAAACCAGTAAAAAATAAACATGTTTAAAACTTTGTAGCTGTTGCATAAACAGACAATGACAAAGTTTTAGCCATAACAAACACAGTTGCTTACAGGAGTAAGGGCACTTTAAGTTATCTCACAAATTAAAAACTGAACACACAGAAAATGCATTCTTGTTTAACTCGGCTCATTCAGGGTTTTGCTGCCACAGTCGTACCACCTGTATAACCACAAGGTTTAGTTTTGGTACTGTAAGTAAATTAAAATTAAACCAGATATTGCTGTGTAGCTCACTTATTTCAACTTCTGAACTCCACTCAACCTTTTTAGGACCAAGCATTTACCATCATTATGTAATTGCCACCTGTGGCAACAACTGTTGCTAATCAAAACCTGTGACGCTGGGTATTTATATTTTAATCTGCAAAGTGTACGAAGGTGATAACTAAACTTGGTTGGTTTGTTGTGGTGAACACTGAGCTTATTTTATTTGCACGCACAAAATGGTATAAGTGGAAGTGATTATGAAGGAATCACCCAAAACTAAACTGTAGCTTTTTAACTATTGCTAACACTGAATTGTAATTGTTGTTAAAGTATATTATTGAAATCCATTTAATTTATTTTTCACTTGAGGACTTTCTGGTGGTGTGTTAAGGAGACACCAAACAAATCATGTAATGCAGCAGGAAAGAACATTGAGAACATTGTAAGATTTTTTTTCAATCTAACAACTTTGCCTAAAAATGCCCCAAGAGTTGCTGTTGAATTCAGATGAATGAGTAACAGATGGATCTTCCTCCTGGAAACCATGTGTTGCACATCCTACTCTGCCCTAGCACCACTGACGCCTGACCCTTTCTTTTGTAGACTGCTGTTACTGTTGTTAAACATCACCCGCTTGAAAGAAACACTGGCTCTGGCTTCTCAAGCAGAATCGCTGGGAAACCTGAAATGATTGAGCAAGAAGGTTTATCACTTACTTGGAGTTGCCCTAACAGAGTGAGCAGGTTTCCCCTCCAGCCACTAGTGATTCTTGAAAATACGACTAGATCCTCACAGCTTATCAATCACCTCTCTTACAGGCTCTTACAATGGGCCAGTGGCTGCTGCAGAAAAATGTCATGTAGTGTTGAATGGAAGGTAACAATTCTGACATAAAGCCGCAAAACTTCACATATTGATATGAATATATTTTTTTCTAATCAACATTTATTTTGCAAACGCAGCTGAACTGTTTTCTAACCTTAACCAAGTTGTAATGTACATAAACTGAAACAAGCCCTAACCATATCTGTGCAAATCAGAAATGAAACTTATTTTTCACCAGTTCTGGTTTTGGAAAATTATACAATGCTGTTGACAGGAAGACAAGAAAACATTTTGCTTTTCTAGCTTGGATGGGTCTGAATTTGAAGAATGTGTTAGGAAACAAACATTTTTAACATCTAAGCACAGAATTACAAATAAATTAAATATTAAATTCTTGAGTCTTTTGCTCATTGATGATAAAATCAACCTATTGTCAATCTGACATGAAAATGCTTGTGATGAGAAAATGTGGTATCACAGTCAGACTTCTCTGCATCATTGAAGCTGCATTCACAAGAGTGAAAATGAGGGCAGTCATCCAGAAGATGTTTTATTATTTTCACATTAGCTTCTATCACATCCTCTTGTCAGAAAAACTTAGTGTCGCTAAAACCCCACTGCACTCCAAACACTCCAAAAGCCCTGTAACCACATGTTGTTTTAACAGCTGTCAAATCTCATCAAATTAGAAAAGGAGAGTTTTCACATAACAGAATCATAAAAATAACTGCTAATTACACCTAATTACACCTCAGTAACAGTGTTAATCCAGAGTAAAACCAGGACTCACGGAGTAGAAATACTATGACAAAAACAATTGTTTAGGACCTTGGTTGATCAACAGAAATTATATTTTCATCAGTGATTTATTTATTAACATATTGTGATGGACATTTCTAACTATATTAATGATGAACCAACCAGCCAAAGTTGCAATAAAAATACCAGCAAAATAAAATCCTACAGAGACTAAAATTAAACATCTTTTATTAACAAATTGGGTGTGATAGTTAAAGTGTTAGTGTTTTATTCCTGCTTTGACACCACAACTCTATTTCTAACAACTCCATTTACAATGTATCCTCTAAAGAATAGAAAACCTTGTCAGGCTATACACACTCCAGTGTCGAGGTACTTGAAAAAAGCTACTTAGATCCTCAATAGCCACAATATCAGAGGGACCAAATAAAAAGTGTTGCACTCTTTTTTTTCCCAGCCGCGATGGGACTCTGAAAAGGTGAATGCAGGCGTGTTATTAAAAAGGGTCCTTATAAAGCGGCCTTGGCCACATCTAATTAGAATGTAAATGTACTGTGCTGGGGAAGGATCACAGAGGATAGACATTGGCATTTAGATTATGCTGAGACTAGATTACTGATGACACTGTGTGGTGGTGAGATAGCCTTTTTGAGAGCGGCTTGGCAACTAACTAATTGTGTTTTACCACTAGCAATGCAGATTGTTGCTGTTATATCAATGGCAATTAACAAGAGGGAGAGGTACATTGTTGCGTGTGCACAATACAAACAAACCTTGACAACATCAAGACTGAAGCAGACACACATAAAAGTACAGCTGCTCAAATGCACACACTTAGGCAATCTTGCACCTCTTGTACCTTGTACTAGATTCAAAGAATGAAGTGCTTCTTTGCACTAAGCCTAGACTTGAAGCTGCTCAGTAGAAATCCTCTCACCTCCCTACATTTCCTCATTGGGGGCATATGCCATGAACAGAGCAGCTAAGACCAAACAGAAAACCAAAGACAGAATGGAGACAGCGGAGAGAGAAGGAGAGAGAGAGAGAGAGGGAGAGAGCAAAGAGAACACAGAGAGAGGGGGTGAGTGCAGAGAGAGGGGGAGAGCAGAATGGAATAAATTGAAGCTGATCTGGTGCTCTGCATTCTGAGGAGGCTGGATTTGCATATCTGTGCAGCGGTGCAGAGGGAGAAATGTGTCGGTGCTGACAGCAAGCTGAATATCTTAAACCTCCGCTGACACCCCTGCAGGCACTCTCTCCTCACATACACTGATACATAGAAGGAGCGCACTCACAAATTCACACACAAACGCACACGTATACACGTTCAAATGCATGGATGTACACAATCACACACAGACACACATGAATACAGACACTAGACTTAAGGTCAGAAGATGGGAAGCTTTGTGCTTTGCTTTGTTCCTGCACAGTGATGTACTATAGTAGTGCTTGTTGTTTAACAGTCAGCTCAAGTATAATGATCTGGGGGAAAGATACAGTGCAACGAGCCATTCTGAACCATTCACAAACGTATAGTAATTATATGGGTCTATATGCATTAGTGCAAAAGCATTACAACAGCAAACTCCATAGAAATACTCACATTAACCAAGATCAAAACCTTACTGCAGGCGACAGCTTGATTCATAGATACTGTATAATATTTCTTTTTGGATTCAGCAGCTACAAGCACATTTGCACTTAATACTGGGCAACACGCCATTTGAAAATCAGACTCTATTCTACTAATGGGAGGTAAACCCACTAAAAGCAATTTAGAGCAATGCCAACAACCTTCTTTTTGTCACCAGTGAATTTTGACATTTAGATAAGATCTCTGTTAAAATAATGTTTGGCATTTTGAAAAGTATTCTTGCTATCTTTCCAGGATTACATAAAAAAAATCAACGCCATCAACACGTCCATAGTTACTGTAGCTTATAATAAATTCTAGAAAAGGAAGAAAATGCAGCTACTGGTAACTCATATGCTACTGAACATCAAATATACATGTATATACACTGTATATAAAATGATGACATCAATATAAATAATTATAAAATTATCTTTAAATTATTTGATGGTTGGGGCTACTTTGTAATATTTGAGACCATTTCTTCACACGAGAGTGGGACCAATCTTCATCAATCTAGCTCTCTGCAAACAAGTGTATAAGCATAATTTTAATTCCCAAATGTCCCAAATTTCTTTAAATAAATCTCCATTCTGGGGCTTCCCAATCTGTGGAAACGATTCACTATAACTAAGTCTGCAGTGGAAACGTGGCAGTCAGTGTACAATAATGGTGGATCATTGTGAATCCATCAACATATGACTCATTTATGGATTCCCAGTTTCTCTTCTGACTGATTGTGATTTATCAACAACAGACAGGCAACAGAGCAAAATGAACAACACAAGTTCAGTCTCATTATTGACTGTGCAGCACTTTCAGAGAAATAGCATACTGTATGTTAATGCACCTTGCTAAATAATTTAGTAAACTTTTATCCTGTAATAGTATTTTTGAAATAGGCACAAATGGGTTTGGAGATTTTAATGGGATTTATACCTAACCTCTTAGTTGTTTTGTTTCCTTCTGCTGGATCATTTTTATGTGACATCTACACAAAGCTAGAATAAGGTTCTTTGCAGTGCTTCACATTTTTTAAATATTTAAGAGCGTCAGTGTGTGAGTAGAACAAAACCTCTGCCTCACATGCCTTAGACCAGACAAGTGAAGTAGATGAATTCTTCTGTTTGACAGTCAAATCCAAAGACTTTGCACTTTGCCAGAATCTCTTCATGCTGTTTATCATAAAAGCCCAGAGGGGGCTTTAATTTGGCAAGTTGTGTTCATGCAATGCCATCAACAAGAATCAGGGGAACACATTTTATTTGCCTGACACTGTCTAATAGCCACCATCATTTCTGATTAATCTGACACTGCTTGAGGATTTATCTATCTGTGTGCTCCATGTGGTGCTGTACTGCTCAATAGGGAGAGAAGAGCACAAACACTGCCAGGGTTAGTGCTTCCACTTCCATGGCACATAATTGTCACTACTTTGGATAAAAGCCTAAGCCAAATGGTGTGTGTGTGTGTGTGTGTGTGTGTGTGTGTGTGTGTGTGTGTGTGTGTGTGTGTGTGTGTGTGTGTAAATGAGAGTAGCAGTTCTGACAAAAATAATAACAGCTGGGGCTTTAAAAGTGGCCAACGTTGTTTGTCATGTTTTTCTACAAACGCATTAGCGCCAAGTTTGTTCTTATTTCTGGTTCTTGCTAAAGGGCTTAAGCACCCATGGCTAACATTATGGCCAACACATACCAGAGCAATCCCTTGGGTCTGGTTAAGTAGCTCATTTAGCTCAAGGTTAAGTTACCTCAAGGTTATGTTTGGGTCTCTGCAGGCTGGCCGTCTGCAGAGTGAGAGGGGGAAACTGCTGATGGGCCCGTCAAATGTCACAATGTATCCTGTCTACTGGTGAGAAATAGTGAGGGGAGAAAGTGAAATGGTGAGAAATAGTGTATCTATGACAAAGTGTAGATACATGTAATTGTGGTTGGTAGGTTGGGGAGGGGGTGAGTGGAAGCAAAGGAAGGCAGTAACACAGTGGACAGGCTCCTTGGCATGCCAGAGGCACGATGACATTGATCCAGCAGACTTCTCTCCATCAGTCTCGCTGACAGAGGTAACTGGATTGTTCATAAAAATGGAAATTGAACCATGTTATTCTTATGCGCACAGGCAGACTCTCAGCACACAGATGAATTCATCCAAAAATAAATGTACTTACACACGGGTGTGCACAAAGAAGCATATCAATATACAAATATATACCTACACACGGACACAGGATTAATAATATTACAGCTACGATGACACCTGACAGGAAAACCTACAGTGTTATTTGAGCATTTGATTTCTTGTACATACACAAACATTTCCTCCACCACAGTGTTCTTCTGTTATTCAGACAAAGAGACACTTCAAACAGATGCAGAGCAAATAAACAGAGGCGGCTGGGGGAAGGGGACACAGGGTGAAGGAAGTAAATCCCTTTCCTGATTAACAGTTTGCGGTTATGTGTATTATGATAATACTTGAAAGAGGCTAACATTTCAATAGAGCCTGGGAGGCTGTGGAGGTGGGTGAAGTTAAATATTACAGCAAATATGCCACAACATGCAATTAGCTCTCTTGTATGCATCATTTGTTAGCTTAGCAGTACTCTGTGTCACACGCTAATTACCCACAACCACGGTAGGCATGTGACAAATGCTTGCTGCACAGATACAGAGTATGCCGAATCCCTTTCATCATTATTTCAAAAGCTGTGGCAGGCATGCTCATGTTTCTTTTATTAGAAAGTTATAGCAGATGATGATAGAGTTTCTTTACAGAAAATATCAGAATATTGGATACATAATGCTGCTCATTCTTTTACTGCTGCATCAATGTGGACAAACCTAGAAATTATCAGCTCAAAAATATCTTGATACTATTAACAATTTAGCTCACCCACTGTTTCTGTTCTTTAGCAATGAAGCAGGCTTAGCTACACAGCAGCAGATGCTATTGATTTTTTTTTTAAGAGTGGGGGTGGGGAAGCATAGAGGAGATTTTCAGAATGACTCCATGTTTTAACATGGAGCTGTGTTAAAGGTGGCTTGAGTCTGATGTATTATTGAGTTATGTTGGACATGGTGTAACCTTCAGAAAAGAAGAGGCGTTGAGACAGGACTTTAGGCAGCATTGGCAGTGATGATCTGGAAATACGAGCAGGTTTATAATTGGTGCAGGATTTTCCAGTCTGTGTCTGAGCTGAATGTGACAGGGGCACTGATATTTACTTCATAGTGCTAATAGAATGCACTGTTGTCTCGGTTTGTTTATGATAAAAGAACACAAGAGATAGCTGAAATACAGAGCAGCTGCATGTAATTTACTCAAACATGACAATATATTTATTTAAATCTAATGATACCTTTGTGTATTGTGAAATACTAAGTCAACCTGTGGAGTAGTAGCAAACAAAACAGATACTGATGATGTGGGAGGCATTTATGTTTTATTCGAATTAAACTATGCAACTTCTGGGAATCAAAATACCAGTAACACGATTCAAAATTCAAGATTCTAAAAACTTTATAAATCCCACAGGGAACTTGTTTTGCCTTCTTGCAGCTAGTCTTGGTTCAAAAGAAAAGAAAAGAACCATAACCAGGAAAAGATCAACATACTCAAACTCAACCCAAGAGCATCAAATACTGACTCTGTGCCAAAACCATACATCGTCTTTCAAAACCTGTATCATTTCATAGATACGCACAAGATACCCTTACATGTCAGTATGTGACACACAGTGTTCCTTTAGCATCCTTTAGCCCTGCTAAAAAAAAACTTTACAAGTTAATATCTTGTTACTGCTGCCAGTGTTATTCTGTGAGTCTGTGTCGCAGGAGGCTTTGACAGCACCTCACTGCATTAAGATAAATTATGGAGCACATCTTAAAAAGTTACATATTGTACTGTAGCTTAAAATTTATTTGTGCTATTCCTGTAAATTCACCTGAATAAATCTTAATGCAGAGCAATGCAGTTACAGTGCCTTGCGAAAGTATCCGGCCCCCTTTAACTTTTCCACATTTTGTCACATTACAGCCACAAACATGAATCA
>JAUYWH010000018.1:14683946-14723000 GCA_034779795.1 Ctenopoma multispine | reverse complement strand
TGATTCATGTTTGTGGCTGTAATGTGACAAAATGTGGAAAAGTTCAAGGGGGACGGATACTTTCGCAAGCCACTGTAAATGCTTTTTGGGTAAGAGGTGTGGCTACAAACAAAGAATGTCACATTAGATAGCTGAATTTTAAAACCTATATGCCCACAGGATTTAATGCATGTCTTTTACTAAATAACTGTGAAAGTCACCCACTGATTTAGTTATATCTAACAATGATGAGTGTCAGAGTCAACAATGACAACAATATTTGTGCTTACCGTGCTCCTCCGAAGGTAAAGCATAATTCATTCATAATTCACTTCAACTCTGGTGATATACTGGCTGTATCTAGTCACAGTATTAGCCCATGCTACAGTACTTCTATTTCGCTTTGCCAACTAAAGAAAAGTCACCTTCATGAACATAGATGCACCACCACCCTTATGTTTGGCAGGATAATATACTGCAAATCATTTCAGTTTTTTAACTGAATATATACTGCACAAAATATCATCATCTCTAACAATGCTGTTAAAGGTGATATTGATTGTACAAGGAGCCACCTTTTGTCAATTCTGCCTAAATCAAACAACTCATCGCTGTTGTTTATGCTTATAACAAAGACTGTTACATAAATAAATCATACATTATATCTTTAAGATTATTTTGTCATGTTACCACTGACCTTTTTTATCTAAAAGATGTGTAAAAATAAAATACAGGACATGGCATGACCCAGGATTGGTGCTGAATTGATTTCCAGTTCCTCTAAATGCAGTTGGACAAAGCATTGTAGAAGCACCATCACTGATGTGCTGCTGCCTAAAACCAATCTCCCCATGAAATCAATGAAATAATTAAAAAAAATGTAACTTAAAACTAAATTATTTTCACTTTTGAATAGAATTCCTTGCTGCATTTGCAAAAAAACAGACAAAACATTATACCCTTTTTTATTCACTGTCAGGTCTGAAGTACTGTCAAGTGATTTGCTCTCTGTTGTAAATAATACTGTAGCATCACTGTGCTGTTTGAGGAAGATGTCTATTTTAATTTTTCTATGGCATTGTCGATCCAGGTTAAATGCTCCTAATATGTAATCTAGTTCACTGAAAAGGAACAAAGGAATCATCAGAAGGGGTTTAGCAAACAGATCTGCATGTAAAGTGGGTCAACTCTTGGATAGCTTAACAAGCTGCTGGAGGAACACGACAGCACACTTGATAATTAACAAGAAAAGGAAATTATGTTTGATGCAGTAGGGGGTACAAGAAGAGGTGGACCACAGAATGTGTTGGTGTGAGGGTGGACTAGCAGCATTCAACCAGGGGTACTTAAAAATAAATTTCAACTACAATTATATGTTCATTTCTTCATGTTCATAGTTCACGTTTTATTATTATTTTTTAGAACAAATTTGTGTGTTAATAATCTGTTGTACTACTTTACACGAACCTGATGGACTGTATTAATTATATCAGTCAATAACATTTCAAGAAAAAATATTTTCTTTGATTTCTAGCTGCACTGTGGAGAGTGGAAAATTGTTTCACATTTGTTTTGAAATAATTATGTGATGAAATGAAGGTGGAAAATTTCACAAAAGCAAAGTGATGCAAAGTTTTTATAGTTGATTTTGACCTTTAGATGCAGCACAGCTGTTTGATGTGAGAGCAGTGAGCGCAACAGAGAAGGAAATCACTTGAGAGGCAATCTTTTTCATGTTTGCTATGGTAATTCTTTCATTCTCTTAACTGAGGTTTATTTCTTCTTTCAAACTGGGCGGCTGTTCCCTCACTTTCTGGCGTACATTCAAAGATTGCCAACCGTCAGATGACATACTTTTGTTGTCATAAACAAGATCCAAGACTTTAATTAAGATGAATGATTATAATTATTTTAGTTATGCAATGATGGCTAGTGGCTAAATTAAACCTTGATCAAGAGAAAACAAACACTTAATAAGGCTACTGTCATGGGAGTTTTAGTGACAACCTGTCCAACCACACAGCAAATACTTTCTCTAACTCATTTACAGTCACTGACAGAAAGAAAACTCATACATAACTCATTACACATAAAGGTTTTTCTTTCTTTTTTTGACTTTTTGTCTGTTGAAAATGTTGTGGTGTTGGGCTGTATTTACTTCCAGCCATCGGTAATCAGGCTATTTCCACAGCTGAAGGAGAAAAAGCGGTCCTGACACCACTGTAAGCAAGGGGGCTCAGCTGGAGTTGATGTGTGTGTGTGTGTCTTTTGTGATACTCAAATGTGTGCGTTTACGTGTGCATGTGTGTGTGTGTGTGTGTGTGTGTATACAAGTCCTCACCTGAAAGCTCAGGTGCTCTCCGGAGAAGTGTGAAGAGGGTTATGTGAGGCACAGAGAGTGAGATAAAGACTTTAAGAGCTCATACAGTGAGTAGCTGCAGAGTCACTTCAAGTGTCACATACTCAATTTTTCCTTCTCTGACAGAATTATTTGTCTCCACTATCCTCATAGCATATGTGTGTGTAATAGAGCTAAAAGAATTTGTTGTTTAATCAAATAACTTGATTTAAAAGGAAAATTATGATCATTTCCATTATTAGCTGTTTTTGGTCTCACGTTGCAGTAACTTAAATATTTTGAGTACTGATATATAGTTAATAATACTACATTTGTTGTATGTTTCATTTTATTTCTGCAAACACACATTCAAGGTCTTTCATCATACAGAAGACATCAGACTGGAGTATTGCATCTTTTCATTTTCACACTTCTGTGTCTTGTTTGCTGAGGCTCCAGTACCAAACCCCATGGGGGGCAAGCAATAATATGAAAAGTCTTTTCAAGTAGCATTCAAATCTGTGGTGAAACAAAATAAACTAAAAGACTAATATAAAAGACTTATTCAGTTTTTTAAAGCTCGTCTTAATATAATATTGAGGAACTTCCATCTATGTGACAATATCTTTTGGATGCTACAACTATTTTCATCACACACACTGTATTCAATTTCATCTGGACTTCATCTGGCCACAATGAACACAGCTCTTATTCAGGCAACACACACTCTAAAGTTAAGTTCAGACTCATATGAAATGTTGGCACTCTCAATATGCTAAATTAAACAATAATTGTGTAATTCAGAATTACAGCATAGTATATAAGGTCAACTGTTTTTTTTGTCCCCAAACCACAAGACAAAAATATACTCTAGCTATTGTCTCTGCAAAACTAATTGACTTAAACTCAATTCTCATCTTGTGAAGGAAAGAGAAGGGGTTACAACGACTACAAGATAAACAATATGAAAAAGGAGATAGCAATGCCAAACACAGCAGATACAGTTTTAAACTATGAAAAAGACATTCTCCGCACATAGTGTTGTACATCGTTTACCTTGGCACTTAAAGTTTGCAGCCTGCATGATCGCACCATGCCATCGTGCACAATGGTGACAGCTACAGTCACCATACCTTCTTAAAGAGTAACTCTATATTATACCTTTCAGCTCTTATTTCAATACATGTTTGCCATAAAACTAGGGATGTTTGATATTGGCTTTTTTACCAATATCTGATATACCGATATTGTCTAACTCTTAATTTCCGTTATGTGTGGGGTCCCACCTCATTAAAACAATGAAAAACTAATATAAATAATTTTAGGTTACTAACATCAAATATCTCCTTTCATGCATACTTTAGCTTTACACATTATTGCAAGCTGTGCCAAACAAACAAAAATATCTCAAAAACTCTACCTCAGATTTGTCATATTTTGAGAGAGAGGAGAAGTAGCTGAAGAGTTTGATGTATAATATGTGCATGGTATATAAAAGACAGATTAAGTTACATATATAAGGTAAAAACTAAGTTCATAGTTAATAAAGTAAATTAATGCTAAAATCGGATATGCATTTGAAATACCTTTTGATTGATAAAACGTGGCGCCAATGTAATGTAATGTAATGCACATGTGTTTATCATTAAGTGTGTCATTAAGCATGTGTGTATTAGCTAGTAATTTATTTGCCCTTCTGTTTATTTCAGTTACAAAATATAAAAGATCTTCAGTAAAATCAAGAAAAGCAAGCCTGTGTGAAGACCTCTGATTTTGTTCGCTGGCTGTCTAGCTTCACATAGTCACGTATCATAGTCACTACAGTACACGAGTAAAAACTGATACCGATATTTTCCGATGTTAGAATATAATGCCAATATCGGCCGATAATATCATTAGGCCGATATTATTGGACATCCCTACTTAAAACCAGTAAAATACATCTGTTTGTACTATTTATTTCACCACATTTAAAAACAAATATTTTAATAGTTGAAGGGGGTAATCGCAGTATATCAAATAACACCGCTGACCACATCACTTTCAGGCACAGTAGTCAGCTGTTTTAAGTGAAAAACCTCTGAAACCTGATAACTACCAGCTCAGCAGACAGCAGCCGAAGGAGGTGGAGGAACGCGAGTGAAAATAGTTGAACATTTAGAGACTAGAGCCAGATATTTCCCTCAGGAGTTGGTTATTGGGCCATAGTGGAGAGAAATAACTCCAAATGAATGCTACTGTTGCTCCGTAACAGCAGGATGTGTAAATAGGCAACTGTTTGCGGACACATTCCCTCTTGCCAAGTTAAAAGATGATCATATGTTTCCATTTTCTACAAATTTCCAAGAATGGCAAAATTGTGGTTTTTATTATTATTCGATCAAAAACAATTATATACAGTTAGGTCTACAAATAATGGATTGATGATATCGTTTTTGGCATTTTGGCCTCTGTTCACACAGAAATTGAAATGAAACACTCACTATGTGAGCAATGTCAAGGCTTTCAGCTTCAAGTCATGGGTCAGGTCTGTGTGGTATTAACCATTCAGAATTAACAGTTATTTTCACACACTTTCTGGGGATTATAAACAATGGAATAAAACCAACATAATTACAAACATAAAGACTGCCTTTACTACTTGCAGACATTCTTTGCAGAAAATAAATGCCTGAAGTCTGGAACCCATGGACATTACCAAATGAGTTTCTTCCCTTGAGATGCTTTGTAGCCTTTACAGCAGTTACCTTCAGTTGTTGCTTGTTTGTGGGTCTTTATGGCTTCAGTCTTGTCTTCAGTAAGTGAAAAGCATGCTCTGTTGGGTTAAGATCATTTTGGCTATTTTGAAGAAACTAGAATATAAAAGATGTTTTCAGTTATTTCACCTTTTTTTGTTAAGTACATAACTCCACATGTGTTCATTCATAGTTTTGATGCCTTCAGTGAGAATCTACCAATGTAAATGGTCATGAAAATAAAGAAAAAAACATTGAATGACTTTTGGCCTGTACTGTACATCTACTGTATATTTAATAATATGTGCCCTCATTTATATAAATGAGGTGGTCAAAATATTAGAAACACCTAATATAATAGAGGGTAGTAAGAGGTAGGTACGACAACTCAAACAGCCAATTTGCTCTATCAACTTTATTCCATCTTTCCCTTTAAAGTCCTGTAGTTGAACAAAAGAACAAGAACCACGTGGCATGAGACAAACTGCTTGGTCAGAGTTCATGTTGGGTTTAAGAGTGTTTCTCCCATTATTCATGGATGTTCAAAACCAAACTAGACATTACTCTGAATAAATAAAAAGAAAATGAACTTCAGGGATGGTTGACAAGCTGGGCACAATCTTCAGAGATTATCTGAAACTGGTACTCTTAAAGAGAAGTAACAACTAAGTGTAATGCCATGTTTTTCATGTAGAGAAAATTGTGTTCTAAATCTGGAAAAAATGTGAATCTATCTTGTCTCAAGACCTTGACTACTTTATTCTAGCTTCCTTTAACTGTGATCTTATTCATAAAGGTTTTGTCTGAGGATGCTAAATCCATTTTCATGTTGCCTTCATATTTAGAAAATCTAAACATGAAGCTCCAAAAAGCTTTTGACCGTTTTATGAATACCTGATTTTTTGTATAGGAATTATTTTGATTTGCTGAAAACCCAATTTATAACATCAGAGGAATATTCTGGCCCTACTGCCAGAATTTAAATACATTATAAATGAATTTATAAATGATTCACCAGTCAAGGATGCGCTGTAAAACCTCAAGCAAATCAAGAGAAAATGTAGGTTATTATAATCAATAATACCTGTCAAAAGCTTACTTGTGTTGCACGCAGCCCTTACATCTCAGGTCAGATCAATGTGACTTTGTAAAACCCTTTTTACACAACAAAATAACCACAAATGTTACACTAGAGAAGACTTCTGATGTTTCTTTTCAGAATAACACACCAGTAACTTGGTGTAACCTCTTTTCAAAATATTATATTTTCTTCTACAAGGCATTGATGAATATATTACAATCAAAGGGTTACTGTGGTGATTCAAGTGTGCTTTATCACAGTGGTTTAGCTGTAACCAGCTATTTGTAAATTGGTAGAGGTAATACAAGAAGGAATTAAATATTTGATCAAGTTGGCAGCATTTTATAGGCAAATTATAGTAGAACAATGAGTACAGATAGGTCCATATGCATGGATGCATTTACCCCTCAAATAATTAGGGAATATAAGAAAATCCTATGCTAAAAAAACCTATGAGGCAATACCAGATATAACTCTTATACTCGTCTGAAAGCTGGAATGTGCAGTATGTGGATATAGTTCAATTTTTTATGTCTGACCAGAGAGCACAAATAGCCAGCTCTGTAGAACGAGACACACTTGCTCAATAATCCATTTACTTGGCTTTCCTGTTGGCGTGACTGTAATTTCAATCACATGGATTGTAGCGAGATAAGTGGGTAGCTGCCTACTGAAGACTTGAAATCAAGTAATGTCTCCTTGCTTGCTGCCTTAGTCAACAATGATCTTGTTTCAGTGATTGGTAAAAGAAAAGGGGCAAGACTAAAGGTACAACTCTCTCTAATTCCTTCTTGATGTCAGGAAGGAAACACAAATTTCCCTAACTATATTTTATACAATACTATAGAATAATCAAATCCTATACTGTACTGCTGTAGTTTTTGGAACCAATAATTCTGACTACAGCATCAGTGCTAGTTACTTCATATTAGAAATAGTTAATATACTTATGTATGAATAAATTATTATTAATTTTGTAATGTGAAATGTTTATTATTCAGATTTATGGTAAATTGTACATTTAACAATAGCACATTAATTTTAAAACATTCTTTAAACCTTTAAAAAGGTTTCAACCTTTAGATCAAAAGCATGGAGGAAACTGTGAAGTCTTTCTCTCAAAGAAGATAAATACTGCTATTAACAATAATTTGTTGTGTTTCAAAGGTAACACCAGTATTTAGTTTCTTATGAACAAAGGCGTCTCATTTCAAAACTGTGACTACAAACAGACTCAATAAGGTTGCCGTTTTCAGGATTTCATTTTTACCCTTGACAGTGCCCATGAGATCTAGTAAAATTTATACAATGTCACTGCTTGTGCAATGATGTAGCTGCTCTCCAAGAGAATTGTCCGTGTGCCACAGTGACTTGTATTACCATATCACCATCTTTCCAGCCAGCTTCTTTTTCCCTACAAGCTATTACTTGCTGCCTCGCCTCATTAGCATTGCAAATAACACCTAAAGCAAGAACAGCGATGGCAGCAGCAGAGGAAATAGGACATAATTAACAAATTATGTAAGAAGCATGAAAAGAATGGAAGGAACAGAGTGTAGCAACAAGGAAGTGGGTGATGAGGAGGAGGTGGCAAGAGCATACTGCAAATCTGATTATACTTTACACTTCATATTCTTAGATGACATCCCTTTGTATGCCATACCTAACACTTCAGGAGACTGCTTACAATTTGTGTGGTTTCTTTCTGATGAGCAAAGCTCAGGGTTTATAGTTAAATCACACAGACCTCCGAGACAATATCTTAGTTTTTACTGTGTAGTACATTGTCATCAACATTCCCACACAACTAAACTGCTATCCCAAACATTTTTATGTGGGGAATGTAATCACAAGCGGATTATGCGCTGCATAAACATAATGATAATATGTTCAAAATGACATAAAGGACAAGTTGCAATTACGTTGATACTTTATGAATGAAATGTACAGAGAAATTGTACTGTTTTCTGACAAAATGTCTGATCTACAACAAGATGTTTTAGTTTCTGCAAAAATATCTGATTTTGCATGGATGTTAGATCCACTTTTGTGACACCAACATTATGAAGGTTTTTCATATTTGGATTCAATTACTTGCAGCACTGGATTAAGGTCAGTGAAAGACTGTGGGCTGGCTTAATGAAGCTTCACACACAATGTCTTTATTAAAACAAAAACACAATCTTTTTCTAAACCTAACCAAAGTGCTCTTCTTGCATAAACCCAACAGGACGGGATTGAACTTGGGTCTGCTGATTGTCTTTGCAACTTGCTTTTCCTTAATAAACATAGCACTTCATTCATTCAAAAAAAATACATTGCCTCAAAATATAAAAATGATGCACCCTACAAAAACATAACTGCAGTTGCAGTTTAGTAGCATAGAATCATAATTTCCAGGAGACAGGTTGATCTAGTTGGACCCTAAGGCTTCTTTTTCCAACATGTAACTGCTTAAACACATTTTCATAGTCTAAGTTTTGAGAAACCAGATTTCTATACCACGGTACTGCACTGCTATGTTTTCATCACAGTCGCAGTTAGTTACATGTTAAAATTACATATACTGTTTACATCTGTGCCAAAAAACTTTAAGATTAAAATGCCTTTGTTCTTATCCCAAAAAAACAAGGCAAAAACCTATGAAGCAGCAGCTTCTATATTTTCCACTCTTTAGAAATTCATTTAACCACCATTAACATCAAACAACAACTCTTCTTCTTTTTTATTTATTTAACCTTTATTTAACCAGGTTAATACCATTGAGTTCAGATATCAATTTTACAAGGGCGACCTGGCCAAGAAGGCAGCAACACAGCCACAGTAAAACAACACATTAAATATACATACAAATTTGCTCACTTAAAACACTTGCATGCAGACAAAATAAACTGTAATGACATCACCATGGCTTTAAACTCATTCAATGTAACAAGGGCTTGAAGTTGAAGCCTAGATTGCAAGTCATTCCAGGTATGAGGTGCTGAAAATCTAAAAGCTTTCTTGTCGAATTCAGTTCTTACTTTAGGGACAACAAATTGTAGAACATTCATAGATCTAAGATTGTAACTTCCATGCTTCCTTGTTAAGAAACAGGATGGGTAGGAAGGAGCAATACCCAGAATAGTTTTATAAATGAACACATACCAGTGACTAAGCCGTCTGATATATAAAGATGTCCAAATAACTTTAGAATAGTGTACACAATTATGTGTATTAAATCTCAGTGCCCTATGGTTTACACTATCCAGCATATGAAGACAATGAAGTGAAGCATTCATATACAATACATCTCCATACTCCATAATTGACATAATTGGTTGTTTCCACCAATTTCTGTTTCACACAAGACTTCTAAATTCTTTAGAAGCCTCCTTAGTTCGCGCCATGGCCCATTTCTACAAACCTGTGTTATCAACATCAGACTTTGATTAAGAATTCTCTTTGTTTCTGGGGGCGCCCCAGACTCATCAGATTGTCACTCCACTGACTGAAACACCTGACCTTCATTTCCCCCTCAAATGACCTGATAATCTAAGAGGGTCACACACTTTTGCCACAGACAAATACAGTATGTAAAATTGGACTGTGTCTCATAATAAATAAATGAATAGGTGTAATTTGTCTCTCTTAAGGTTCTCAAAGATCAAGTGATACATTTTATTACACAAACCAGTTTAAATTTATTTTGTTATGGCACAATGTAAAATAATAACTAGACATTATAAACTAATTGATATCACTTTCAAGTGTACTTTACCATGGAGGCAACTGCTATTATGGCTGGTTTACCACTTTGTTCTGCACAGATTCTAAAAATGAGATAAGCGGTAATTAATGAGCTTTCTAAGGGAGCCTGACTACTTCAGCCTGCTTCCAATTTTTTGCTAAACCAATAACCTCTAGATTCACAGTTACACATAAGAGTACGGTAGTATCAATCTTTTTCTCTAATTTTCAGCAAGAAAGCAAACTAATATATTTCGCAATATGTCAAAGTAGTCTATTAAGATTACAGTGTTATCGGGAGTTGTGTTGCTAACTTTAGAGGGCCACTAGCATTACTAAATCTCTCGCAAAACTGGCAACTACAAAATCTGACCCAATTTTTTTAGGTAAAAACAAACAAAAAACAAATATCAATCCAGTGAAATTTTATGTTGTTAAGTAGTTGGATATTCCAATCAAAGCACATTTAGATGCAATCTTGAATGAGCTACATGACAGGGGAATACTGTTGGCAGCACTAAAACGAGTGCATATATCAGTGGGTAATGGACTCTGAGAAATGTTGTAATGAAAGAGTAGAGAGAAAGGGGGCAGTGGTAAGAAAAGGGCAGGCTGTGATGTAAGTGCCACTACTCACCATCTGGTAAAGTCAAGGTCAGGACCTTGTGTGGTCTTGTGGTATTTGTGTTTAGCTTTTAATGTAATGACCAGAGAGTAGGACTGGTGTACCAGATTGGCTAGGCAAGACTTTGATGTAACAGAGAGCTATCATTATTAAAATACAACCATTTTACAACAACCACGGCCCTGCATGTGTGTATTAATGACAGCCATTATTTCCCCTTTTTGTATTCAGTAACTGGAAATTGTTCCATAACAAAGCTGGATAAACAGTAACAATGGTTTTAAATGCCAGCACATGTTGTTCCATTACTTGAGCTGTGCTTAATATAATTGCTGGTGACATGTAATGAAACAGGTTTGTCTCTGAATAAAAGTGGGGATTTTGTGGTGCAAAAGGTTTGCTCTGTGCTGTGCGTCTGCTTAAATGTGGATGCCCATCCCACAGTGGGGCTGGCTTGACTTGAATGTTTTGGCAATGTGGCTACAGCTCTGCAGGTCAGTGGAGGTAACACAAGGAGCCTTATAGTGTGGTAATGCAATATTCATGGTGGGGTGTGAGCAGAGCAGTTAAACACAGCAGAGTTGTGAAAAGCCCTTCCAACCCTCTATCAGGAGCAGCTGCTACTTGGGCTTGCTCCCCTCTCCAAAGCCTGTCCTCTTGCTTAAGCATTGTCTCTTTCTTTCTCTCCCCTCCCCTGTTCCCTCTCTGTTGCCACTCACTCAAACATTAATTTTTAATCGCAACTTAAATGGCTGCCTTGGCTGCGGCTGTGGGG
The DNA here is from genome assembly GCA_034779795.1 of Ctenopoma multispine. NCBI lineage: Eukaryota > Metazoa > Chordata > Actinopteri > Anabantiformes > Anabantidae > Ctenopoma > Ctenopoma multispine. The sequence goes on along the minus strand of JAUYWH010000018.1, from coordinate 14,711,738 downwards.
GCAGCAAGTCAAGGGCTCTTGCCTCTGGTTACAAAGTAGGAAATAAATTTGAAGAGATCAAGCTAAACATACAGGGAGAGAGAGGGCTGACTAGGGAAAAATGTACAGGGAGGAAAAATATCAACTTGCTGCTGCCATTACAGCTTAATTAGAATTTCAACTCTTTCATCATGGGCTTTCCAGTGCGACTGCTACAGGAAATTGAGATCAAATTAAGATAAAGAATTGGATTTTTCAAGGGTTTTTGTAGGCCATGAGAAAGTAAGAAAGGAATGATTGGATTTAGATAAAATGAAATAGATGCTTAGATCTGTCAAATGGTAGAGACAGAGTGAGTACACTACAGCTTCAAATGACAGAGAAAAATGAACAAGCATAAATTTTGATTCAACATCTAAGAATTTTTTTCTCCAAAGACAAAATGCCCAGAATTTCCCGTTTCGAGATAGGTGACAGGTCATAGGTTTAGTTCTGCTGGTCTGAGAAAACGCCTCCATGAAATTATGAGTACTTTATTTTATGGTATTATATAGACCAAATAAATTGAGAAAATAATTTAACAGTAATTAAAATGGTAATTTATTATCACACAAAAGTGTTTTATTCACAAATGACAATGTTGTGATGTTAGTGAGGTGACAGCACTCAGGTTCTCCCCTGCATTATTTATTTTCCATGTTGGGGTGGTCTGACCCACACTTGTAATGAGAACTAGAGTCACGGTCTGTTAGGAGTCCCGGGGCAACACCGTGTGACCATGTCCCTGGATCACTGCTCAACCACACAGGCCTCTACACAGCCACTGTTTGCTCAGACTTCACTTAGACTGTAAAAGTCAAGCCTTGTTGACACATCTGTGCTGTCTCTCCCTGAGGCTAATGGCTATTACATCTGTCTGCTTCTTTTCAGAGAGAGAGGAAAACTACAAGAATCAAATGCTCTTTTGAAAAGAGGCCAAACGAAAACACTGACAGCTGATGGAGCACTGACAGCCTCCACTGAGGAGAATTACCACTGCTGATCTTTCTCACAAGTGCAACATGGTTATTACATAGTTTACAATATGTTTAGACAGCAATGTTGATGGCCTTATGGTAGCATTGTGTCATTTTAGGGCTGTCCCAAATACCATATTTTGGGCTCTGGAGCTTTGGTTCTAATAGTCAGCAAAGATATGGAACTGCATATACATACTCAGTTTAAAATAAAATGAATGATTAGACTTATACAGAGCAAAACAAAATATAAGAAAAGATTGGGTGGAAGGTAATGTCGTTATGTCCTAGATCTTTGACCTTTGGCCTCCAAGAACAAATCAGTTCATTTCTGACTCCAATTGGACAGTTGTAACAAAGTTGTAAGTAGTAAGAAATCCCTTCGAAAGAGCTGGATGAAAGTGAAGTCAGTGTGGTCTTGACCTTTGGTCACTAAAATCATCATTGAATCATCATTATGCCAAATCTGAAGAAATTCCCTCCAAGTGTTTCTTAGACATTGCTTTCACAAGAACCACATGGCTGTACGGACAGATGGATGGTCAGACAACCTGAAAACACAAGGCCCCGGCCCTGGCTCTCGTAAAAGAATGCAGCAAATTCTGACATTAAAGAAGCTGGAACCACAGAATCCTCAAGAACAACAAACAAATAAACATGAAGAAACTTTTGACTCACTATTTACTCATTATCTGTGTACATGTCAGCCATTAAGGAAAATACATCCACTGACACTTTTTAACTACTTCAAGTGACTCATTGCCTATGTCTAGTTTAACATACCACCTCGATCAGCTACTTGAACTGTGCAAATAATCCACCTATTGATCCTCAGTTCCTAACCTGACAAAGCAACAAAAATCGAGGCAGCAGTCTAACTGCATTCACTTCACTAACAGACCTCTCTATATCACTTGAACACACGCACGCACACACGCACACACAGACAGGGGTAATCTGTCACTAATCAAGGACATTGATCACACTACAAAGCGCATCTGTCCCGCATCCCCCTTCTCACTGCTGACCCAGACTGATTTCTATTGACAGGCTTAGGGCAGAGACAAAGACGAAAGTAGAGGAAAAGATGTGGAAATGTGGTAATGAAAACTGAAAGCTGGAGGCACACAACGCAAGAGTCCAGTCGGAAAAAAAAAGCCAAATGTGTCAAAATTCATTTTTGTGTCAGACAATTCTGTTTGCACATATTTAATCTTTGGTAATCTAATATAACAAAAAAATCAATAGACGCAACAAATTAGAACAACAATATTCCAGTTATCTTATATTGTGATATTTTATCAGCAGCTGAATGTTGAATAACTGTTCTATACAAGTCTCCGGTAAGAATAAAAACTACTGATAATGACCCAAACCTGTGTATGAAAAACTGTCTGCTTCATTTTTCTTCAGGAAAAGGGCGAAGATCCCGTGCAGCAGAGAAATAATTTGGTTCCAAGGTTGATGTTTTCAGTTCCACTGTGCAGAGTATATGAAATGGGCGTCCCTCAGCTCTCTGTACTTTCAGAGTGTCTGAATCAATTGTAACCCCATGAGTGTAAGCAATGTAAGCAACACCAGAGAAATGATTATATAGTGTATAATAAAGTAGCATCTGCAGTATATATATATCAATATAAAGACATAGATAAACAATAGTTACATTAAATAAAATCTGTAGGCTTCATGCAGAAAGCATATCATTCATGCAGTAAATGTGACACTAAATCACAGATACGTCAAATGCTGATTGATGGTAATGGTGACTGATTAAGGCAAAAATGCTTGGTTAAGATAAAGAAAGACAAATCTGTTACCACAAAGATCCATTTCTTTACACTGCCTTTTCACCCTGTAATCAGATGGAAAACTAAGAGGTTTCATTATCAAGTGCAGTTGATAAAACCTTAGTGCTCAGCAGCAATCAAGTACTACAAAGCTTTCAGGCAAAATGTGTCTGAGTCATGACTATAAAATCCTAAAAAAATTTTATTTCGATAATATAAAATGTAAAGAAATATATTAAATCTGCATCTGAAATCAAAATCTAAATTTACAATCATAATAACTGCATATAGGACTCATGGCAGACTTTTCTTATCCACAAGGATACATCCACAAATTCTTTAATATAGTATATGCATGGTAATACATCATTTAACAAAATCCTTGATATGCTCCTAGATCTTTACCTGTGCCAAAAACTAATCACCTGCTCATTTACAGAATTTTATTATAACCTATTCCACATTTGAGATGTGCAAGTAAACCATAACTCCCAGGGTAAAGGTAACAATTAATTGCCACATAACAGCCATTTTATTCACAAGAAAATTTGCCATCAACATTGAATGTCGTTCCGTTTAAAGGTACCCCATTTTGCACAATCCACCTTTATTTTTGTACATTTATATGATGCTCTCTCTCTCTCTATGTGTTTTTAAACCCCAAAAGGTATCCAATATGCATCATTTCAAATAAAATTATGCTTTTCTGAAAATTTGTATAAATGTCTCTGTGAGGCTACATATACAACAGCATTATAGCTAACTCAAGGTCGCAGAGGCAACAACACCACATTATGTAGACTTGTGCGTGAGGCAAGATGAGGCAGGTCACAAGGAAGTATGGTATAATAAAAGTAGGTCACAGTACATCATTTCTGCTAATGTTTATTCATAGAAAAAAAATTGAGGCAATAAAGCCAAAATTACGTTTTTTTGTTTTTTATAGATCCTATTGTAGTTCAGCATGCAGGAGTATGAACCTGTAAGGACAAATGGATCTAGTATGGCAAAGTTTATTGCTTGGAGCTCTCTCTGGCTCCCATGACTGTGTGCTCTGGTCTCTGCTCAACAGCTTAGCTCTCTCCTCTCTCTTCTCTTCTCCTCTCCCCATTAACCGGCTGACAGATCAGTAATAAACACAGCCTGTCACCTACAAGGCCTGCCTCTCATTTACTAGAGAACACATGAAACCTTGCTCTCTCATCCCCCCCCCCTCCCCCCTTTCTCTCTCCCTTCATTCGCTGGGTTCATTGGAGCTGAAACCTGATTTTTGGCCCTGGCCGCCTCAGAAGCAGCAAATTATCCTCTCTGCACCTAGATAGTCCTGAAAAGTCATTCATATTAAATGGAAATTCCATGAATAAATAAACACACACAAAAAAAAAAGTGAAATGAATAACAAACGAAGAGAATCATTTATTTGTGATGTATATTCACTGGTCCCTTGGCACGTGGCCATTACACACGAACGATTATATATACATTTCTACGCTTCAAGCAACTTCCATAAGGGCGTTTGATATGTACTTTACTGAATTTCAGTGGTCTGTATTTTTCAAAAGAGCACATCTAGAGAAGCATAGAGTAGATATTATTGAATACATTACTATCTATGTTACTGCTGTATGTATGCTTAGTGTAAGCAAGTGCAGTAGAACAGTAGTTAAAGGTATGATCTCACGATTTTTAAGAAATCAGACCCTCTTTTTGCTGCTATTTGTTATATTTATTTGTATTTTGTATCGTTATTTATTTTAGCAATAGCCATTCAATGTTTTTACATTCTGTAACCCACTCATAGCATTTTTCATTATTAGTCCAGCATTTTCATACATTATAAATTAGACTCACATGAACAAGAGGAACAAGGCATGCATGTAATCCATAATTGTAACTGTATTCATTTTATCGCTCTGATATAAACTCCATTCCTTGCCGCAGACTCTGCAAAAGCCTCATCAGAGTAGTATTAAATAACTGAAAATACAAAATGATTTTATTTTTATTTTTACTCATGAAAGTGCATAGCAAAGCTGAGAATAGACCGTGGTGAGATGGCTTCGCTTTACCCCAGTAATGATGCATCTATTCTGTAGTATTACAATACTACTAGTACTAGTATTACTATTGTTAGCATCATACAGGAAATGCAATGCATTCATCATTAAGATAAATACAAGATGCAACATGCTTTTTAACAGTGGATCAGGTTTTTAAATATTTCATGGAGCAATAAAACAAGGAGGAGCAGCTATACATGGAGCATGATGTTGGAGGACCTGTTATACAAGGCAACACACTTTATACTGTGCCCTGCTGTTGTGTAGAAATCAAATCAAGGTATAAACAAATTATTGACTGACTTCTTTATAGCACCGACATAAGTGTGTTTGGCTGCACTGTGAACATGCTTCAAGGGCAGTAACACACCAAGCTGACATTACAGAATGAGAGGCAACTTAGACTTATTGTGTTGACTCATATCACCATAAAGTGGCAGCAGGAATTAACCCTCCAAACCAACAGGTGGCAGACGTCTGTATTTGTCATTTGAAAATAGAAAGTAGTATATAATACTGTAATATGTCACGAGTACATATTTCTGTTCTTGTTTAACGATCGTGTTGATATTACTCTGGCAGAGCAAATTTGTGTGTTAATATTCCCGAAGCTGTTATTGATTACATTTGAAATGAAAGAAAATTATTATGACAAATAAGGCTTAAAACAAAAGAAGTACTTTGACCCTGAGATCCTTTAAAATTAATCCATTATCCAATGATTTTGAGATTATATATGTCTTATTATATATGACCTATGCTACTGACAATAAAGAGCTCTCATAATGACCAGCTGCTGAAGCTAAATTTCTCATCTTGGTAATTATATCCATGCCTTTCCTTGTAGCTGGATCAAACCCCAGCAAAAGAGAGCTCTTTTGTATCTGCTGGAGCGCCACCAGTGTGACTAATTTAAGCCAATGTTCATAAAGCACTCGCTGAATTCATATGTAATTCGAGTTATACATTCAGCAACAAATTAAGGGAACAACCATTTCTTTCAACAACAAACTGTGAAAGGACATATTTTGTTTCTATGATGGTAAACAATTCTTTCTATTCTGCTCTCTGAGAGAAGTACTGTGTGTGATCACAGTGAATCATTGATATATTCTAATGTAAATGTATTACTTCACATTATGTCAGATAAACCTCTACAAACCTTTATAGAATAAATGACCTACTGAACTGAATTTTTGAATAGCGATATGGTTTCCAGTCACAGCCTGCCAGTTTATCCCAAGATTGACCAAAGGGCATGAAATACCTTGATTATCAAACATGTTTTGAATATTATAGACTGATCTTGATTAATTCAGTGCTGTGTTAGTTGAATATAGGAGTGCTTGTACAAGAGATCTGTAAATTTTTTTCTTGCTGGTCGAGCACTCTTTAAATAAGGCTTAAAGTAATTTGACTAATTCGTGTAACATCACTCTGGGTATGGACTCTTCATGCTCAGAAGCAATAGGATTTAAATTCTTCAGGGGAATCATAATAGGAAGGTCAAACATCATTCACCAGTTACCTAATACGGTGTTCTGCAGAACAGCACAAAGCAGCTTCAGGCTTGTTCAGCAACAACAGCTCCAGCATAATGTCTAGAAATTTCAGTTGAGATTGACAGTGATTAAAGGTTCAGCTTTCAAACAAATACTTATTCAGAGGAAATTAGAAGAAGAACTTAGAGGTATATAGAAAGAGAACTATGCACAGTTTTAGATGACAGAGAGTGTGGAACAAAAATTGCTTATAACAGGAACAAACTACCTACCTGGCTGCAAAAATAGTCACCATCACACATTGAACTGATTACAGTAATCTGAGCTCAGAATACAGGTTCTTGTCCAGATCCAGAGTCATATAATTAAATGTGACTGGTAGCTAACTGTGCCTCCAATTGTAAAATTTCAGTCATGGATCCCTGCATGCTACAAGATAATGAACCGTCTTTTTTTTTTTTTACCTCAGACAAATGAAGATCAACCTCTCAGTATTATTGAACATAAGTTCCTATGGTCTGATTAGAGCATCTAGTGTGTTGGCATCTTCAGCTGATGTTATGTACCAGTTTTACAATGGTCCTTGTTGTACTAACACCTTAATAGACATTAAAACATTTATTAAAAAGGATTTTGTATAACATGTTTTATTTGAGCTAAGACAGCCTATTACAACATTGAAGAAAATGTCTAAGTAGTATTGGATTTGTGTTTCACTTTTCTGGCTGTGTACATAGCCACATTATACAAAGAATGTCAGGCTATTAAAAACACGGGGGGAATGAGGGATAGCTATAAAGAAGAGAAAAAGCAAATGTGGGTTCATGTCAGAGAGCCAAATAACTTTCAACACTGAAACTGACCTTCAGCATATACAGAAATGTGCACACACACACAGACACATTCACAGGATGTGACTATAAACCATGATGCACTTTCCTTATTACAGGGAGTGAGCCTTGGCTACACGACATTTTAAATGTCACAGACTCCTCCACAGGGAAATGACTGTTCAACCTGAGTTTGCGTCTAGCTGTGTCTAGCATATTATCTACAAAGCCAAGGCTAAACTGGCTGGAGAGAGAGGTCGCATGACATTATTTGATAATTGCCAAATGCAGCCAATGATGTTCATCATGTAGATGTGCTATTTTTGCTGTCCTTTTAAGCTTCCAGTTACAAAGCAATATTACCACCCTGCCTGTAAAGCATGTTTACTAGTACTGACAGTCCCATAACGAACAACATGCTATGCACTTGTTTGCCAGCCAGATCAATCAAAACAAGTCCCACTCATATAAAAACATAAGCCTATTCAAATGTGAAAACAGTAAACCATACTCTTTTCTTGTCATTCTGATGAGGCATGAGATGGGTGGTGATGCCAGTGACAAGAGGATATTGTTAATGTAAGCTGCTGGGGAGCAAAAAATACTTGTGCTAAGCCCTCTAAGGAAAGAAGAGTGGCAATGCCTTGACCCATGAGATGCAGAGGAAATCGAGGAAGAGGGGGCAAAAGAGCCAGGGTATGAGATAGTGAAAGCTAGCTGATGACTGAAGAGTAAGACAGGCTGGACTGTGTAGGTTCAGTGGATCAGGATAAACAATCACCTCAGGCTACCAGGCTAACTTGTATAGCTAGGAGCTGGTTGTGATCAATACAAGCAACATACATCTGCATGTGCAGAAAATGAATACATAATACAATAGGGCATGTTAATTATTACACACACACACAGCACAGTTTACTGCAGTATTATTACATCTCCCAGCAGCTACAGACATAAGACATATAGGATACGACCGATTTATGATTACTTATTGTAATTTCTACTGGTAGTATATTAGAAATGTATATAGCATCTACTCAAATTCTTGTAGAGAAAATGCTAACGTAAGTGAGGTGAAACCATCATCCTGCAAGTACTGTAAAATTAATAATACAGCACTGTGCAATTTACAGTGGTTGTTGGTTTAAATAATTTACAGCTTTCCCTACAGCAATATGTGCCTATGACAGCAAACCTACAACAATGACTATGTTTACATCCATTTAAGTAACCAGGTGACAGTCTTAAATATCCACAAATCCACATATACACAAGAAACCTGGTTTCCATTATCAGGTTAGGCAGTGTTTTCCCTAGGTTTACAGCATTGGGGGGGTGATTGTTTGGATGGTGGGGCGGGGGGTGGGGATGTAGATTAGCCCCTGTTCTGATTCCCCAGCATTGATGTGCGTCAAACCTTCATTCAATTTCTGGATTGAAACATCTCGACCACCATATGTATGATTCTGTTTTTGTAGTTTATCAGCGGTTATTGTGTTTTTTCAAATATGCAGACATCGCTGATGCACCACACAAGCACAGCATGTAGAACAGAAGTTCTCACTGTGGAAATGTTCATATGGAAGCTTTTACTTATCTCCAAACACACAAGAAATAATTCTACATACATAGATGGTTTTGTTTGCTTAATATCAGCTCTACAGTGCAAATATGTTTGGGAAAACTACAATGCACCGCTCCTGGCGTGTGTTATGCACATCGCACTGCGCCAGGGCCACTGTGTGTGTGTGTGTGTGTGTTGGCCTTTATGCTTTAAAAGTCACATTTCCCACCACCGCGCACGATACAAAAAGACAGACATGACGCCGTTCTGTAAATAAGATAAATAACATAAAGCTGTTTAGTTGGTTTAATAAAAGAACAACGTACAGACCTGTTCTACAGGAAAGGAAAACTGAAATGACTTCTAATGTGATCTGGCGCTGTATAGAAAATCCAATTAAATACAATTAACTGTCTTGGGGGGGCGAGGTGCTCCTTTGTATAATGGTAGGGGAAACACTGGTATGGGATTAGAGAAGTCTGATTTCATAAGGTGGATTTTTCCTGGAGAACATACATTTCTCCTATATCTGGGAGAAATGTGTAATAGGCTTTTAACAAGTGCAGCACAAAAGACTGCAGAGAAGGAAACAGGAGTGGAGTACCTCGATGAAAGGAAAGATTATTATAGGGAGCAATGTCTCCTTATATTTAAAACCAGTCTGTTCAACGTCAAACTAAAACTGAAAGTTGACACAGTTTGTGCTCTAAAAATAAGTCATGTTCCGCTAATCTGCTTGGATGCAAACAAAGCAAAAAAAAAAAAAAAGAAGAAAAAGTCAAGAAGCAGCATGTTCTATTGCTATACAGTTCAAATCTGTGAACCATGCTTCAAGAGTTAGTCTGAGGTAGAAGAGAGGTCTGATACTGATCTGTTGCACCTATAGATGTGGATTTTACAGTAACCAGGTTACAACAGTGCATGTAAATACATAAAACCTATGAATGTGTCAGCACATAACTTTTATTCAAAACTGTGTCTATACCAGTTAGAACAAAATCTATAAACAAATCGATATTAGTCAATATCAGAAAGCAACACAAATAGCTTTTCATTTCAGATGTAGTGCAGAAGTTAGTTAGTTAAGATTCGTACAATGCCTTTAACAGAGCTGAAGACCACTCATCAGATTCAACTATTTTTTCCAAGATCTGCAGACATTCTCTATTACAAGCACTATGCTGCATCTCTAAAACCTTTTTAACTATTACTCATTTATACAAAAATAGAGACAAGGTCATCATATCCATTTTAGTAAAAAGGACACAGCTCTGCTACATTTTACCTTGAGTCTCTGAAAAAGCCTTCTCCATCGATCTGGAAAGATCTGAAAGGGGTACAGCTGCATAAACAATCCTCTCAAGTCTTTAGAGGGTTTTGAAATATTAACAAAAGAGCTTGCAGGTACATCATTTTGCAGCAGCAGCTACGGCAGCAGAGGGAAAACGTGTTTGAGTCCTATTATAAATCACACAATACAGCAACAACATTGCACATCCAGGCCCGGCTTGTCCCCCAGCCAACCTAACAGCAAAATCCCGTCTTTACAGATGGCTCTCAGAGAAAATCTGTACATGTATATGCAGGGGCATGCTTTGTGTGTGTGTAATTTTCTTTTATTAATGAAAATATAGTGATCAGGGGCTGTACCTAGCGTTATCACTCTTTTACACGTCTTTTTATGTACGAATGTGAGCATACAAATGCATGGGAATAAACTGATAGAAGATAACACTTTTTTTTTTTTAATCCTTAGTCGGCTCAGACTAATTTCATCCACTTCACTTCCCCTGACATGAAAGGAGTACTTACAGATCTTGTGCTTCCCTTTCATGGGGAATTTCACCAGTAGCTCCTGGGGGTTGGTGCAGATGAAGACGAATGGTGAAGTAGACTCCTCACAGGTATCAGCGAACTGTAGAGGTAGTGGGGGAGGGATGAAGAAAAGAGCAGTTTAGCTTCATCTTACACAGTAGTATGGTCATATTGTGCACAGAATATGTTGAAGCTCATGATGCCCCGTAGGATGGTTATGAATCATTCAGTGAGTGTCTTTGTTTATACACCTACATGGAGCTAGATGTCCTCCATGTCTGATGTAATACTACATGCCTGACAGCAAGTGATAGTTATGAGTCTCGCTGGGACTTATGCACTATAATTGCACACGAAATGATGCAGTTTCTAATGAGGGCAGCAAAATGTATTATAACAAGCACAGAAATACAACAAATCAAACAAGCACAGTAGTGTTAAGACCACATATAATATTTAGGTGTATAATTATTAATTACACATTGAATTGTTAGCCTCCAAAAATAACTCACATCTGTGACATATTTATGTAAACCATTTAACACGCATTCCTATGAAGAAGAGGGTGTTTTATAGCACATAATTGACAGCAGCCCACAGCATACAGAAGCCTAGAAACAGGAGAAAACCTGTATCTCCATGTGCTATTGATTGGTCTCTCAGGTGAGAGTCGGGAATCGACTGACATGGTGACAAAGGAGTCATCTTTCCCATCACTGGCAGCCAACGGCTCTCAGCTCATCCAATTTCCTCCGGCGCTATCAGATAGTGCCCATGATTGTATCTAGCCAGCCAGGAAGCGGCTCTTTTCATGACAGCATGCTTTTTCCTCTCTCACCCCAACCCCCCTTTTTTCACAGCCTCTCTATCTCCCTCAAAGGAGCACTGAAGGTTGTGACAAATTTGGGGCTTTTAAGGGAAATCAACAGAGTCTGCAACCCATCTGTATGGTCCCTGACAAAGTAAGGAGAGATGATAAAGATGTTTATTTCATATTATAGTCCATGTTGACTTCAGCGTAATATGGGGCCAAGTGATAAAATACGTAAACACTTACAGTCGTAAGCCATTGGCAGGGGCCCTAAAAGAGGTCCTTGGTTCTTCCTTGCTATGGCAAATGACTCAGTGATTCCAATTAAATTAGGTCTCTTAGTCAAGTATGCTGTCTCCAAGTGAGAAAATTCCCTTGACAGCACTTGAACAAAATTATCTGTGATTTAGTGAGTTAAGGAAGGGGAAGGTTTGTGAGTCCAAAAATGTGATGTTAAGGGAGAAGGTTGCATTGCTCTGAATGTAAACAAACTCATTAAAGTTCGTTTACATAGAGAGCTTTTCGTTTGTCTTCAGCTTCAATGGTATTTGTGGAACATAAGGCAAATACAGAATATCACATGTCTTAACCTTTAATTTTAGGTTCACATAAAAAAATAAAAGAAACTAACAAAAATGGTTAGCAGTCAAAACTGTCTGTCCCAATTACTTTTATCAAGTAGCCAGAGGGGACATGCATTTCCAACTACAATGCAAAGATTGAGGCTATGAACTGTTGAGATCACACACTCTTCTCACACAGATTAGTAAGAATAGCAGCCTAATTGAGTTTCCATTAAAATGTACATGCATGTAGGAAGACACTTCAGAAAAGAGTGATTTAGTCTAGTGCACAGTGATTAAAGGACTATTACTCGTTGTCACTCATTGGTAAGTTTAAATAAAATCTGGTATAGCACTGATTTCATTGGAACATGTATTGAGGGTCTTGAGAACAGATCCAGATACCTGTGGTATGGCTGCAGCCACATACAACTGTTGTCTAGGAATTATATCTAATTATTAGATCTTATTTATTATAATTCATTAATTTATGTATAACTCATAAATTAACAAACTAAAGGCTGTACATACAGCAACCTCCACACATTATATAACCATATGTAAATGTACTTTTTGTAGTATATGACTTGAAGAAAATGCTGGGAAAATAAGTCTGTATAGCTAAGAAGATAGATATATGTAGAGATTAAAAGCATATGAGATCATTAAAAACAAAATAGTTCAGCCTCATTTGAGATTGCTAAAATTTTTTTAGTTAAACAAGATGGCTGTATTGTCTCAGGTTCTTAAGGAGACAAAATGGTGGTGGTCTTGGTAAATATGACACAAGAATAGCTGCAGCCAGATCTCAAGTGCGCCCATGTGAGACCCCGGCAGTCGCCTGCTCTTTCATCCTCCATTAGCTAATTAACAGTTAAAGTTGTTGAATGTGCTGCTTTGCCGCACAACCTCCTCCACATAATTGTTTCCATTCCATGTTAATCAAAAGGCCACAAAACACTGTGGTTGTGTGACACGCAGGTTTGTTAAAGCCCTCCATATTCATCAGAAATAATCTAATGTAGTTAAAGTGAATCTGCTTATAAATGCAATTAAAGTTAAGCTTTTTGAGGAAAAACAGGTAGTCAATATATTCAAGTGTTAAGTGGATTTACCTGAAACCACTACAAGAACAATGACTGTCACACTGAATTCAGTTATGAGTAACCAGAGCCAAGTATGATGGAAGGTCAGGGTTACAGCCCCAGGATATTATGGGTAGTGGGAGCAAAGTGTTTTACATGGGAGAGGTCTGAGCGTGCATGTATAGTGACTGTGACAGGTGCATTAAAGTGTCACAGTGTGAATTAAGTGTCACTGGTCTGTTCCTTCAGGCAAATGTATTTACTGTTAGGAGTCAGTCAAATGAGAGACAGAGAACCAGCATCTTCTGCTTGCTCAGAAACATCAACAACAATTGGCTCTGGCTCAACACAACAATACAAGTCTACTGTACTGGCCAGGTTCCGATGTATTTTCAGAATATTAGTACAAATATACCTCAGCCTAGCTTGTGTTATTGCAGAAGCAATTGCACATTTTCAGTGTTTTACTCTTGGTTGTGCTGTGTGCATGATTCAGTCTAGTTCTGGGAAAAGCTAAACAGTTTCAGCATTTTCACATATCTATGGCCAATTTGACACTGCTAGCCACCATTTAGGAAAGAGCTAGTTCTGGCACCTCTCAATGATTAACAGTAGTATATATTGATTAATTAATTAAAAAAACTGAAGTGTAAAACAAAAGTGTGGCTTTGAGGAAAGTTATATGTGATACAGCGACATGTCCGAATTGGCTAATCGGGAGGACTGGGAGAGTTCCCGATGGGCCGGTCTGTTTTTTGGCCGCGAGGGCCGGTGTCCCTAGCTGCCTGCACTTACAGCAGTCGCACTTTTTATTTATTTATTTTCTACCATAGCCTCACTCTTTTTATTTATTATTTTACCATAGCCTCACTCTTTTTATTCATTATTTTACCGCAGCGCCACTCTTTTTATTTATTTTCTCACAGCCCCATAAGCAGAATGCAGCCTGCAGGTTAATGATGACGTAATTATCATTTGACTCCCCCGAAACCTTAGTCAACAGCAAAATCAGTTGTTAAGAGATACACAAGAGATGAAAAATGGATAATATAAAAGCGCAAAGGTGGCACTGAAAAGACCAGAATTAAAAAAAGAAAGCTCTAGAAACTGACGCGGCCAAATGTACTAAGCTGAGTAAATTTTTTGTTAAAACCAGCGGAGGTACAACAACACATGAAGATGATGAAACGGCCGGTAAGTTAACATAAGTTAGTTTGAGCAGTGCAAAACAACGATGTCTGCAAACCACCATTGATTTTTATGTATCGAACTTTTTCTTGTACTGTAGGTCTTCAGCAGCAGCAGCCTCTAGTTCAGTTTGCTGCTAACAGTGAAGAGCCAGGTTTGGATATTCATGAACACTAATTATTACAGAAAATAGATTCTGGTACTGTTAAACATTACATTGTGTTAACTGTTCAAATAAATATTCACTGTGAAGCAACACTTAGGCTACTGTATTTGCACTGAATTGGAAATGACGTTATTTTAATATAGTCAGTCGTGAATTAAAGTGGGCCGGTCTAAGGCTTGAAACTCCAGGGCTGAAAAGGAGTTCCACTCCGGCCCTGTAAGCGATACTTAATCAGACACAGTCACTCAGATAGAGCTAGGCTAACCAGCTGGCTAACCAGTTGCTGATATTTTTAAATTTACCGACAGAAATCTAATTTTGGCAAGAAAGATAATTATTGTATTTCCCAGAATGAAAAGTATTTGTTGAAAAAATATTTACTTACATAACATTTAATTTAGTAGTTAAATTTCTGATTTTAGAAAGGAAGATATGTTGTGTTTAATCAGTTCTTCTGGCCAGAAAACAGAAAATCACTAATGCCTAAACATTTTAAAATGTAGCAGGTCAGACCTGATGCAAAGCTTTGATTATATATGCTGACATGGGATTTAAACAGGTAATAGACTGTAAACAACAGACCAACAGAATGAAAACCTTTATACAAAATACTAATCAGCAAAAGAAAGAGGTAAAATTTTCATACAGCCGCACAGCTTCTTCAGAGACTGGCAATTCAATAAACTACCCACTATTTAATTTGCTGGGATCAAGCCAGAGGGGATTTAACAATAACCTACTGTAATAATATGAAATTCACAAGTTCATTGGAAAAAGTAAAAAGAGACAGGCAGCTGGAAGGAAGCCTTTAGCTACGAAAAATAACAGTAGCTTAAAGGGTAGGGAAAGGGCACAGTGGCCCTATTGCTCTTAACACACATCCTTATAATAGCGTAACGTGAATGGAGGCATATACTTCGTGTGAGTCTTTCATCAGCTTTCGTTCCTCAACCCATCATCTGTGTTCCACATACTGTACTAGTCATTCTAGGTACAGTCCAAAATATCATGAGTTACAACCAGCATTTGATGAAAACAACATCCATCTTTATAAAACCAGCTAATATGGAGCCAGGATATGACAGCAGGAAAACAAACCTTTGAGTCCAAGCTTGTCAAGTAACAGCTCAACAAGCCCACACTGTTCCCTCTCCTCTCTCTACAATGTCTCTCTCTCTGGCTCTTTTCAGCTGCTGTCGGCAATTAAGGGCAGCAGAGACAAGTAATCTCCTTCTGGGCGACAGGGCCAGACCAGAACAGGCATGTGGAGTGGGCTGTGCAGTTGGGGGGGGAGGGTTGGGGGACTGTGAGGCTGGCCCCAGCCTCAGCCCTAGCCAGGGCCTGCTTGGCTGCACTCAATCTCAGCCCAATAAAAAGCCCTTCATTGGCAGGGTGCAACTGAGCCAGACGGGCTGGGAGCATGTGGCTTTTAAAAATGAGGAGGGTGGAATAAGGGGGAGGGAGGCACAGAATGAAGGAAAAGGGAGAGCGGGAGAACTAGAGAGTAAGAATGAGGAATACAGTTCAGTAAGAAAAACAGATAATAAGAGTATGAGGTGAGGGACAGACAGGCAGGCAGGCAGAGATTTTTATAGACGGGGAACTACACAAAACCAACAGTAATCCCCAAAAGGACATTTTTGAAATGCTACTTAGCCAATTCTGTCAAGGCTGGTTTCACCCTGGGAGTGGAGAAACAGATGGGTTGTCTCTAGGCTATGGGCTACATGTAGGAGGTTAAAGGGTGTTGTTGGGAACTGTATGCAACAGCAATCACTCTTTTAATCTATTGTATTCACCAAACAACACAAGCCTCTTTCTGGCATGCATTAACACTCTAATAAATGTAGCTGCCCTCAGGAAACTTGTACTGTAACTGCCTTTTAGCTTATTGCACGCACCATGTGTATTATTTGTTTTTCCATCATTGCACAATAGGAGCAGAGCAGCCAGACAATACATACAAAAATACACATACTATACATATATGACTTTGCCTATATAGTATGCATATTTTAAAACACTGGCTCTAATATAAACTCCAAATATACAGTATCTTTTAAAAATGTAATAATATCAGATAATTATATCAGCTAATATAACATGCGGATAGGACTTGGTATTAAACCAGAATCAACTGTATCTGCAATACTCATCTTACAGTAAAACATGACTGATATTAAAGGTTTGGTCAGATTCTTTCAGTTCTTTGCTTATTCTTGCAGCTCAGACATTTTCTGACTTAAATAATTTTTACTTCATAAGATAAACTACTTCAAACAGCTCAGTTCAGTTAAAATATTTAATTTTCTCACACATTTTTTGAAAGCAGTAATCTACATCATTAAATATTCCGGTTGCAGTAGACTAATAACCAATAACCAATTATAACCCTTTTTTTGACTCAGCAGCTGTAAACATTAGACCATAAAGTGTCAAGTGGTGGCTGAGGTCTTTATCTGACACAAGCTATTATTAAAGACACTCTTTTATTTCTAATAATTCTTATATTTCAGTACTACTCCTGTTTTCTGGTTTACTCCCATCTGCTGTTTGCTGTTTATACAAACTTATTCCATCTGTTTCACATTAAAAGCCTTCCAGTGGTTGAGGGGAAATAATCTTTTCACGTCACATTTACTGTGAAATATATGCAGCAAGTGTTGAGTTTCATTAAGAGCAGCCTGACAAGTTGAAAGTGTGGCAAATTTGAGCTGATCAGAATGATTGAAACAGTGAGTGAAAACAGTCTGTTTCAATGAGAAAAGAGCAATAACAGTAAGTACATATCACTTGACTTGTTGTACAGATGGTATTCAGCATATAAAATATATAAAGGGCAGATTTACATGTATACTAGATTTATCAACCATTTGTAGTTTACTTGTCTTTGCTGGCTCTATATTTATTTTATCATTTCAATACTGGCCTTTTTTATTAATTAAACGTAACTTTTAAAACAAGATATCTTACTAGGACTAAAAGCCTATCCAACATCAGACTGGCACAGGTCTATTGCTCAATACCATTTCCCATGACCTAGACATGCCATAGCAGTTCTATTTCAAAAATTCTCTTGTGCGTGCATCAATAGAGATTTAAATTCAGGTTGAGCATTTTGTCTTTGGGTGGAAGGGCTCAGGCATCAACGTTTCATGTAAACAACTTAACGCAAACAGGATCTCTACTGGGGTATGTCAAACAGCCAGATTACACCATGCTTGAAAATGTAGCCAGTGGCATTAATTGGTTTCAGTTGTTTCTCAGTTACACATACTATTTTGTGGGAAACAAATTTAAACCTGCTTGTAAGTATTTTCTTTTTGTCTATGTATGACTCTCAGTTTGTAATATTTTATATTAATTAGCCAATTTTTGCATTTATACAAATGTTATAATCTTTGTATAATAGGTTAAGGGTATTATAGGTATAATAGGTTTAAGTTAAAACAAAGTGCTTTGTATTCATATCAACATTGACAATAACTGATCTCTGCCCATAGAACTGACAGAAACAATGACTCAATTAAACAATCAAGTCACATCAAAGTTCTTGAATTCATCGCCAATATCCACATTTAGGCAATTAAATAATTGTTTAAGTAATATTGCCAAACAAAAACGTACCTGTCAAATGTCAAACATCCCCTAGTTTCAGTTTTTCCATTGTGAAGATTTCCTGCTATTTGTCATCTTAAATAGTATTAACTTAAATATCTGATGAGTTTTAGATATTTGGTTAAATAATGCATGCAATTTTAAGATACTTTGGCTTCTAGTGTAATGAGAAGTATTCCATATTTTCTAATTTTACAGACCAAATCGACTGATTAACAGAGAAAAATGTCAAAATTATTTATAATAAAAATATATGAGGAACCAATAATGGTGTTACAAGTACCCCTTTGGAAACCCTTTTAAAACTGAAAGCAAATGGTGCAAAAATATATATCACCTCAGGCAGTATGGACACAGGCTTTGGATGATACTGGTGCAGTATGAAGATTACTCCAACCAATATTAACCTTCTAATCAGGCAATTATTGCACTCACTTTCTCCCTTTCATTGGCGCTCCCAGTTGCATCACGATTATAAAAATTTTAACACACTTCACCTACAGAATCAACTGGTGTCAAGTTGGAGAATGAATATTTATTAACTAGGAGTGTCCAAAACCTGCTCATGAATTTTTACATTGTTACTATCCTCAATAGTACAAGAGGGATGTCTCATTATTAGAAGCTCAGCAACATACCGCGATTTTCCAATTACTGTCGCTATGTCGGCTCAACTGAAAAAAACACATCCATCAAAATGGCCTATGATTCAGTACAACTACAAGGTCAACTGACACATTTACACTGATAAAAATAATGTTTCTGAATACAATGACTTAGGAACACTTCACTTCACACTTAATTGTGTTGTAGCTGTAGAAGACTTAAACTTTTAAAAATTCCATTAATTTCCAGTTAATAACCAAACAAAGTATAATTAAGTTTATTTATTATTTATTTAAATGTGTACCTGAAATAAATTACTGTACAGTATCTTTTTAATCAAACCATTACTGCACTGGGACTGCTATATTAAACCAAAAGAGACACTACACAGGAATTACTACATTAACTATGAAGCCTTGGTGCATTTGTACGGTGGCATTTAGTTCAAGAACCCACTCTGCATGTCAGCAGTTGTGGCTTCATTACTGTCTTGATGTAAATGAGTTCAAGCTGTCACCAGCCCACCATAACATTATCAAAATTCCCTGGAAAAGAAGTACAAACTGTACTTTCTACCCCCCTGACTCATAAGTGTAACATTTCTGCTCTGCAAAAAATATTGGTAAAGAGCACGCCACACATTAGCCTTTTAGCTAACAGTAGTGCTGACAGGTGTAGTGAAGTCATGTGTTTTTGCAGAGAGAAGCCTTCCTCACTTAGCCCAGTTCCACTTTCCCAGCCATGTTTATGATTTCACCTCCTGCGGTGGCCCTCAGGCAAGAAGAAAACAGGACTGCCTCACAACAGTCACAGCTTTTTATATTCAACAAGCTAACTGCTGGAACTTTCTAAGGAAAAAGCTTCTTTCTTGTACTCACAGTTGTGCTTCTGTCTGACAAGTGCAGGACTCAAACTAAAAAAACAAAAGGATTAATATTGTGCAGTGGAAAGGGGCATTTAAAAAAACAATTGGTATAATTATGAGAGAGTGAAAAAATATAATCCAATGCATGTAATAAAAAGTGGTGCACATTCCAAGCACGAAAAATAAGTAGTTATTATATTTGAGTTGAAGACAACTGCACTGCACTTACAGAAAATCACACAGGCAAACCCTTCCACTTAGTTGTTTCCTTTGCAGCACACACACTGAAAGACACAGCAAGAACCCCTGGAGACAATTACCATGTCTGCTTTCAAACCTCGACTTCAAAGAAAAATTCCAGGGAATCTAAGGCATTAAAACTTCTTATTTTCCACCACAATCTCCTTTTATCGGTGCCACAAATCCAGCTCTCCTTAACTCAGGTACTGTCAGCAGAAAGGCTCGTATTTTAGGTAAGGTAACAAACCTCTTCACAGTGGGAATTTGATTTCATAATGTGGAAATTGAGAAGGACTGGGGAGTTTATGAACATGTCTGTCTCTTAAGGTGAATATTTGCTTTGATATTCTGACGGTGGGGTACAGCCCTCCCATCTGTGTTCACTTAGCCTCTGTGGGAAATAACTGTCTCTTCCCTCCTTCTCTCAAGGCTGGCAATGAGGACAATTTCCGAACAGAAGGAAGTCTGTCACTTGATTTTTTTATCAAAGGCAGGTTTAAAGTTTTTCTAACCCATGGATTAGTACTACAGCTCACAATAGATAAAGTGATTCTACTGATATGTTCCAAAGAACAAACACAGTGAAGTGTTAAACATAAGGTGATGAATAAGAGCTCTTTATGAGTTCTTTTCAATTTATACATTTACAGTTTTGAGAAGAAAGCAAAAATATTTTATAGCACAGCCCTGAATTATATTTAACACTAAACAATGAAGCTATTTAGTGAAACAAAATAAGATAACTGACTGTTTCCCAAGCCCTGTCATTTCTTAAATTACGGCTACGGCTACTATACTTATCAAGCTTTCCCTTCTTGCATGGAACATATACAGTGTAGAATGGTACAGATTTACCACTTGAAATTTATAGTTATTTTTTAAACAATGTGAAAAACTAATAAAAAAACTGCTTCTCATTTCTACCTGGCAAGTGTTCCTGTAAAATTCTATCAGCTGTAGCTAGCTGTCTGAGCTAGCATAAGAGCAGAGAGTGGGTTGAAAAAACTGTTGCTGGCAACATTTTTAGAATTTCCAAATTGAAAACTAATCCCCTCCTGGATCCAAACACTTGAAACTTGGACTCTGCAATACTTGGTTCCAATCACCTAAAGTCGATTGCTTTTTTTAGGGCAACTCTACCCATGAGGCTAGCTGACCTGAGTCTTCTGTGTATAGTGTTGGTGCATGCAGGTTTCTCTCTTGTTTTATTCAACAATACATACATGCGTTTCTCAAGGAGGACACTTATAAGTCCTTGTTTTCTTGGACAGATGTGCACTGAGCCTCCCACTGCATCATCTGTGCTGAGTGGATCCATTTGGAGCATGTCTCTGGAGACTCTATTGTACACCTTTTTAAATTAATCTTTAATGTCTAGGCTAATTTCTTGGCTCGGGGAAGCAAGTGGCTCAGTGGGTAGAGCAGTAGTCTACAAACCTAAGGGTGATTGGTTCGACTCCCAGTCCCGCTAGGCTGCATGACGAGGTGTCCTTAGTGGTGTTAGATGTTCAACAACAATTTCACCAAAGCGATAAATAAAGTAGATCATTATTATATTGTTAGAATGATTTTTATCTATGAGATAAAAATCTCATTGACAAATCTTTTATCTCATTTTTATCTATGAGATAAAAATCTTTCTTTCTCAAAACAAGTATAGGCTGATGAGCTTCCAAAGAAAGCTGTTTTTGTGTGCCCTTTTTTAGTTCTAATTTACACTGAGAATGTCATTCTCTCCCTAAGGAGAAACAGCCAAATATAAATTCAAATTATTGGTTTACTGGATGTTAACTTATTTTAACATCTTTGAACAACTGTGAGGGCCTAAATGAGCAATTTACGAGAGTTGAATAATTTTTGCATAAATATTATTATTGGTATTTAATAGTATTATTAGTAGAGGATGACTCGTGGATAAAGGGCAATTTGAATATAATTACACATTATAATTAGAACTGGATTCAACATGAGTAATACAATTGCTCACAAAAAAATGTCATAATTTAAATGGACAAAATATTTTTTTATGGCATGTCTGAGGATACAGTTCATGTGTAATAACATATTTTCTCAACACCCAATAAAGGCAATGTACATTCAAAGACATGTGAGGTGCTAGAATTATTCAAGTAATTATGCTATGTTTTTCTTGCTACAGTGACTACCAGAAATTTGAAAGCCAAAATGATGAAATGCTGTTGCATGTAAATCAATACACACTGAGCCTGAAAAAGCATTTGATGGCATATGTGCCCAGTGGATGGTGGCAAAAAAAGCTTGTGTGCTAAAGTACTGTGTGGAAAAAATAATTGCCCCCACGCCATTGCTAAATCATGAATAAACTGTGATTAGCCACATTTGGAAATTTCTTGTGCCACACTCAGACCTGATTACTGCCAGACCTGTTGAATTAAGAAATCAATTTTGATTCTCAGTTCTGGCAATCTACATGTCCGAGGTGTCTTTGGACAAGACACCAAAACCCTGTTGTACCGCCGACACAGGTCTAGCAGCTGTCCAAACCACAATTTCCCAAAGGAGATCAATAAAGTATCTAATATTATTATTAGTAGTAGTAGTATTAGTAGTAGTAGTAGTATTCAACAATAAAAAAAGAGACTCGGCAAAAATGGCATCCATTGAAGAGTTCCAAGACAAAAGCCACTGCTGACAAAAAAAACAAAGGCTTATCGCACATTTGCCAAAAAGCATCTTGATTATCCACAAGACTTTTGGGCAAATATTCTGTGGATTGATGAGACAAAAGTTGAACTTTCTGGAAGGGGTGCATCCCGTTACAAACTAACATAGGATTTCATAAATGTAACATTACACGAACAGTCAAACATGGCGGTGGTAGTGTGATGGTCTGCTAGCAGCTTCTTCTGCAAATTGAATTCTGCTTAAATTCTTCCAGAAAATCCTGCACTTTGGGTAGAAGAGACTCTGTTAGCCAAAAAGGAAAACAAAACTGAAAAGGTACTTTGTGTCGATGAAAAGCTTTACTTTTATACTTTTTCCAGGGTAAAATTTAAGCACTCTCCAGCACACCACGCTGTGGTCAATTACATATTTATACAAATGCATATTCTATAGACTGTAAAGACTGTATATTTTAATCAAGCACCAATTCTGTCTGTTCTGTTTTAATGGACAAAAAACCGAAGATTCTATATTTAGGTATCTGATACATCTGCTAAAGACACTTAGCCAAATGCAATTAGATTTACCAATGGTTAACAAAATCAAGTTGTTATTGGATTTACAAAATGAAAGAAGCAAAACTCTTTACCTGTTATTCTCTCCTCATCAGTTGTCATTTTCATGTCAGCCAGACTGAGCAAACCACTTAAATGCACTGGCTATATTCAGAAAACTAACACTTAATGCCTGTGACAGCTGGCAGTACCTACATTGTGTCTTGGCAAAGCAGCTTGCAGACACACAATCTATTACTAGATCTCATTAATGTATTGACAAAACACATGAATGGAGAAATGTGCAAGTTTCATGAATTTCTAGTTTTTTTATTCTGGTTACATAAAAGCTCCTTTCTGCATACATTAGGTATATTTCAATGCTTTATAAATAACAAAAATCATACCCAAAAGTGGTTTGAGGGATTTACATATGGTTTCACATATTTCTAAACGTAAAACGTCACTGAACAGGTGTGAAAGAGCCCAACCATGATTAAAAGCCATGTCACAATATGTGTAACAAAACATACACAACTAAGAAGTCAAATAGCAAATGTTAAGACAGGACCAGGACAGGCCCAGTGGAATGATTTATCAATGATCAATATCAGTCCTAATGAGCTCGATTAGGCCAGCTGTATTATTAAAAAGCAATTCACAGACAACATGGTATACAGGTTGTATTGTGTTGCTCTTTTTAAAATGTTTCTTATATACTGGGAATAAATCAGATTCAGTGGCCTGAAGGGCAAATGGAAGCTAAATATTTTCCTAGTTTTTTACAAAAAAAGAGAGAAAGATTAATGGCACTGAAAGCATGGATCACCTCCCTCACCCCCTCACCTCCTCCTCTTTCACCATACTTTCCTCCCCTCAGATGTCGCTAGCAGGAAGTTGCTGAGCAGACATGTCATCTAGCAAAGTACAATTGAGTTTGTAATCTCTCACCCTGCAGTCGCAGAGAGTCTCTCACTCTCAGCCTCTCTGTTTCTCTCTCTCTAGCAGAGATACTTGTGGTTATGCTGCTGCTGGGTCAGGCCTGGCTGGATAAAGATCTCTTCTCAAATGAACATAAACAGGCATGTATGACACAAGGAAACTGCATAGGCATGCCTGAGGAACGTTGGCAAAAACACTGAAAATCAGCTAGATGAGTGAAGTAATGCCCGTTCTTACACTTGGATGGCGAGGGACATCAAGAATAATGATTAAAATGAGATCTTTTGCAGTTCCCTGTAACATCATAGGGGATGAAACGTGGTTGCTCATTTTGTGCAAAGTACTTACTTAGTGCGGCACTCAACCTTTATTCGTTTTCTCATTCCAAAACAGAAAACTGGCACAGACGTTGGCCTCATGAGGAGCAATTTTGGGGAATCAATGACAAACACCAGATGTAGGGATGGGAGATAAATGTCAAGCATAATGATTCTATGCTTCATTAAAGCTTGTTATGGGGGGTAGAGTTTGCCCCTGGCAAAGCACTAAATAGATCACAACAATAAAATCTACAGAGGTCTTGTTTATGCAAACATTGTTTAACACAGTTGGAGCTATCATTTCAAAGAGATCACAAACTGAGAACCAGAAGACTGTTCCATAGACTACAAATGAAAAAGGCTGTCCCAGTTATACGTGCTGGGACCTTAAAGTTGCAGAGCAATTCTGTTAGAATTCCAAAGATATCTACTCAAAAACAGAAACAGCCAAACATAGTTTTACCACAAAATCACAGACATTTTGGGCTGTAAAGATTCTACTCTATTGACTTAGTAGCCTCCTTCAATATATTTTGTATTATTCTTTATGGGCACAACTTAAATCATCTAGCAAATTCAGGAAACTATCATCTTCTGTAAAATGTGTAAACCCATTTTCACACATAAATAAAAATATTGGGAAATTCAGGTCCAGACATTGTGCAGAGTTATGCTTTCACAAAGCAGCACACAGTGGGAGATTGTCAGAGTCAGACACATTCTCCCTTTGGGAATAACTCTGCTTGATTTCAGCAAGGTGCGGAGGCGACTGTATAGAGCGTGCAGGGGGGGCATGGCATGATACAGTGAAGATCCCATTCGGACATTATCTGACAGACCTTTGCATTCTCACATGCAGCTCACCCGGGTAATGTCTAAATATGTTCAGGGTTCCAGTGCTCATCTAAAAGCAGCTGATGCAGAAACTAGGAATGCATGAACATGATATGAGAAAACCTTTTTAAAAATCTAAATTCTAAAAAGAATTCACTAGAAAATATGTTTATAAACATCAAGTGAATTATTGTGGTTAAAGTACTTTTCTCCTTATGAATCACTTTTTTTTTTTTTTTTTTTACATATGGCATAAGGTACAGTTTGATATCTTGCTCTTATTCTGTTAGAGTTGGAAAGACTAGTCAGCTTAGTAATATTATGAATTCCCTGCAACGTTTCCTTTTTAGGTTCTAAAGGATTGCACCTGAGTAAGGACTAACAGGTGACTTCAGTCAGTTCAAAAAACAGACAAAAGAAATAGGTCAGCCATTGAAAAGGTCTGATTAAAAGAGCAACAAGCATAACACACTTTTTTTAAAGAGAAAAGAAGGCACTTGAACCTGTTTAGCATTCAGTCTAACACTTCATACACCTGGTATTCAGATGCCTTTCTTTGATTGTAATTTATTTTCATCAACAGCGCTGTCTTTCAGACCATCAAAGGAAACCGTGCGAAATATCGTCTTTATCATTATTCGAAGTTCCTGTGATCAGCAAATAGACAGAGAAACACATTCTGTTAAGTGAGCAGCACAAAATGGAGGAGAAGAAAGAGATAATGATATGGGAGCTGTCAGCTTCCCCAACGGCAGAATCTGTGTGACATTCAATGAAGTGGTCTGAGGACAGCAGTGAAATTCTACACAGAGTAGCAGAGCATTTCAAGCCTGGCAGATGGTTCTATGTATTTTTCATGCTGTTGAAAACCTGTGACTGAGGTTTGGTTGGTTGCCATCCAGTGCCTGGGGATCTGGGCTGAATGCTTTCTACACACCACTGCAGAATCACATGATGTCTGACCTCTCTGCCATGGCAAACTGCCCAGCAAGGAAAAGCGAGGAAGGGGAGGAATGTTAGTGTGTGACTCTGCGTTGTGCAGAAAGAGATAGAGAGAAGCCAAGAGGAAAAAGATGAACAGTTGCACCTAAGCGTGCAGGTCTGTTCACTGAGCATAAACTGAATTCTCCGTGACCACATACAACTTCGCAGCACTGACTTGTAAAACATACTGTTACATACTGGAGAGAAAGTGGGGAATATATGAAGATAAAATGATGGAAGGGGAGGGGAGCAGAAAGAGAAGGAAACAGGCACTGCTAAGGATTCACACAATGTTACAGAGAAAAAAGGGGGACTGACTTCCCTTCCTTTGGCATGCATCAAATATGTCCTGAGAGAGAGAGAGAGAGAGAGAGAGAGAGAGAGTGTGTGTGTGTGTGTGTATGTGTGTGGCACGCTGGCAGGAAGGCTTTTAGAATATAAATATCACATTACCACACAAGGAAACACAGGCATCAGTCCGAGCTTCCAGCCGGCCTAACAAGCACGGGAGCTCCACTCTGGAGGTCAGAGGGAGAGCTTGCACAAATGGAATTTTGTGCCACAGAAACCAGCACTTCTTTTAACAGATAAGTGGCTCAGCTTGCAACTATGTGATGTGGTGTAAGCCTCTGGTTTCACTTATCTGACTTGCTGGTGTGCATATATCTACTGTACAGTATATTGTGCTAGAATGTGATTAAATATACACACAGAAATAACCTTAAAGCTACAATGAAGAACAAATTAAAAGAGAAATTTATTAACTGGTTGGTAAAAAGCTAATGCTAGCTAATGGTTAAAAGAAAAACAACAATTAAAAGTAGTAGAATTTGGACTGTGACAGAAACATTATTATTATTATCAATTACTGTTAATTGGTATTATTTAACTAAAACAATAATATACATATATTATTTCTCATCTGCTTTTCTATTACCGTTCCTCTGGAGTCTCCTACCACATACACATTATATAGTATGCTAATTACTACAGAATATTCCAAAGCTTTGACATAGATGCAGATGATACAGTTTTATATATGCAGGGGTGGCAGTAGCTCAGTTTGTAGAACAGTCGTCCATAGTCAACCCCAGGGTCAATGGTTTGATTCCTGATTCCTCCTAGCTACATGTTGAGATGTACTTGGACAAGACACTGAACCCCATACCCTTAGTGCCTATGGGTCCACAAAGTATTTCCCCAAGGGAATCAATAAAGTATCTATTATTATTATTATTATTATCATCATAGCATGAATTTATTAGTTGTAATATTATTAATTAATAACATCACTGTTACTAATAACATTAACTGCTTTACTTCCAGTGTACAGAATCACAATGTGACAACAAAATGTAACTTCTATCTAGAGCTGCTTAATGGTATTATGACCTCATTATTAGTACTTCTACAGAAACATTTAATTAAAAATGTCTGCAAATTTTGTATTTCTGTTTTGACATTGTTAAAGAAAACTAAATTGGTGTTGATTTAACCTATGGCAGTGAGGTGATTAAATGGTTAAGGAGGAATTTGAACCACCACCACACTAGTGGAGAATCACTGCTGTAAACCATGTCTATATGTCAAGTGGATAACCATAGCCGCGCTTGGACCTGCTATGTATTAACCTTCAACTCCAGGTTAAAAAATATTCTATATATTGCACATATATACACACACATATATATATATATATATATACACACACACACACATATATATATATATACACACACACACATATATATATATATATATACACACACACACATGCGCGCGCACACACACACACTTTATATGCACACTCTATATACTGT
>JAUYWH010000018.1:14611234-14681234 GCA_034779795.1 Ctenopoma multispine | reverse complement strand
AAATCTATAATAATAAGGGCAGAATATTCCCTCTATTAATGGATACAATAGTTTAGCGTAGAACATCTCAAAAAACACATAATATTGCATCTAGTACAATAATGTTTTTTCATTTCTTATTGCAGTCTAAAGACAACAAAGGAGGAATTATTCACACCTGAATAATATACTGAAAGAAGTGAATGCTTGCTATTTTTGCTTTAAAATTATTTAAACAATGAAAAGGTTAGCATAATACTTGGCAATACACTTTCTGCTAATTGACTAATTAATCAAGTATTCAGCTCACATAAACTACTATAAAAGAATGAGACCAGTGGCGCTCAGACAGAGCAGTCTCTCCGAAAGCCAGAGGTGAAACAGCCAAGATGAGACAATATAATTAAGTTGTGTTGACTGACAGCAAATAGGATTCTGTATACACATGATCACTTAAGGGAGCAACTTCCAGTTTATACTTGGCAAAACTGCAATTAATTTAAGCAATTTGGTTATAAAGGCTCAAGTAAACAGTTGAAGAGTCCAAATCTGCAGCACTGCCCACATTGCCAATTGAGCAGTCAGCTCTATGCTTAACCACATCACATATGCAGACTCCTTGTAACATTTTGGTTAAGGGTGGGTTTCGCATTAAGTGGTCATGGAGGATGCTGAACACTGACATTCACAGAAAGCAAGAGTACACTGTAGTGTTATATTAGTAATCAGAGAAGGAGTTTTGCTTTCATGTCTTCTGTAACTGTTACACAAAATAAGCCCTTTTTTGCTGACAGTGCATTATATATACAGACAAAGGGCTGCTGCCAATGTAATGTGTAGATATCAACATTTATTTAGTTGGGGAGTAACTGCTATAATGAGGGTTGTGAGTGGGAAATATTTTAAGGCAGTGAGTTGCTAGTGACAGTCTGACCTCTGCTGGTAAGAGATGATATTGTAGCCCTTTAACACACAAGGCAAAAAACACAGCACATGCAAAGTACACTAAATTCAGTAAAACTGTTGAAATGGTAACTTTCTTAAATCAACAATTCACCATCATTTTGCCTATTCTTTATAAAGTAAATTTGATGTATGTGTTTTTTGTCCCATACTCTGTGGAACTGGATGAAATAAGCACCGAATGTTGATAACAATAACTAAACACTATCCAAACTGTGTGTTTACTTGATTCAAGAAAATATGTTATTGATTCTGATGTCCGACTTTTAAGTTAAATGTTAATAGCTAGGGGGTCCAGAAGTCAACACAAAAAAACAACAAAAACAGCAACAGCAAAGCATCATGGTGGTTTTTACATGACACCATTTCACGCTAATATTCCTGCTGTCCTTCCTTCCCCTGATCTGTGTCTATTTAAGATAATAATGACAAGCTGAGACTAAATCAAATACTGTAGCTGCAGGTGGGTTTTGTTATTTGAAATGTAGCACTGGTATCAAACTGGTGTAGTGTACTTTACTGACCTGTTCTCCGAACTGCTCCTGAGAGAGGCAGTCAGTCACGTTGACACAGCCCAACAGACAGCCAGTGGGGTAGTCTTTTGGAAACTTGGGCTCTGCGCAGGAAAATAAAAGCAATCAAGGATCTGCCAACATGCAAAATTAAAGCCATGTGTGCATAGAAAACAGAAACAAACAACACACTTCTTTATTTACTGCGTACAGTATGTTTACCTTTTTTGTAGATGTGACGGTACATGGATTCCACCTCAGCAATCTCCTGAGGGCTGGGCTTCTTGGCTGCAGCTGCAATCCAAAGGCGACCCCGGTGTGATGTGTACCAAGTTCGTCCCTCTACCCTACATGCACACAACACGAAATGCAAAGTTATCTCTACTATCACTGCTCAGATAAAAAAGAAGTTTGAAACTGTGAATTTGTAGATTAGTGCTGTGATTTTGTTTAGAAATCATAAAATATTTTTTTCTTTGCATAGCATCTTTTGTACAGGTTCAAGCAATTTAAAGTGTATCCAAACAGAAGAAATTTGAACTGTAACAAAAACGTAAAAACAACCGTTTTAAAACATTTAAATATATTATATGTAAAACACTTATTTGGGATTTTGTTTACTCCGTACCTCTTGATGCCTTTGACAAGCAGTGAGGCCCATGGTTGATGCATGCTGAGGCACCAGCCCCCGTCAGACATTTCCTGCAGCTCTTTATCTTGGAGTCTCAACTTGTTACGTTCTGCACCCTTGTCCTCTGCCAAACTCTTTCTTTGGTCCATTTTTCTCTTGTAGTTGTCACTGCCTTCAACATCCACCCACTACAAAGTATGTTCATAGTCATCAAAGAAATATTATGCAAACTCAGACTCCATATGGGAGAAACAGCTGTCAGCCATACCAGCCAGTGTGACTGTAATTCAACCCATTTTTACTGATGTTCCAATAGAGTTTTATACTGGTACATAAGTATGCACTAAATAAGAAATATGCATTAACACAGTGCTGAAAATGTTCCCCAAGGTGACACCATTGTTAGACCAGTATGTAAGAAAGAATTACCTACCTCTGGTGCAGACTGCATTATGTTTGGGTTGACCAACTCTCTCAGGTTTTGTCTTCCACCTTTTCTTTCAGAATAAACTGGTGATTTTGACATAGAATCACTGTTCATGGCCTTGAGGGTCTCATCCAACCTGCCAAATATTGTAAATATATCAAAAGGAGATTATATTAAGCCTGACTATACGCCATACATCTATCCTTGTTGCAGCCCTTATTCAAGTAGTGTGAGACATCATCTTACTTGTTATAGTACTCTTTGAGGTCGTTTCCTTCATCAATCACTTGTCTACCAGCAAAATCCAGTGTGATCTTCCTGTCCTTGCGAGACGCATGGCGAAGTTCTCTGAGCTCTTCTTCCTTTTTCCTCAGCTTTTCTCGCTCACCGGGTGACAACCACTGATTGGATTCAGTTGCAAAATAATCTGACTCATCATCCAGAACTTGGGTTCTCCTTACACTGGAAATGAAGTGTGACAGTAAATAAATGGGTACAGTTCAACAATACTCAAAATGACCAGTGTAAGTGTTAACACTGCCCACCAAGCAGTAAGCCTATCGTATTCTTGCAATTCTTTGAATGACTGCGTGTTTTATCATACCTATTCCTGTCATATTCCAGTAGTTTGTCTTTGTGTTGGACAGCCTTTTCTAAGCCAGCCTTCATCTTGGCCTCTTGGTGTGGAAGATCTCTTTCTCCACAGTCTGTCACCACGATCAAGGCACAAGAATTACATGCATTATTATTTTACAGATTTTAGTATTACATAATTCTGACAAGTTTTGACTCACCTCCCATAAGCTTCTTTCTCAGTTTCTGACTTTTGTTGGAGTCTCGCTGCAGAATCTCCTGCTCCTCTTTTGTGCAGACCTGCGTCAATAAAAAAAAAAAGGATTGTAAAAAAAAAAAAAAAAAATGGAAAAAAGAAAACTAAGCCATGGAGAAGGACTGTCAGCATTAAAAAAAAAGAAGAAATATAAAATTAGAAATGAAGGCTTTTAAATACTTATGTACCAGGCTTCCACAGAAGAAGCAGGGTCCAGATCCTTCTTGCTCACATACAATGTGACCACAGCTGATGCAGTTGTTAATAAGTTTGTGCTTTTGGGCAAGACACTCACAGGCATGCCGGCCTGGGAGTAGGACAGCCAGCCTATCCTGGCCCTCTTTAGCATACAGACTGACAAACTTACTTTTCTTCTTTGTTGAAGAAGTGCTACTGTTTTCTTGGGTCTGAGGAAAAGTAATATATTAATAACAGAACACAGTGAAACAGATTTAATACAAATTAGGGCAGTAAAGAAAATGTAGCATATCATCAACACTTCATGTCTCATGTGATAATGAGAACAGAACGTCATAAATAAAGGTAATGTATACTCACCCTCATCAGATCAATAGGGGTTTTGACTGCCTCTGGTTCAGGTTCTGTTTGATCCACAGCCAACACCTCCTGTTTGTTACGACCCTTGCGTTTAGATTTCTTCTGGGTATCTTTGATTATATCTTGTGAATCTAGGGAAGGATATCAAATTTATATCAAATATTGTGAACAGCTCCTCTGATAATATCTTATGTTAATTCTATTTGCATTGTTAGGAAAGTTATTCAGAAGTTCTCATTTTTATACACAATGTTTAGACATGCCAAAGTACCTTAACTGGCAGCTTCATTGCATGGTCTTAATTTGCTGAGAGAAACTTATTTTCTAAACAAAAAAAATAAAGAAAACCCCACACTTCATAGCAGGCAACAGGCATTTATTTACCTACCTGTTAATGGAACAGATTCTGTGAGAAGAAAAAGATTTGTGGTATCTGTGGCCTGTGCTTGAGTCTTCTTCCATCTTCTGAGGAGCTCATCTATAAAATGCCTTTTTCGTCCATCTGTGCCCTGCAGGAGGTCTCCCACATACTCCTCAATCTCTTCGGCTTTTTCAATAGATAGAATGTATCTAGATAGCAGAATGACACGAAACAATTTAATGTAATAACATTTCACTTATCAAAGTGGATGTTTTCAATATTCACTTTGATGCCAGCATCCACAGTCACTTGCTCACAATTGCCTCAGTATAATATACAATATACCAACACTGTTGATGCAGGATTTCAACTTGTGGCATTAGTACTTTTAATTAAGCTAAGTAGTTGGGCACTACTTCCACGTCTCACAGACTCAAAGTTGTGTATCCCCTCAAAAAGGGTGATTAAATAAAGTCCAGCAAGTTAGGAAATTAACATATTACAAGACAATATGCAATTAGAATTTTTGTTTGTAGTAGGAGATAGCTTTACTTCAAATCTTACATTCCTTACTAATAATACCAAAACATTTCTAAGAAAAACTATAATGCCAGTCAATAAATATTTTGCACTGTGTTACAAAGATATTGATCTCATCTCTCTATCAGTGTGATTTCATCTTGTATTTCGTCTTAAATAAATCGTGTTTAATTTGACATTTTATGAAGTTTGTATCAATCCAGTTACATTTTACTTAAATACTTAATCTAGTTGTTGAGATGATATGTTTGGAATGCCTTTTTTGTAGAAAAAACAATTCAATAATTTTGGAAAACTAAAAACCTACAGTGTATTGTTTAAGCGCTAATACACCTAAATGTCACATTTATAAAGCTGTATCAGAGAGAAGCAGTGAATGTATCACAGACAAATAACCTGGCGGCATTTTGACACGTTAACAATTTAATTCAACGTTATACTTAAACAAAGTCCATCACAACCCAGGACTACCTAACTGGTTCACTTTAACGTCAGTTAGCTTGGTGACAGAAAGCATGTCACATTTAACTAGCGTTAACATTTCTTACTTGACGATGTCTTCACATGCCTCCAACCCAAACTTGTGGTGAAGCTGGTCCCCACACCACTGCAACAAAGCGTCCGACATTTTACCAACTACACACTTCAGGCGACCGAGCTCAAACCAACAACACCGGTGTCGTGTCAAAACCAAACTTATACAGTAGCACGGATGTGTTTCCAGTCGGCGGAATAACAATGGTGCACACAGATTCAGAGTCCGGGCAGCACAAAAACGCTTGCGTGGGATTAAGGTTCCCCTCGACAGTGACATTTTTAATCACTCTGTAAGAAAACACTCAACAGTTCTTCCAATTATTATATTATTTTATTATAACGTTGCATTATTGTCTTCTCGTGGATTTGTCAAGTTGTATTACAAATGGCTAATTGGTCCAAATTGCTCTCATAAAGCCAAATATAAATTTTCAGTTTTTTGTGCTGTCTCCATACTTTGATATCTGCTCATCCCTTGTTCCCTCTGAGATTCCGATAGTTGACAATTATATTTCAAAGAAAACACAACTAAAGTGATACTGGACTCCTACAGATGTAGGCTTATGGGGTGTACCTGTGACATTTGGTCACTAGGTGGCAGATTTAAACCGCAGTGAAATAGAGACCCTTAGATTTGTACTTTTAATGGTGAAAAGTAGGGAAAGTGGCGTGTGCCATGATGATGGGGTTAAAAAGTGAAATCTCACATGTAGTCTTGTCTCGCAGTCAACTCTATATTATGACAGTATTTATGAATGAAAACAACCGCTTGTTTATTTTGTTCACCTTGTAAAATTAGATGTGAACTCACTGATGATCAATTATACTTGATGCAACTGTGCAAGAGTGATACTTTTGTGTCTTACCTACTCATAGTTTTGGCTGAAAGTCAAGAAACTGTGTTCTCAGTCTGTTTTATTTACATGTTTTACTTTGATGTACTGAAATACAGAAACAGGTTTTCTCAACAAGAAAAGAACATTTTCTCTTTTCCAAATACAAAAAATACATTTATTTGTTAAAGTGAATGTCACACTTCAGATGTTTACAAGACAGGGAGAAAAACTAAATAAATTAAAATTAACTTACAAAAAAGAAAGGTGGCTATTTAGATCTCACAATAACTCTTTAATTATCACAAAAGCTGAACTGATAACTAAGATCATTGCTGTATTTTTAAACAATAATCAACAATAATACATATTTATAGGAGAGTAACGTACAACACTATAGTATTCATATACAACAAATAAATTTCAGAAATAAGGTTGTGTAGCACATGTTTTGTATATGGGATTAATTTTGGTCAGAAACTAACAGATAAATTGTAATATACTGGTGACATCACATAACAAAAGGATCAAATTTAGATGTTGTCTTTTAGTCAAACAAGTAATTTTTTTCACCATTATTATGTGGATTACAATAATTCTCATTAGTTTTCATTGTCACTTTTCTCTAATCATAGTTAAATAATTGGTTATTTGTCTCACAGTAGCATATTTAGCTGTATCCAAATTACAGCCCTATGAATTTACAAGTGGTTACTCTGTGATAAGACTAATTAGTTTAAGTTTTTATTTTTGTTGAAGCATCGCATTCTGATAAATATCTCAAGTGAAAAAGTCTTTGGAAATGGCCTCTACAAAGTTGGGTGCTGACATTAGGATCCCTATTGTACAGAGGATAGTGAAGAGTGAAAAAGCCATGAGGCAAAGCCTGTCAATAACAGATGCAGCAAATTTCCACTCATTGCACAATGACTCGTCCTCATCTTGGTCACGAAAGCGTCTGGCAATATAGCGCACCTCATCCAGGATCTTGGCTAGCTCTGGTTCCACGCTGCCCACTGAGGAGCTCTGACCTGCAGGAAGGAGAATCTCATCCTCACCTGCTCGTCCGATCAGCCGTCCACAGAGGACTCCAGAGTCAGGAGAGATGGCAGCTGGAGAGTAGTGAATGCTCTCCAGACCACGGATACCAACATAGAGCATGTTGCCATTGGTGGACTGGGAGGCTGAGGTGCTAGCATTGAGGTCCATGCTGGTCAGGCTGCTGCGTGGAGCCTTGTTGTGACAGGCTGAACGCACTCGCTCCTCACCTGGACGCTTCATGCGCAGGAACCAGGCACACCAGTTGAGCAGGATCACTCGGGTCTAGGCATAATGAATAAGATTATGAATGAAGCTTTTGTCTATTTTTAATTAAACTTTGAAAAAATCTGAAAGAAAATAAGTCCAGTCTTTATCCTTTAAATCTAAACAAAAGTTTCTCCTTCGACAGAAATTAAATAAGTCTTTCCTGTGAAAGACACCTAGTAGACATATGGCAAATACATATTTATCTTGACACACCACTATAAATGAGGAAGAACTGACTACAACATAAAAACAGCTAATTAAATGAATTAAAGCAAATGTTCTACAGTTTTAAGGTGTGCCTAAGGGACAACTACTTGAGTGCTGTTAATGAGATCATAATATAAGTCCCAATTTATTGGTGTAATATAAAACACTCACCCACTTTGGCATCTTGCCTCCATCAGGGTCATGATGGTGATATTGTAAGACCAAAACTGTAGCAATTACTGAGAGTCCAACAATAACCATGGTAGTGGCAAAGTACTCAGCTGATTAAAGAAGAACAAAACAGAGTTGAAAGTTTTGTAACACAGTAAAACAAATAAAAATGCATAGTAATAGCATAATACAAATAAAATGATAAAATAAAAGGTTTTAGTATAAGGAAAAAGATAAGCTCAGAACCCAAGGGAGCAGAATTCCTGTCTTGCCTCAAGAACATAGCTCATTTCATGTGCCTTAGAGAAATTCAAATAGTTATTTCTTCATTTCATCTTTTCAAATATTGTGACTCAGACCTCTAAATAAAAATATACAAATATCGGATGGTTGCTTAAATTTAGTTACACTTTGATAAAAGAGAAACCCTAACGAAAAATGACTGCACAATTTTTCAGCTGTGTCTTTCCACTGATAGCAGTTGACACCCATAGTGACTGCTTTTAGCTTTAACCTGACTTACCTATTAAAGGCACTGAGTCTGATGTGGCGGGCATAATCTCTGCAACTAGTAGCATAAAGACAGTCAAGGATAGCAGGACTGTAATTCCTGGAAAGAAGAAGACAGCTCAGTTAACACTTTGCAGAAAGATTAATAAGTGTAAAAGCATTCAAATCACACAGTTATAACAGTCCTGCATGGATCCATATAGTAAAGTTGAATCAACTGAGTCATTGCTAAGCCCCTGGCTCTTGCTGCTTTACTATCTTAGTTATCTTAGTTAACTGCAGGCAAACTGATACATCTTAAAAACACTAAATACAATAGTTGTTCTACCAAGCATGAGCATGTGAATCCTTTCAAATAGCTATGGGTGGTGCATACATATAAAAAAGATAGTTTCGTTGTTATTATTGTTGTTATTTGCCAACCGCCATCACAAAGTAAAGTAACTCAGACATATCATTTAAGAAACAATGCTCCAGTTTACTACAAAGGCTACAAATTTGTAGAACCAATTTTTGCTGACCTGTTAGTTATTTTTAAAAGATTTGGCCACAACACATATTAAATTGGCAGACATCCTGGATTTCCAACTGTCAAACAAATACAATTCAACAGATCTCTGTTCATTCTTCTAATGTGTACAACCACTTCTAAATAATTATATAACATTATACTTTGTGTGCAGACACAAATGGCTGAATCAAACGTTATCAGTTATAACATAGGTATCAATGTTATTTGTCTTTATTCAAACACCCAGTTTCAGATTTTTAATGCATTTCCAGTCTCCTACCATTAATACTCCCAGTCACCAGACAGTCTCAGAATCCGTCCTTTTCCTTCCTTCCTTTCCTGCCTATATGTTCCTTATTCCCTATTCCTGATTCCCACAGCCATCACATCTGCTTCCATTTTCCTCATCACGTCCCCTCATTCTATCCAGCATATAAGTATAATAAGCCAGATACGTGTAGTTCCTCTGTCTCTGTGGACTAATATGTGATCTGTTTCTGTTTTGCCTGTCAGTTTGCAAACTCCTTTTCAGATTCTGTCTTTGCCAACTCCTGCTCTTAATGACCAGCGCCTATTCCCAGACTATGTCTCCTGTCTGTTGCTTGGACTATAGGTAAGCTTGCTTTCATTTAATTAAAACAAGTCATTCACTAGTTGGGTCCTCATAAAATGCACTAAATGTGACAATATTGTATATGCTATTCCAGCAGTTTTTAAGGCTTCTCAGCTTTATGTAGGGTGCAGGTTAGAATTAAACCATAGTAGACATGTTCAGCATGAAAACACATCAGTATGCAAAATGTAGAAACTATGACATTAAAGACTCACAGACTGAAATATTATTTTTGATCAATTTCTGCATTTTATAAACAATAAAACCATAATTGTCATTACTCAATTTTAATCTGACATTTATCTAAAAATAAATTAATTTACACACACACACACACACAAACACACACAGTTTTATATAGTGTATTGGGGGAGATCATGCAACTGCTATACATATTGGATCATGATTTCTGCTGTGTGTTTGGCAGAAGGCAGTTTGGATAGTGGAATGACCCACGAGGGTCCACATGGGTACTGGGTATGCCAGGATGACAGAACAGGCAGAAATAATTTTGGTTAAGAAGTTTGGTTAATGAAGTAATCCATCTGCAGCACTGGGTTATAATAATTTGAGAAATGCACAAACTTCATGAATTAAAGCCACCTCCCCCCCACATACAAAATACACTATCACCACAAGTACCCACCCCCAAATACTGTCTACATAAAGACTGTATAATTTATGCATGAAACACTCCAGTCAACTGTGACAGCTGTGATAAGATTAAACAGTTTTCATGGTCCTCTGACAGTTAAGTCAGTCATTCAAAGTTGATTATCATCTCACTTCACAAGGCCACAGAGGAAGTAGATTAATAAAAATACATTGTTTTTTTATATAATTAGTGATTAGTCTAAAGACAAATGGCATAACATATGAAATTGTTTTACAAGTTGAATAATAGACAAATAATAATTAAATATTTTCAGGGATGTGTCATCTTTGCAGTATTATGACATAAACATTTTTAGTAAGTAAGTAGTAAGATGTGAAAGTCTTTCAAGAGATTCTGTCATCTCATTAATGCAACTATCAACAAGAGGTGACACACAGGATGATCTAAGCAGAAGCCCTTGACATCAAATTAATTGTATATAAAGTCACCTGTCGATGCAATAGCTGCTCAGGGAGTGAATGTGTGTGTGAGAGAGAGTTTGTATTAATGAAACACTTCTTGAGAAGCATTGCACATCACAGAGGTGATGTGGTGCAGAGAAGCAGTCCACCAAACTCAATTTACAAATGGAATCAGATTATTGGACTATGATATAAAAATGTATAGAGGGTTATTTCTGATTCATATGCAGCGAAGGTACACAGTGGTCAGTCAACTGACATGAATGCTTGGCATGCAAAAAAACCAAAATATAATGTTTCAGTTAAATTTTAAGATGAGTTGGCAGCTTAACAATACTGTGCATACAAATTGGAAGGTATGGTATGGATGGATGGACATAATAGTCCTCTCAGTGCTTTGTCAAGAAAGAAGACTGGTTTCTTAACAAAGGATCTGTGCTCACACTGGCAGAATGGAAAACATCTCAAATCAAATTAGCAGACTAGCATTTGGTTCTAGCTGTAATTTAAACCTCCAGCTGCTGTAGCAATGCTAAAATGTTCTTCACTAAATGATAAATATTCACAGTTTTACTAACCATAACCATATCGGCAGCTCTGCAAGGCTGTACTTTTTAGTAGCAAATACAAAGAACAGCAGATATCATTTACTTTTTGAGACATTTCTGCCTTGATCACAATGGTAGACCGACCAACAGACTGACACTGTTATTTCTGTGGCTAAAAATGACCAAGTAATGTAATAAATAAAAAGTCCTGTGACAGATATTTACTTCCTAAAACCTTGAGAGTAGCCAGTAGTAGTTGCTGATGCAAGTCTGTGAAACACATAGATGTGTTCTATTCTATTTTATTCTTTATCTTTGGATAGGATATCTCCTTTACCTTGTACATAACATCAATTTGTAAATTTAATCCACCTGATGAATGCTACTAAAATTAGGAGCATCCTATTTCTAAGTGATGCTGAAAAACCAGTCCATGCATTTGTTACGTCTATACTGGACTACTGTAATTCACTAACATTCTTTAAAAATCCTTAAATTAATCCAAAATGTGGTCTGACTGCAAGAAAGATCATATTTCTTCTATAGTATATTAGCTTCTCTCCATCCGCTCCTTATTAAAAATTTGAATAGAATTTAATAGTATTTTAACTGCTGTTCTTTCTTCGCTCTTCTTTCCACTCACCCCAACTAGTCGAAGCAGATGGCTGCCCATTGTGAGCCTGCTTCAGCTGGAGGTTTCTTTCATTAAAGGGAGTTTCACATCTCCACTGTCGCCTAGTGCGATCAAGTGGGATTGATGGTTTTACTACATAATGCTATATATGCTGTAAGTTCTTAAACCTTACACTGTAAAGCACCTTGAGAGTACTTTTTGGTGATTTGGCACTACATAAACAAACTGAATGAAATTGAATTATTTAAATACCAGTACTAAAAATAAAAGAGCAATGCACCAGAACTCCAGTCTGCAGTCACAGACTACAGTCACCATAACTGATTACAGACTCCAGACATACACAGACTCCTTTTGTCTGTGTGTGTTTGTGTGAGTATGTGTTAAATCCAATTGCTCTAACCCAGTGAGATCTTCTCTCCAGAGTCAGCGGGCAGCAGGAAGACGAGCAGGGCCAGAGTGGAGATCAAGACACATGGGATGAGCAGATTGAGGCCATAATAGAGAGTCCGCCTCCGCATCACCACAGTGTAGGTGACATCAGGGTACGGCTCCTCACAGCAATCATAGAAACGCTCGCTCTTCCTTCCTGGAACCTCTGAGTAAGGCAAGGGAGTGAAAAAGTATGACAAAACATTATTATTTTACTGACATAGTGCAATAATAACACTTGTGATGCACTTTTGAAAATCAATCCTATACACTTTACACACCACTTGCCCCTCTTACCAACGAGATCCCACTCTCCATTGGCTATATAGCCAGTGATATCTGCCTCCAACATCTTTAAGTCCAGAGACCAGCCCCCGTATGTCCAGGAGCCAAATTTCAGGTCACACCTCTGGACGTCAAAGGGGAACCAGCGCACATCAATATAACAAGTGCTCTTGAAGATCCCTGTTGTGGTGATAAACAGAGACCAGCTTTTGATATGTACTGTACTCAACCTGTTGAAGGCTACTGAAGCGAGAGACAGAAACACACAGGTTGATATCATGAGCTCTGATAAAGGGCATTTCAACTACTCTACCATAGAGGAAGATTAAAAAGAGAAGAGAGGTTTTACTCCTAGAATATATGGAGTCCAAGTGCCATCCATCCTAACGAGAGTAAAAAATCCAATATGACAATGAGATGAAAGTGGCCACTAATCCTTTGGGAGAGGCAGGCACCAAACTAATTTCCATTCATATTTACAGTATGAAAGATATGAGACATTAGCAGTAAACAAGTTCTCTCTTCTCTCTCAGTGCCAGGAAGATGATAAACCTCAGCAGGGAACAAATAGAGATGGGGAGCAGGCAAATAGAATGGCTCCTATTTACTGGAATGAACCTCAGTGACAAAGACAGGAAATTCAAATGATTTGGAGCAGCCACGTAGGTCATCTCTGCATATAGTTTTACTCATTTAATGCTGTTGAGTTGAGTTCAAGCGGTGAATGACTATTTTGCACCAATATGGCACTCAACAAGGGTTCACTTGGAACAAAGTTGAAAGGCAATTTGCTTGTAGCAGAGGCAATCAAGCGAGAAGAAATGCAGTGATGGAGCTATTTACGCCAGTATTGATTAAAATGCTGAGGCAAAGCAGACCAGAACTTTTGCGTGTTAAGGGAAAAAAGTGAAGGGGGAATAGCTTGCCAGGGACAGCAGTAATCAACAGCTCTGGCAGGGACGCCTTCTGTTTCACTGTGCTCCCTTGCATGCGTATGTTCATATTCAGATTGGTTTATCATTTTACCA
The DNA here is from genome assembly GCA_034779795.1 of Ctenopoma multispine. Classification (NCBI taxonomy): domain Eukaryota; kingdom Metazoa; phylum Chordata; class Actinopteri; order Anabantiformes; family Anabantidae; genus Ctenopoma; species Ctenopoma multispine. The sequence goes on along the minus strand of JAUYWH010000018.1, from coordinate 14,667,740 downwards.
AGATATATATATGGTGAAATGTTCTTATTGGCTTAGTATTTATGCTATGTAACTACATAGGGTTGATTTTAAGTATTAGGCCCCTTATGGTGCTTAAAAGAGGACAAATAAATATTTTGTAATTGATCCTGATCTGTTTTTTAAGAAGTCTACTACTACTGCAGTAAATATCGATCAACGTCTATATGTACTATATCAGTCTTCACACACACACAGTTTACTAATAATAATAAAACAGGATATTTTATTGTCATTGGTATACATGTATTATGCAGTGCAACAAACTTTGGTTGGCAGTTCTACAAATGTTAGAAAAGAGAATAACTTGTATGTACATAAAAGTGGAATTAAAAAAAGAAAAAGTAAATAGGTATATAAAAACAATCATACAGTGAACAAAGTGCAGTGACAGTGTGTGTGTGTGTGTGTGAATAGTGGATATGTACAGAACAACATTATAGTGTCTGTGTCCTTTGATGTCGCCACGGCGGTGCGATCAGACGCAGCAACTATTAATAATAATAACCTGTACTCAGGTATAACAGCTGCCCAAGTATATTAGGCCAGATTTTTTTAATCTGTGCCAGAGAATGCCGCCATTTGCGATCGATTAACTAGAGGGCATTTTCTCCTCGCTCTATTGCTCTCGCACCTGTTCATTCTGCTGTTGTGATCTGCAAGTGTACTGACGAGCTTTAATGATGTTACATAGGTGCTATGTCAACATAGGAGTGTATTTCTACATTTCAGCAGCAACATTCACCAGGTCTCAATAGTCATTTTATTACAGTGTTACATCAGCTTTCTGAAGCTTCCATCTCTTTGAACAACCTTTACGTACTTGAGCTACAGTCTGAGAGGCACATTTATTGTGGGGCTACTCCCTGTAGCCAAAGATTGCATATGAGGTAAAAGGTATCACTGTGCAACACCTCTGAACACTGAAGTGTCTCTGTAGTTCTGCACAGTTTTACAGAGTGAAGCCTCTTTTCCTGTAAAACTATCAGGCAATCTTGCATTCATTTTCAGACTCCCTAAGTAAGAATTTTGAACTAGAATAGAATTAATATTTGCTGTGTGTTTTTTTTTTGTAATGCATGGCTATGGGTTCACATCCTTGAATTATTACAAATTCCACATCGGAAAGTATCAGTCATACTCACGTGGTACAATACAGATGCACATTAATAACAGGCTCTTCAAATTTGTTGTGTTGGGCTCTTTAAGTGGATAATGTGACATACTCATAATACACTGATCGAAAACCAAACTGCTGCCCTCTTCTGTGTCACTATTTTCAGTTCAGTTTTATTAATTTATTAAAGCATCTTATTAAGATCATCTTAAGACACTTTTTTTTTTAAATCTGGTTATTCAAATCTGTTTATGACTGTATCAAAGAGTCATTTGCCTATTTGTAAATAAGAACTTTAAATAAGATTTTTTGACCGAAAATACTCATGTTACACTACTTGAAATGTAACTGAACCAGTTTCATTTAAGGTTTATTCTTATAATGTTCTTTTGTTGCTTTTGCTGGGAAAACATGTACTAACACTGTACTGTATGTTTTGTACTATATCTGTATCTGTGAACATTTGTATTTGTTAACAAAAAAGAGCAATGATCCAACATCCAACATTTCCAATGACTAAACATTTAGTTGTGTCCAATACAAGTCTTTTGTGTGAAATACTTTAGAACACTTACCTGGAGGTAGGTAGGAACAGGAGCCTGAAGAGTTGACCAAAATGTTGGTGTGGAAAGTAGCATCAAATCTTTCATCTGCGCTGTGGACAACATGCAACTGTCACTATTTACTGTAGTGTTATCTGTAAGCACAGCTTCACACTGTGATACAAACTCACCTCTGAAAGATCTTTTATTAGTCATTAAGCAAAATGAATGTGGATTTGCAACAAACAATGTGGGGAAAGGATGTGGTGGAAAGATACAGAATTTCTCTAATTATTGTAGCAGGTACACAGCACACAAGGTGTCATGCCTGATGCAATATTCCCCTGGAGATGGTTAATTTGTGGTTACCCTCATTCTCCCATGCTACCCACAATTCACTGCCTCTAAATGAACTCCCTAGAGGTGGAGGCAGGGTTGAGCTGAAGTTGAAAGAATTTCTTGAAAAAGAAAGTAACTTGCAGCAGATTCTAATTCAAAGAGTCTCAACTCAAGGCTTTACTCGGAGGGCCAATGACAGATGAAGTACAATGCTTTTTTCCCCTTATTAGTTGATGGGAGATTAGAGTGCCTCTAATGCAATTTGTTCAGATCTTTCTTTTAAAGATTGATTAATGGTGATCTCTGTGGCACTTTACATGAGGGACAGAATAAAATTGTCTTTCTCCCATCTTTCTTATACAACTCTATTCATTAGTCTAAATGATTTATTGCTTCAAAGTGGTCTTCTGAATCATACTGCATAAATTTAAAGTGCAGAGCTGTACTAACCTTGACATGCTATCAAAACCAACTTACCAAACAGAATCTAATTAGTGGAAATAGGGGACCAAAAAAAGGCAGGATGGCCACACACAACATATTTCAAGCAAAGTGTCTCTTCAACATAGTAGCCATTCAAACGGCAGCTTACATTTAAGTATTCTCATTTTTATTTGAATCGTTTGTTTTTTATTTTATCTATTTAAAATAAATTCATTCAGAAGACATTTTACATGTATCTGTACACGACTTGACAGCACCAATTAAAAAAAAAAAAACAACCCCACAAATTATCTTAAATGAATTCTACTTGCCTCTTATGATTTACTTTGTAATGATGTTTTTCAAATGTTTTTCTAAACTGCTGGAAATCATAGTCAGTGTCATTCTAACAACGGTCTTCTTAGCAAAAAAAACTCATTATATTGTGCAGACGATAATGCATGCATGCTGGTCTCACACCATGCAGATCCAATTACAGTACAGCAACTAGCAGGTCTGGCTTGACAATACCTACCTGTTATACAGCAGGATATCTGGCTTCCAAATGAGATGGTCAGGAAATCTCACATTTGTCACACCGAGATATTCCGACGTATTCCACTGGAGGTAAAAGTCATTCCAGTACTGTGGGATACAGAAACACAATGTTCTTTTCGTTTTCCACATAAGCATTTTTAACAGATCCTTTAAACTGGTACGGGGCTCTGTCTCAATTTTGGAAAGCCTTGTTAGAAACCTCCAGCTGGGATTTAACACCGTGTTTTTTAGAGGCAGTAACAGTTGCTATAATGAGTGAAATAAATGTATGTGACAGCAACTGTGGGTTACATCATGCAGTGACATGTTACAGAAGTTAAGTTTCTCTATGCAGGTTTCAGTGGCATCTGGGCTGAAATACGATGTTTTTTCAGTGTGAACAATACAACACTGAATACCCATATTATACATGCAGAACTGCATGTAGCAGATACAGGACCAAGATATTTTAGCAAATGTTTGACCTGCTGCTGCTGCTTGTAGAGAAACAGAGAAATCAGAATCCCCTTCCACTCGAAGTGGCCATGAATGTTTAATGGCAATCTGTTAGATGTTAGAGATATTTCAGTCTGGACGGATACTACAATCAATAGAGCCACACCACTTGCATCCTTGATGCTTAAAGCCATGTGCGGTATCTATTGTAAATAATGGGTTGAGAGGTATTCTAAATATTGTTAACAGAGTTGATCTCGGGGCTGAAAAGCCAAGATGGCAACAAAAGGGGAGGTGAAAAACATAAAAACTTGATATCATGTTGATGATAAGGACTTTTGCAATTGGATTTATTACACTGGTCAACAAACATTTTATCTGTACAAACTGAGTGCCTTTAGTTAAACTATACTCGCTTAACACAATGGTTAAATCAGAATCAGCCTATCACATAAGATTTAAAAGAGACAATAGTGTTTTGTATCTAACTGCATTTTAACTGCATAGGATGGTTCTGGTTTTTCTTGTTATTTATCTGGCATTAACTGAATAATTTGTTATGTTAATCATCTAAAAAATGTGCTGGACTAGTGACTGTGTAACTCTTCTCATCTCATTTTAAAGGAGTACTCTGCAATATTGGTGATTTCATTCATACTGTGATGTTAACAGTAAAAAATGTATTAAAATAGCTTGGAATAGAACTGCTTCATTGATAAAGACTCATAGCACGTGCTGGTACAATACTGCTGTACCTGTTTTGCAGACTGCTGTCTGTAACACTTTTCACTACAGTAAACTAGTCAAGTAAAGAACAATAACTCTGTACTGGATGAGATGATGATGATGATGATGATGAGGCTGTTTTATGGATATTCTGCACACTCTGTTCAGTATTGCTATTAGGTTATGTTATTCAGTGATTGGGGAAAAGATTGAGTGAAGTCCCTGTTGTGATTCCACAGGATGATTAAAAACAGACTAAATAGCCTTGATACAGCTTGCTGACAGTGCAGCAGTAGAAAGCTAGTGTCACACGATGGACAGGCTTCAATAAAACATCTCTGGTCATACACTTTATCTCACTATAGATGGAGGAGAAGGGGAGGTTTTGCCCCTCTGGTTGTCTATCATGTAATAACAGATACATTTGTACAAATTATACCGATAATTAATTAATAAGTTAAAGGCTATGGTACAAGTACAGTGTAGAGAAAAATGCTTGGCTTAGTCCAAAGATAAGACAGGTCAGACTCCACTGTTTTATGACCATAGGCAGGATAGGTAGATATAGAAAACTGATGGATTTCCTTTTATCATGTGATAAAATATACTTTGTGTGCAAGTGTAAACATAAGATTGTGTAGTTTAGCTTTTCTCTGACTTTACATACATTGCACAGAGAAACATCTTACCAGTTGTAGCCAGATGTTGGTTGTCAAAACCTGGTTCTTCTCATCCTGTTAGAAAATGTGTTATAACATTATGCTCTGTGTGTACATATTTATTATTTCTCAGTTTAAGTGTAACTAATAGTGGAGAAGGAGAAATAATGTTATTCAGAACATTTAATAACTCCCACAGTAGCTTAACATCTCAAGGCTGTTGTAACAGAAAAGGAGTTGACATTTAAGCAGTGACAACAGATGAAAATATGCCAGTGTCTATGAAAGATACAGCAAAAGTAAATTTGATTTAACTCTATTTTAATTGTACTTTTTTAACAGAGGATTAGTTTTTATTATAAGACCTAAACACGTGTAAGTTATTTTAATATCAACTTTTTCAGTGTATATACTTTACATACCACATCCATTATCTGCATGAGGCTGAAGCCGAAGTGAACAGTGAGGCTCTGAGAGTCATTAAAGACCGGTCTCTCCAGTGGGTTGTAGTCAGTCATCAGGTCTCTGTAGAGTCTGCGCTGGTGTTTCCCTTGAAGAGAAACTATAGAAGACGGAGAAACCTGGACAGTAAATATATTACACTCCAGAAAAAAAAGAGGAAGACAAACATTGTTAGTAGCCAGCAGAACTGTTGCCTCACAGCATCAAAGACCCATGTTTGAATCCATGGGTCTGCTGGGTGCCTTTCTGTGTAGAGTCTGCATTTTTTCCCCCATATACTTTTCCTAAGTGCTCTGGCTTCTTCCAACCATCCAAAGATGTGCAGTTGGGTTAATTAGTGACTTTAAGTTGATGTGAATGGTTGCCTGTCTCTGCATGTCAGCCCTGTGATAAACTGGCGACCTGTCCAGAACGTACCCTTCCTCTCACCCAATAACAGCTGGGATAGGTTCCAGCAACCCTGCGACCCTTAAGAAGACAAGTGGTTAGCATAATGGATGTATGGACATTGCTAGTCACATGAGATGCAAAGTCATTTTCAATTCCATGCCATACGTTCATTTACACAGCCATGCTCCAGTATAGTCTTTTGTAACATAAACAGAACTGCATTACGTGTGAGAGGGTATTTCAGTTCACTGTGTGTGTTATGTAACTGATCATTTATTTTTAAAGAACAGATAACGACATAAATGATGCTATTACTTCACTAGTAGTAGTTCTACTTCACAAATAGTAGTTACGGTGCTGGAGTTTTTGTGAAAAGTGCAATGTAAAAACAACAACATTTAGCAAACAACACAGTCTAGAATGTCTTAAATAGAACTTGCTACTGTATAATGTGAGCTTTAATGACTTCTAATAACGATCTGCAAAAACTGCTGCAGAAATTGGTGATGTTTTTTTGACCAGATGGGGACTGTAGAAACAAGTGTTCTGACACTGTCATTGCAAACATATTAGCAAACTGTTCAATTTATATACAACAGGCAGAATATACAGATTCACGGAAACATAAACACTGCCTGCTGCAGCCTTGAAATACATACTCATAGCACGAAGGGAATGAAGTGGAAAGTAAGGTTTAAGTTCCTGCTCCCACCTTGTATATCTACTGATCTCTGGCTCACTTTGTAGTTAAGGATCTTGCCTCATAATCTTGCTGTTTCATTAAGTAAGTGTCTCTGGTGTGAGGTGGAATACACTAAGTGACCAAAGGTGATTCAGGACTTCTTCATAGATCACTCTTACATGATCTCCTGCATATAGATCTGCTGGAATGGGTCTGCACCAAAACATCTTTAAAATAATCTGCATTTCACTAAAAAGTTGGCAAGGTGTTTTACTTAAATTATATTTAAGTACAAAAACTGCTACTTTAGCCAGTGTTAGAGAGGAATATTTTAAAGTCGAGGGTGCTGAAACATATGCCGCCTGACAAGACTATTAGTCAAATACAATACCTGGACTAGATTCATCTCACTGTGCAATCTCAAATTAGACCTGCCCCTCATTTTAACACACTTGCGTCTCCCCTCTTGAGTTATGGAGCGATTTTTGGCAGCATTTATTCACTTCACTAATGGCCATACCCCAATTATTCTAAACCACCTATGAGAAGCACATTATCCCGATGATTTGGCAGAGACCTTGATGTCTGCAGGCATCTCCTCATTCCTCTGCCCTCTTTCTCATCCAGCTCTTTCATAAAAAAGACTGAAAGATTAAATGAAGGCTTACCTTTGTCCATGGCTGAATCCCCTGTGAATCTGCCCCCTCCCAGTCCCACCATAATCAAATTTCACTACGAAGATCAGCGAGATTAAATCAATGTGTGTCGTTGTTTCTGTAATTCATCTCAGCACATTACAATTAGACCACACAGAGAATATTTCTGATATGTTGCCAATATGTAGCTGAAAGTGAGCTCGGAGCCGTGAATGCAAGAAGAAGCAAAGTCTTCTACATCTTAATCAAATTTAACAGCCTCAATCATTTCAGAGAGATGGGCAAGACCTTTAAATACCCCAGACATGTGCGCGAACATTTGAATGTATGTGTGCCCACACTAACATGACTTTTCTCCATCTGCTATCTATACTCCAGCTTTCAAGAAAACCTCAATTAACTAGTGCCTGTAAAGTGCAGACTGAAGAGCGTGATTAACCACATTAACTGTCTCTATCAAAATATTTAACATTCAGAGACGATCTGAGTTCCTAATATTTTTAAATCAAACTTTTTAAAAGCATGTGCAGTGTGCATGTGATTGATATGTGATGTTTGTAGTTCTTGACCAAACAAATGAAGCAGCAGGATATGTACAAATCAAGGTACAGTATGTCATACATAGTAAAGGAAATATATGTTGTAAAGTGCATATGTGGTCATTTAAAAAAAACCTGTCCCCTTCACACATGTTGTATATAAGTTCCTAAATTTGCCATTTTGTCTACAAAATGTGTCTTCAAGTCTTCACACCTGGATTTATCTCATTCTTCCTGTCGAGCACCTTCAGTTCTCTCCACAGATGTTCTATGGCGCTTTGGCTGGACTACTCATGGACAGTCAGAGACTTGAAGAGCTGAAGCCGCTCCAGCATATCTTAAGGGATATTTGGGTCATTGTTGAGCAGAAAAGTCAGAGCCTTAGTCTCAGGTCTCATGCACTCTGGAGGAGGCTCCCCATTTCCAACTCCAAGCAGGGCTGTCAAAGCTGTCATCTACCTTTTACGCACTTACTGGCTTCCATCTAGCCACTCCTCCAAAGTGCTGCTAAAGGGACTTTGTCTGGTTACTCTCCACTAAGTCTATACGATAAGTTCTGGTGGTTTTAAAATTGGCTCCTTATCTACTCACTGTATATATATTTTTATCACAGCTAGAGTTCCGTGGATTCCATGGCGTGGTTTTCGTGTTGATATGCAGTGAGAATTGTGGATATAGACAGGTGTGCACTTTTCAATCAATTCAGTTTGCCACAATTGGTCCCCAGTCACAGTCATGAGTCACGACACATCTCAAGAATAATCAAAGCAAACGGTGCACTTGATCAGAATATTTTTGTAAATGCCATGTTCCTCATTTCTCTCAAAAAATTTATCTCAGCTTCTACTTTAAGTTACTGATGAGACATCTCACACATCATTAGTAAAATCAGAACATTAGTCACAGGCTACAAACAACACAAGTCCACAAGTTAAGATGCAAATTAGATTTTTTACGCCCAAGTGTAAATATAAGACAGTGTTTATAATGAGAGTACATTTCCACAAACACAAACCAAAATGCTTTTATGGCTGCACAGTTGCCTCATATAGAAATATAAGTCCTGTCAGGTACCATTTAGCTCGCATTAAGCCCTTACAGCTGCAAATGTGGGTGGTTGGCGACAGGACTTACGTCTTAAACACTTAGTAGCCAATTTGTTAACAAAATTATTTTTAAAATGATTTATAAAAAATAAGAAAGCGAACACAAATACCTCCCACATCATCAAAAGCTACTTTCAATTAGTTAGTTCGTTATTTTACCAAAATCTCGATATTTGGTACAACAGGTAAAGTAGGCTAGTTACAGTAAGAAGGCTGGTAAGTCAATCCACTGTGAAGCGGTGAATTATGAAACACAAAAACTGTAAGAACAGCGTGATCCTCTACTTCCTAAAAACAATTCTCCTGGTGGTGAATTAGTTAATTAGCAATTAAAGCGGATGTTGACAGCCTACCTTTCACAGTGCAGGCAGTGACTGCAGCCAAAAGCAGCAAATACGCCAAGTCCATGATGAACCCAGCGAAGACTGAGAGCAGAGAGATTCCTCACTTCATCGCTGGAACTGATGGGATGCGGGAATGAAGACAGTGCGTGTGTGTGCGTGTGTGTGTGCATTAAATAACTCCTCCTCCTAATGAATAACTGCTGTTTGGCAGAAAGCAAGATTTGTTGTCCCACTGGGCAACTCTGCCCAGTAGCATGTCTCACTGACTGAGCATGAACCAACTCACAGGCTATAGGATAACACTCAGCATGGGGTCGAAATGCTTGGCCATAAAATACCGACTCCATCTATTTACAGGCTCCTGTTACTATAAACTAATACCCTCATTAAAGCTTCCCTTTTCTGTACACTTTGAAACGTAAATGTTTTGCGTTTACCAAAAACGCTTGATGTTATTTCGAGTATATAGCCAGTATTTGGTGCGACATGGCCCACAAATATCTCAAAGGAAGCCACGAACTAGTAGCCATCATATCTCCTGCGTATTCATATTGACTTTTATTTCGATGTCAATTAGCCTCTTTCAAGATAAAAGAGAGTCGTACTGCATCATATTGAGCTATAACATCGCTTTTGCGGCACCTGCTGGTCAGAGAAGGAATTGCACAGATTATTTTTTTAACTTTTTTTATTCACTGTTAATTACTGTCTATATTTTTTATATTTGCATATAACCGTGCGCATAAAATCTCGGAGCGACCAGATGACTCGGCTCAACAAAAGCAAGACAAGTTGTTATTGTTTTACAGTACAAAGCACATGTGGATATCACATACTAACAAAAGTCTTTGTAATTTTGTGTACAATACAAATAATTTAAGATTTGGTACATCTATAACTTCACACTTAGTGCCTTTGACATATATTATAATAGTGGTTCGTAGTATTTTAAATTAGTGTCTCTTGCAGTGTGGGTTGCCTACAAAACTTAGCTCAGGGTTAACTGTTCCCTAGTCTCGTCTGCTGCAATTTGATTGGTCCATTAGGCGGAAGTGCGGGAACAAGTAGGCAACTAGGAAGTGCAAATGTTAATCAGGTGTTTCTTGGACTATTGCAGGTGAATCCCGTTAAGTTTTCCCGTGAACATCGGCGGGTCGGTCTTGGGGACGAAAGACGGGGAAACGGGACCAACGACAGCGAACCGTGAAGCGAAAATGCAGACTGTACGAAAACGTCGTGGCAACACTTTAAACAGGACGACACAAAATAGGTTTGCCAGTTATCTATGATGAAAGCAGAGTCCGATATGACACCACACAAATGTGGCTCGTCTAACTTCTTCGTAACTCATAGCTGTCAATTAGAGCTAACTGTCCGGTCCATCTGTAGTTTGTCTGCATGTGTCCAGAAAACGAACTGGAGGCGCATTTAAGTCACCGTTTGGTGGACATAAAATCTCTTCTGCTGTAATGTAAATATATTTACTGTAAGGTCTTGTAGATGGATGTTGGTGGCTTTAGTAAATAAACAGGGACCTACTGCAAAGGCATCGTTTCACGTGACTGAATAAACAGATGTGATGCTACCATGGGTTTTTGGTACCATTTTCTTGTCTGCAGTCTTCTTTAACTATTGTCAAGTTTTGTAGCTGGTCTTATTATAAGGGGACTAAGGCACTATATTTTAGCATCACACTGTATATAATGCATAATAAGTCGAATAGGTCAGCTAATCCACAGTTACTTGTGCAAAAACCACCAGACTGTGATATAATGGAGCTCAGAATTGCACATAATTATACATACAGTAGTTTAACCATTTACTCAAATGTGTATGGTGGCATTTAGACATAACATTATTTACTTACTTTGTTTATTGTTTGCTCGAATATATGAGCTTTTTAAAATTACATGTTTACATGCTGTCTTAAGACAAGACTACTTTACTTAAGTAATAAACACCATAGATTCTTACTACGCTACATTATTCCTATCATGTATAGTTTAAATGTTGTGCTGTATTACAGTGACTAATAGTTACTATCAATGTGTGTTGACAGCACTCCAGCTATGAAAGAAAGTGTGAAGAGAAGACAGCACTTCCATTTTGATCTATGGTTCTGCCTGACTCTACAGAACTGGATTTTGGACTTTGGAAGGCCTATTGTAATGGTAAGGAGGCTCAGGCGATTGTAAATAGTGCATAAATGATAAAATGGTTGGTTACACCCAATTTCATGAAACAACTAATACCAATAGTTAAATGTTAAATATATTAGCTCATCCTTCCTCTGGAGTGGTTTCCCCTGAACAAGCCCAGTGCTGGAGATTATTTCCACATGGCCTATAATGTCATCACACCATTCCTAATGCTCAAGGTAAGTCTTAACACAACAAAGTGCTTTGGTGACTAAGGACATATTTGAACAATATTCTATATTAGACAATAAAACTACACTACTAGTCCATAACACACATAAAAATGACATTATGTCAGGATGCAATTAAATTTAATTTTCAGACTGATCGAACACATACTTTCCTCATAAGCTACCTCTTAAGTCTTTAAAGCAGAACCACTGTAATAAACTAGAACAGACTGGTTTGATTTTTGCCTGTGTTTCACATTAGCAATGAAAGTAGCTTCAGTTAAATGTTGTGTATTTTTTACCTATTACTGATCGGATTTACTTGCACAAGGCAGATCATTTCTAGATGTAATATGCTGCTCCTTTCAGCTGATTGAGCGCAGTCCCAGGGCGCTGCCTCGCTCAGCGGTCTACCTCTGCATCATCGTTTTTGTCATGGGAGCCAGTATCCACCTGGTGGGAGACTCCATCAACCACCGACTCATCCTGAGTGGCTACCAGCTCCACCTGTCTGTGAGAGAGAACCCCATTATCAAAGACCTTAAACCTGATTCACTGGTAAGATTCCATTTTTTTAACTGGGTGGGCATAGAAAGTATTAAAAACAAGTTGTTTATGATGCTCCAGGTCTTGTTTATTTTTAACAAGCTGACTACACAAACCACATCCAGATCGTCACACTTGTTTGATCCAGAAGAATTTATTCCATTGTGTAGGCGTGAAGCTCATTTTTGTGTCCCTGCCTTCATGGGCATTACATCTTTCACCGTCGTCCCAGTTTACAAACTACAACTGAAGCATCATGCATTTCACAGTGATGTGTCTGCCAACAGCATCTTAAAAGTTGATATATGGGATGAAAGGAGGCAGGACTATTACTATCATGAGGTTTGGCTGGATTTCATTCTCTACCAACCAGTTGAGCAACCATTAATAAGCCTGTTTACCAGCAAAAAGATCACACTTATGTGTGATTATTTAAAAACACATTTTCATTCAGTCCCTAGTAAACCTTTGGAAAAATATGCTTTAAGTGTGTTAAAAGTGAGTGTTACATAAGAACCTTGTTTAGGGACAGGTTTTGTGTTATTTTTGTTTAGAGCATTTTGACTGACAGGTTAGTAACAGTACAGGTGCTGTAGGGAGAGAGTATGCAAGTTATAGTTTTGTACTGTACACATGCCTGAGTTATTCAAACGTGTTTTAGTTTCAGGTCAGTGTTAGTCATTGTATTTAATAATTTATTTATATACAAGGATGCACAGCTACCAGAAATAATCTTTTAATCCCACCACAATGCTGAAGCTTTCCTTGTGCTGTGTCTTTGTTATGCAACTGCACACATAAAAGCCCTGTCAGAAACTGACTTACGCTGTAACTGACAAAGAAATCAGATTTCTCTAGCAGACGTCATGCTGGATGTCATCTGAGTTTCTCTTAATCCTCCTAAACCAAAAAGGATTGGAAATGTTTGATTTCCATGATATTTCAGAAATCAGGTTAATGTCAAAAGTTAAAAAATAACTAAACTTACAGAAATCTTCACAGTAAAACATCTATTAGTCCCTAAGTATAGTAATGATCTTTAATTCAGTGACTAAATACATGTCTGTTAATTATAATTCATCAGGTCAATGAATAATAAGTGTCTTCTTTATATCAAACTGAACTCTAAGTTAAAGTAAAGACACTATAAATTATGTTTTACCGTCAAACACAGGAAACACGCCGTCTGAAAGCATTTTCTGATTAGTGTGATCAAATTGAGTGAATTCAGAATAGATGCTCAATTGTTTAAATGCTGGCTTGTTATAAGAGCAAAACTAAACACTTTATTTTACTTTATATTCAGATTTCATGTGCACAATTTATGTAGAAAGCAATAATGGTCTTCTGTCAGTTAAGTATTAGTTAATTGTTATTTACTGCTGATGTTCTGTGAAGGTTCACCATTGATAAAGCATGTTTTAAATCATCATATTTTACTCATACTGAAATAATGCTGTAATGCATGTGATCATCTTGCATTGACATAACATATTAATTCATTTTCATTTTGTTTTTGTTATGTTCCCCTTCTCATCATATAGAGTTTTCCTCTAAATTGCCTCCCTCTATTGATGTGATTTTAAATTGGCTTTAAGCTGTGCAGATTGTATGTGAACAGTAGGTGGCACTGTTTTATCAGGCAAAGAAAACAGGAGGTGGCTGCAGTCCTACTTTAACACACCTGTTAATGCTCTTATACTGTTGCTACCTAGTAATAACTCAGGCTCCTTGTTCCTCTTTCCCACACAGATTGACTCCTTCGAGCTGCTGTATTATTATGATGAACATCTGGGACATTTAATGTGGTACGTGTTATTTGTGCATACAGCACACTTCTGGGAAATAACTGGAAGGTATAATACAGGTTCAAATTGTTGACAATGAACCTATGTTTGTTTTTTTCTATTTCACTTTTCAAATGATAAATCTGGTTTATATGAGTGTTGTGTGTTTTGAAAACACATTATAAGGTTTCTGGAATCTGTGGTTATTTCCAATCTAAATACGAAACAGATGATCACACTGAGCTCATTTTAAGACCTGTGGTGATAGTTTACACCAGATGTGTGAAGCTGAGCAGATTTAAAAACAAATGCTACAATATGCACAAGCAGACTCTGAGCTGTTTTGTCTGATAACTAAGTTTATTTGTGGGATTGTAAGGAGGTTTATAAGAATTTAATAAGTTGTAAGGTGGTAGAGGTAAATCTGTCTGTGTTTTATTTGCACAGGGCTTTAGTTTGATGTGCAGGTAAATGGTTCGATCAGCTGATAACGCTCCCAGCATAACATCTTCACTCTGAGACTGACAGAATTTCAGTTAGCACGCGATGATACTGCTGCATTGTGTGTGTTCAGCCTGACGTAGCTGTGGTTTATATATTGCACCTCTGGACAGAACACACTGTCTCTTCCTGCATTTTATGCATATGCATTAATCGACAATGATACAGTGCATTGAGATGCCATCTGAAATTAAATTCTGATGGAATTAAAAACACATTTGTTAGAAAGTTCCCATAATGATATTGTGGGGAACTTTTGTTGCATGCTATACGCCCATTTCCAGTTTTCCAGTTAATTGCTTAATTGCTCAATTAAGGCAACAATGTGAGAAGGGAGGGACTTTATGATGGACCATTCCAGGAATATCTTTCATTTTATTTTGGCTTCATGAACTTTGTTAATAGTCTTGCAGAAGATGCATACTGAAAACTGAATAGTCTATTAGTAATAATAGTAATTAGTCAGCAGCACGTTATTATAAAATGCAGATATTATTAATTAATACTTCTGGTCAACACATTTCATGACTGTGATCTAAGTGATCTTCAGTCAGTCCTGTGTTCTTCTGGCTCAGCTGTGGCTCTGACAGATACGTTTAGGTTTTTAAAGATTATGGAACTAGCCTCAAGACAACAGTGTTTTTTGACCTTAAACCCTGATTGTTTGGTATTTTGGTATAAAACAAGCTGTATCTTAAGTTTTCTCTCATTCTTTTGTTAAACATTGAAGAAATATATGAATCTCAGTCTCAAAAATACAGTTTCCAAGAGACTGCCTGTGATTTTATTTTAGGTATATTCCTTTCTTCATCACTCTTTTCATCTGCTTCACTGGCTGCTTCACTAAGGCCGAAGAGCAGAAGAAGATTCCCATTTGTGGCTGGCTGTTGCTGGGACCCAGCGCCCTGTACTATTGGTCAGTCGTCCTCTCACATCTTTTAAAACCTGTGTTTTTCCATGAATATGTTACATAAATATTTTGTCCAAAAAATGTTGTCTGTTGAAAAGAATGTTTAAAGTCAATGCATAAATCTTTGTAGTAGCCTGTATTATATACAGCTAACAGTGAAACCTGGTGTATTTAAGTAAAGATGTCTTACTTTACTTTACTTTACTCGGCAGATGCTTTTATGAATTTATTCTGTAAATTCTGAGTTACTACAACAAAGAGCCCTGATAAGGCGTAACTCGTCAAGACAAAGAACATGCTTAGGAATTGTTTAGTGCTAGACAATTATATGAATGTGTGTGTGTGTGTGGTAGACTCACTTGAAGTACAAGTGAGTTTTTAAATGTTTTTAAAGGTCTTCCTGCTCTCATACATAAGATGTTCTTTTTTATTTCAAAGACGGCAAGTAGAGGTTGATATGTGCAACAACAGTAGCAAAAGCCAGTGAGAAGATTTTTGACATGAAAAAAATACAGTATATAAATGATATAAATGAAAATACACTACTACTACATGTGAATTTACAGGATTAACCATCTATTGTTATTACATTGGCAGTGGTTTATCATACTAATACAGTATAATACTTAAATGAAGAGATTATGTCACGTGTTCATAAGCTAGAAGGTAAAACAATGTTTCGTTACATAACGAAGGGATTAGAAAGGATAAAAAAACCTCAATGGCTTAAAACTTAAAAATGTTAAAATATTACTGCTGCATTACCAGTTAAAATTAACTATTTCCAGAGGAATCAAATCAAAAAATAAAAATGAATTTCTAACAATGATTTCCATCCCTAATAAAAAAGAAATATGAATGCTTTTCCTTCTTTTGTCTCATGATTGACAGTAAACAGCGTAATGTTATGTGGGAACCATTATAAAACCACTCACATAATAACAAAAGGTTTGACAAAACTAATTTAAGTTACCATGTTTGCAACACAGTTTAATGTTTAAGGACATTTTATTTTGTACTATACAAAAATGAACAACATGAGATGGATCCTTTGTAGGAAGTGAGAACAGATTCTGATGTTTCCATCTTCACTGTGTGCACAAATTGAAATCGAGGAGAGCGAGGACTTTTATAGAAATGTGACTGTTAAGTGAAAATGTAAAAGTTTCCTGCGACAGTACAGAGCAGTGTGGTGCTTGTGTTCAATATAAACAAAAGTTGGTGAGTTTCTGACATCTACTTTTCTTTCATGTGTTCAAGGTACCTGGTCACTGAAGGACAAATCACTGAACTCTTCCTCCTCACCTTCCTTGCTATGGTCGTCATGGTGATACATCAACACTATAAAGGCCTCAGCCCAGACAGTAATGGACTGTTCCTCTTCTGTAGTTTCAGTGTTGCTTTGCTCCTGGTGGCTCTGTGGGTAGTATATCTGTGGAATGACCCTGTGCTACGCAACAAGTACCCTGGGTTGATTTATGTACCAGAGCCCTGGTCCTACTACACTTTGCATATCAAGAACCACTGACTCACACCTGTCCAGATCTTTGCTCCTCTGTGTTTGAGGAAAAGGTACCTCAGTTTGTCATTTCTAAATGTCTGCATCTGTACTGATAAACACAGTGTTCTATCTTCATTCTGCAATCAAATGTGTAAAACTGATTAGATCCTGCAACACGAGTCCCATCATATGATATACAGCAGGGATAGTGTCATTGAGCTTTCACACTACTCACAGACACGTTTAGCTTAACACCTTTAAACCAAAAAGTCTACTAGTGTTGTCATCAGCCCTAATGTAAAGTGTCATTTTCTATTAATTGAAGGTGAAAATATAGCAGGAATTAACTTAAAGTACTACTCAAAGCCTTTACTGCATTATTTTTATATACTGTATATAAGTAATGTACAATGTTACAGTGTTGACAATGACAGTTGTTCAGATGCTTTTACATTATTTAGGTCAATAAAACACAAAGAGCAGATGAAAACTTTCTTTGCTAATGTTATACATGCTAAACATACACATTTGTTTTACTGTTCTTCATGTAAAATTGTGATAAATGTTTTGTACAGAATATTTTCTTTGTTGCTTGGAAAATACTGTTAAGGTACTGGTTTGATTTTACACATGTTTATATAAATAAAACATTTTTAATGGCTATTTTATTTGCTTATATATTCTCTTAACTTATCTTATAAGTTATCTGATTTGACACATGATTATTGAAAATTCTGCTCTTTATATGTTTACTATACTACTTTACACTACTACATTATAGTACTACACTGTAGTACTATACAGTTAGTGAACTGGACCTTTTATTGTGGGGAGTGGAAAGAGAAAGGACAATGCAGCGCTGTGGATCTGGTATCTGTGTTTCCACAGCAACTCATATTAAATTACTTAGGTGGACTTTAAACATAGGTGGAGGGACAGGTGACGCAGGCTTCATAAAACTCTACTTCCTGGAAAGAAACAAAGCAACTGCACAAATGGTAAAAGCAAGAAATCATTTTGATTAATCCCTTTTTCATATGTTTTTCTTATCTAACAGCAATTATTGTGTACTTACCTGCTGTGTCATATGCTGTTGTCACCTTACAGGCTAAATTCTTCACACCAGTTCAAATCAATGGTAAGATTTCCTATAGCTCTGACTACTGTCTTCTATCTATTCCTTTTTCAATATTTAAAATGTCTCTTTCACATTTATGGAGAAAAAAAATAAAGTTTTGTCAGTCTTGTTCAGTCTTACAAGTCCCAGTGAATTTACTGTCGGTGTATTTCTAACTTAAGCTGATAATGTGTGAAGGATAAATTACTGGCAATGTTCCTCAGGAAATAATACAATGCAATAAACTGTACCAGTGTCATTCTATATTTTTTCCTCGCAGAGATCAAGGAGTGTTTCTCCTTGTATGATAAAAAGCGAAAGGGCAAGATTGATGCCAAAGACCTGATCACAGTTATGCGCTGTCTGGGTACAAGCCCCACGTTCGGCGAAATTGAAAGACATCTACAAGTTCACAAAATCGGTAAAGTACAGCATTCAGTAGATCTTATTGTGTTTTGTACACATGACTGTACAGGACAAGAGATGCAGTAACAGAAATTTCTTTTCATCTGTCTTCTTTTACCCATGATCAGGGTCACTTCCTGCTTATAGAGAACTGCTTTTGTAAAATGTACTGCAATTTTTTCTGTATACATTATCGTTATTAGACTATTGGAAAGTCTTGAGTTCAACTCAAGCATTTTTATTTCACAACATGGCACGTGCCTTCCTGTTGTGATACTTGTTAAATCATGTTTAGAAAAGACAGGTGCGCTGGACTTTTCCACATTCCTGACAATGATGCACAGACAGATGCAACAGGAAGACCCCAAGGCAGAAATCCTGGAAGCCTTGAGGATGACAGACAAGCAGAAGAAAGGATACATCCATGCGTCTGAGCTCCGAGCCAAGCTCACTATGTTAGGAGAGAAGCTCACAGACAAAGAAGGTAACAGACATGATTAAACCCAAGCTGATAATCTGTAGTGTGTGAACAGCTTTGAACATACAGTATGGTTCAGTTACAGTCTGTAGATCTGTAATTCTGTAATATAGTGTGCTGGATTTTAAATGACACTGAGATTAAAGTGCTGTATTTGAAAGATGTTAAGACCAGCATCCTGCACTATAAGCCCAATAATTAAACACCTCAGAGTCTAACCGGATGAAGTAGAGTTGAAATAATGAATAACATTTCTCTGTTCTAATATTTTCTGACAGCAGTGAATGTCAAATAATAAATATAAGGGATACAAACTGAGTTTAAGAAGGAGCAGGTATAATGAGGTTCATGTCAGAAAAGACTGTAACTGATGATTGTAAAGAAGAAATAAAGATCAACATACCTGTATAATTTATCCTCTGTCAACCCGACCAACCTGACCTCACCATATTTTCTCATCATTTACTCCATTTACTAATTTTCTCAGGAACTTTACTGCACTACCTGCCTCCTGCCAAGAAACTAAATGCATTGTCACAGATGCGGTTGCACTGTACTAAGCTGTATCTTCAGAAGTATTTTTCTGTAGACAGATTAACTTTCTACTTTAAAATGCTACTATGCTGTGGAGAAAAGTAGCAGTAAGCAGTACACTTGTGAATATTCTGAATATCTGATCTCTGAGCTAAGCTACAGTAAGTTAACTGACTGCTGGCTGTACAGTCAGTACACATTTAGAGTACTATAGATTTCCTTGTCTAAGATTTAGCAAGAAAATAGATAAATGTGTTTTCTGGGTGCTGTGCACATAGAGAAGTTTGTATTTAAATGAAACTCAGCTGCTTCTCCGTGTGGAGTCATCCGTCAAGTTGTTCGAAATCCCAGACTCTTTCTGCAGAGAGTGATGCCTCTCTCTAAAAAGCAGACAAGCTGTTCTGCTCCTGTAACTGTATTAAATATAAACAAGCGTGATGAAGATGATCTCCGGTTTCAGTATTCAGGAGCTTAACTTTGAGAAGAACGACTTATTTAGATGCCAGACCTCTAGCACAACAGTGAGGAATGGCAATCAAAACAAATGAAAAGGTGATGATGACTGATATGAGTGAATATAAAACAGACAGGTGCCAAATTAAAGGAAAATCTGAATAAATGAGTGGAGAAATGCAGATGCTTTTACTCAGGTGCCCTGCATGGTACAGCTAAGAAAATAACATCCAGAATCTGGTGGCTGTGTTAAGCTGTGGGGGGGATTTTTCTGACATGTTCCTGTTGGAGGGGAAAATCCCTTTAAATCAGTACAAAGTTGTTCTGAGTGATCTTCATGATCCTATGATAAAACATTGCTGTCCTCATGGAAATGGTCTTGTCAGTCATAGAACATTAGGGGTCACTGAATAGTTTGAGTATGAAAATGATGTGAATTTTATGCTACGGTTTTTGCAGCCACCAAATCTCAACCCAGTTGAACACCAATGGAAAAGTTTGGACTGAAGTGTTAGACGCCATATGAGGGAGTATTTGAGAGAATGGTGTCCATCCCTGGAGTAGAGTCTGTAGACTTCATTGATTCAGTGCCAAGGAGCACTAAAGCTGTTCTAGTAGCTGGTGGCCCAACAATTTATTAAGACACATTTTTAAGACACATAACTGTCTGTATCCACTACTGTAAATTGTAGTAAGTAAAGGTGCCTCAAAACTGTACAAATATATACATATACATTCGAGCACTGTGAAATAAAAAAAACAACAGCAATATTGACACTATACTCTTAATAAGTTTACGGTCACAAATTATTACATTCACCAAATTAGAGACTTGATGAGCATTTAAAAGAGCAAGAAAAAACCAGTATCAAGGAGATTTATTTCTGTTTTGTTATTCTTTAAACATATTTAATTTATTGACAGTTCTGGGAGTAGCAGAAACACTCACAGGTTGGTTATAGTTATAGTTGCCAGTTCTACACTCTGAAGGGTTGTCAGACAGTCAAAAACTCCCACAGGCAAAGACCAGTGGAGACTAACATCAAACTGTGTTTGACTGTATTTACTTTGGAATCTGAATAACTGTGGAAAACAAATGAGTTTTCAAGCAGTACTCTGTCTCTAAAGCTGTTTTCTTTGTTGTTATTTTTCTAGTGGATGAGCTCTTCAAAGAGGCAAAGGTCAAGTCAAATGGGATCATCAACTATGAAGAGTTCACCCAGATGGTGACGCTGCCACCTGTTGATTACTGATTTTTTTCCAAGGGAAAGAAAACACTTCAGAACAACAGCTGTGGTGGGAACTGACCTTCAAGTTGTAACATGCAGTGATACATACTGTAATAAATCTACATGAGAGTGGCATTTCAGTACTAGCAGACTAATGAGACTGAACATGTTCTTAAATGATTCCTTCATTATTTTATTTAATGCATAGCATCTGCTCAGCACCATAAACGCTAGCTTGTATTGTAACTGAACACATATTGAAGTGCTGCTATTCTACTGTATTGTAACTTACCTATATAATACGTTTTTGCATGTTGTTCCTTGGATCTAATTTTAAAACACCTACACCTTCTTCTCATCATGTGGCACTGTCAGCTTTTCACACATTAGTATTAAACTACATCCTCTTCATAAGCCTGTGTGTTAAAAGCTTTGGAGTTTGAACATTTTTATTAAAACCTTCAGTCATATTTTCAGCCACTGCCTTAAAATATCACTTTTATTTAGTAGTATAAAGCACAGTATACTATAAATGTCCATATGTACTAACATATCACGTATTACTACATGAATAACATTTTCTCAAAAACAGGTAAATGTTGTAAAGCCTATTAACAGTTTATTTAAATAAACTTTACAGCGGGAATGTGTTAAGTAATTGTAGCCGACCGATTGCTTTGAAAATGTGTTTAATGGCTACTATAACAGCAACAGTGTATCTTTTCTATTTGAATAATATTGTACATAATAACTGTAGGCATGTAGCCACATGGCTAGAGTCTTGATTTTGTGCTTAGAAACCAACATAATCAAATATACAAAAAAAGACAAAAACCCACAAACAATCAGTTCAACAAACAAAAAGATAATATCTTAATTGTGTTGGAGGTTCGCATAACCAATGCAGTTAAATATCAACTGTACAGTATTTGAGTGTGTGAATATGTCAGTAAAATTAGCCATAAGTCTGGTTCTGCTAGAGGTTTCTTCCATTAAAGGAAGTTTTTCCTCTCCAATGTCGCCCAGTGCTTGCTCAAGTGGGACTTGTTGGATTTTCTACATTATTCTGTGTTTACTTATATTTTCTAAAAGCTTTAACCTTACAATGTCAAGTGCCTCAAGATGACTTTGTTGTGATTTGGCGCTATACAAATAAAACAGAATTTAATTTAAATGAATTAAAATGTGAATGCAACTGTCAGATACAAATGTAACTGAAGCCCTTGTTATAGCCCTCCTATAATTGTTCAATTAGTTGAACAACAAGTGTGTCAGGCTCCTCTTCAGTCTCCTAAAAAATATATAATATATATTTGTGGGGGATTTTATTGCAACTGGATTTGTCTGAGATTCTAGGTTATTCAGTTGTAGTAGTTATTCTCAAGTGCTCTGGAATGGAGGCTGAAACATCTTCATGGAACTAAATGAAGTCCAGTTGCCACTAAATAACCTTTTTTGGGTGCGAATGGATTACATTTTCTGTTAACAAATTGATCATAAGTTTGCAATTAATGTAAATCACAAGATTGATACATATTAGTGAAATGTACACAGGCAACGTATTTTTGTTCATTCAATTCAATCTTCAATCTGAAGCGCTGTTTGCAGGATCAGCTATAGCCATCAGTTAGTTAGTACCCAAATCAGATCTGCCAGTGACAGCTGTAAAATCACTACTCAGCTCGGACGGAAAAATACAATTTGGTAAAATTTTTGTTTGACAAATCTTTTACTGTTATCCCTGTAAACTCCATATGTGCTGCACTAAAATTTAAAGCTCGACAGTATAGCACCAATAATCCCAGGAATGAGAGGTTTACTGTATAATCTATGATAATCTTGAGGATAACTTCAAATGGATGTTTCAAGCTATCAAATGGAACAAAATTACAGTACTGCTTGTTATATCCTTAAAAATATCTTTCTGCCAAAAACAGACCTTTGTATGTACTGTATATATGATATAAGTTGTATTTAATTTGCCTAAGGATGACAGTCAGCTATGTGGTTTTTAGATTATCATCATTAATCAACATTAACAAAACCACAACTCCAGAGGCATTCCACTTTTCTAGTAAAAGGGTTTAGTTTAAGGCCCAAGTGCTGCTTCTAGAGTGTCTGTCTAGAGTCTATAGGCACCTAATCTTAATTTGTAGTAGTTTACAAACACATAATATTGATTTTTTTCAATTTTTTCTCAAAGTTTTTTTAGTCAACATAGCAAAATGCTTTTCTACAGATTAATTAAACACCATAAAGAAATGCAGGAGATTACAATGGCACTGCAGATGCCTCGGCTGGGCTGCAATAATAACTTTGAGATGCTTTTCATTTCCTGCTGAAAAGACTGAACTGCAGCCTACAAAATACAGCCTACGTGTCAGTGCCAACAATGGTTCTGAATACAGGAACAAGCATAAGAGATGAAAGCATGACATGTCACAAAATGTTTCCCAAACTCAAAAAGACATGGCATCTAAAAACCACAGTTGCAAAAGTATAAAAGACTGTATAAATTCAATTTCTTCATACACTTTACTAAACCTAATGTTGTATGATACTGAGGTTTTCCATCACTATTATGAAATGCTGAATTTTACTCACATTTCAATCAAGTGGTAATTATTCAAGTAGATAAGGCACGAGGCCTGCAAATACCTGACCCAAACTGTGTGAAGCCTGTGTCCTCTAGCACCAACTGTGCCCTGCAGCTTTTCACATATACATTCACATTTTAAAATGTGCATGGTAAAGCCAAAGTGTGACATTATACATCTGCTACGGATATAGCTGCTTCAAAAAGGCTTTTTACAAGCTGCTGTGGACAAGACCGATGGAGCGTTTGCTGAAACCCTTCCCCTCAAACAGCCAGTGTCCAATCATTCTGTAGAATTCACAACCTAGAAACAGGCTTTTCAAGTCTTGATCTTTGATCTACACATGTTGAAGTGATGTTAGTATGGTTGTGAAAAATCTTTCTTAGCATTTAGTGGACTGAATTATTATTTTTTCCATTCAGATAGCTAGAATCTTTGGGGAGATGATTATTTACTTGTCAATTGCCTTTACAAAAAGCTAAATAAAAAAATGGGGCTAAAATATCATCTACTAACTACATTATTTTTTGAGGTTACTAATTAATTAACATAGTCCTTATGTAGCATCATGTATGATATAAAAAGTGCAAATTAATATTTACATTTTCATTCCTTTGCAAAAATCCCTTGCTTTGTAACGTTTCCAATTAATTTCAACGCTATATACTAAACAAACATGCAGCTTTTCAGAGTGGCTTCGTAATTAGTCTGTGAGTAAATGATTAGAAATCAGGAAAGGGCTCAGATTGTTTTTAAATGATAACTCATATTTCCCCACTCAGCACTGCAGTTTGGATCTCATTAGATACGAGTGGTCACGTTGTTGCACCTCAGATCTGAGATGTGCTGCTGGGACGGGAACTCTTGATGCAGGTTTTACAGCACTGTGCTTGTATGTGGGGTAAGCGGCAACGACCGAGCCAGCGGAGAGTCTTACAGAAACGAGGCGTTAGACGATCACGAAGACAAGCTTTTCCTGTGAGAGAGAGACAGTGAGGCAGAGAGAGAGAGAGAGACAGAGAGAGAGGTTACATTCAGAGATTATAAAATTCATTCAACTCTTGCAGGTAATGAGGCAATCATTACAGAATAAGTCATAGTCTCTGTGAGGGCTGTGAGTCTGAATATCATAAGACATGCTGCTAATACTCTTCGGTACACAGATAATGTTTTGAAAACTGCTGAGAATTTCAGATCAGAGCTTTAGATGCTGCAAAATCAAAAGCTTCCTGGTAGACCAAATGTCTTGTGTTTGTGTTGTGAGCATTTTTAAAAAAGTTCTAACAGAGACAGATTCTCATATAAAGAGCAGCTTACTGAGCCAGAATCAGAGATCCTTCAGGAATTAAGTTAGTTCTGCCACCTGTTTTATAATTTCCCACAGTCGTAAACAACCCACACTTTCCTGTTGGATCTCAGTTCAGGTGAGTTACATCAACAGGCGGAAGCAGCAGCTGATTGCTTTAACAGATGAGTTGAGTATTAAAGGTCAGCTATAAACCTTCTTCAGACTGTAGTGTTACGTGCTTTTTAACACCACTGACAGCTTCTCATTTTGGAAGGGAGAGCTTTTATTTCTTCATACTCTCATACCAGCAAAATGTCAACTCAACTTCAGATGAAGTGGAATCATATGAATCTTCACAATGCGCATATGAAGTGTGACATTATGATGATCAGATTAGATGATTCAAATGCTTTGGAAGGTAAATCAGGGGTCACAAAGGTGTGATGACTGCAAACAGCAGATGGCATTGTTGGGGGTAAACTGCTGAATACTAAAAATACATTAATGAAATTACTGAAATGAACCAAAACTTAATGGAATAAAAATAACCTTTTTCAACCAATTTGATGATAAAATGTCTTGATCACACATCTAAAAAAAGAAATGTACCTTTCATGATGTGGAAAAATCAATTTGGCTATTTACCCTAATAATAAGTTGTACGTCAACCTCATACATGTTTCAATTAGTTAATTATTTCAATGATGTATTTATAGTTTGAAACAATCATTAAAATACTGTTGTAGATGCTTGCAGTGAACTAGAGCTCATGAACCATCACAGCGTGTGGACTGTCCTTAATGTGCTCAATCAGTTTAATTATAATTAATTGATTTTGGCAAAATGTCATGTTGAAATGTGATGAGCTGTCAGCTATATCAAAATATGTCAAAATTTCCAATATACAGTATGTTCAATATATCTAGGCATTATGTACAAATTGACAATGTGACCTGAGCGTGATGTTCAGGTCCCATCAGGTCAGAGGACAATCACAATCATTAAGAATCATCCTCTGAGGACCAGGATCATTCAGAGCAGTATCTTTATGAGAACTGAACTGGTGGACAAATAGTAGAAGCAGTCTATCCTCAAATGATCAAAAGTCATATTCTAGGGATGTTCATACTAAATTTAATATTTAGTATTTATAACTTTGGACCATTATACCATACCACTTTATTTATAAAGCACAACGCGCAACAAGGCAGACTAAAGTGCTGTTCACTTCAAAAACACTTTAAAACAAGCACAAACAACACAATTAAAAGACACAAACACAAGTACAAACAAGACAAGACAAGACATACATAAGAATAAGTTAAAAGTCATTATGTTGGACTGAGGAACTGAATGAAACCAAAAGGTTAGATCTGTAAGGGCGAAAGCACTGTTTGTGTTCCAACCATGGCAACACCATTCAGCATGGCATATACATAATGTATTTCTGATCCTACTGCAGTTCTACAGTGTGCAGAATTTCCAGTGTCATCCAGATCGGAAGGAGACTCTATTACATCAGTGGGGTACAGAGGTCACAGCTGCAACTCAATACACAGCATTTCCTGTGTGCTACCATCTATATACTTCTATTTTCTATCTTTGAATCACTCTCCAGGATGGCTCATATGAAACACTAAACAACAGGAGGACAGTAGGATGTGGGGCTTTTGTAGTATGATACTTTTTTTTCCAACATTTAAGAATTTAAAAGCTTTTCATTGGATGACCCTTCTTCACCCTTCACATCATTGTCACATGTACACTACCAGTCAAAAGTTTGGGCACACATAGAAATAACTATGTTTGTGAAAGAAAAGCAGATTTCATAACATCAAATTTATCAGAATGAATGTGTAGTCAGTTATATTGTAAAGGACTGTTGTAGCTGAAAACAACTGTTTTTAAAAAGGAATATTTACATAAACATACAGAGGCCTAATTTCTGCAAACAGTACTGTCTTCTAATAGCATGTTATGTTTGCTAATGCTAATTTATTAATTTAAAAGGATAACTGATCATCAGGAAACCATGCGCAGTGATGGTAACACAACTAAAGACATGAAAAAAATGGTAATTCCTAAGAGTGTCAAAACTTTTGACTAGATGATTTTGCATTTGAAACAACGTCTTACAATTCAAGGGCCACAGATGGTTAACACCATAAAAGAAAAAAACAACGAACAAAAGAGCTAAAAGGTTTCTGTAGAGACTCAAAAATAAGAGTTAAAAAAGAGGGAATACAGATGTTGAAAATATCAGGTGGACAGAAACATGACACCAAATGAATGACTATTCAATACAAGCCAAACATTCACTCTGAACTTTCCTTAAAATTATTACATTTTATTGCAGCTCTTTTGCTCTGCTGCTGTTTGCTGCTGAGCAAGTAGTGTAAAGTTGTTTTTTTTAGCTAATTATTATTGTGAGCACGGATTCTGATCACAATTATCTTGATTCAGGACATTTATAAGGCAACAGTCATCCTCCATTAACTCTGAAGATTGATTAGATCACCATTCCTTTAAATGAATAATGACAAAATGACTTTTTTTCCCAATATGTCCCAGATAAAGGTCAAATCCAGTGTCGTTTCTGTCTTTACTGTATATGAACATATATTTCTTTGCCACATTGAAAAATAAGAATTCCAGCTAAGGTTTCAGCACTTTGACACATTTTAATGATTTTTAATAACATTTCATATATATTTTAAATCTAAGCCACAGGCACAGTAATAACCTCATCACTTTTCTTGAGAGACAAAAAAATTGCACAATGTAGCTCATTAGCTTTGTGTATTAAGACCTGAATACGGGTCATTCATCCTCCTGACCTTTTTCTTTTTCCATCTGTTTTCCCACACATACACAGTGAATGCAGATCACAGCTTGAATTACTTTTAGCTTGAGTACAAATATTCAGATGTGCCAGAAAATCTGTTCTCTTATGTCACAGTGTTGCAGTACAAAGTAGAACAATAAATGACCCGTAAAAATCTCTTTTCAAAGCAGAAACAAAATCAATGCAAGACCAGACCAAGCCTAGGAACTATTGGATCTATTGACAGTCTGGAAACAATAATGTGTTATTAAAGAGCAGTGAAACATACAATTAATTATCAAACAGCATGTTATGTTTGGAGACTGATGAAAACTATGTTTCAGTGGAACTATATACATATACAATAAATAGAATAGTTGAGTTAGTACAGTTTAACAAGAAAATATTGTTAAAATGAGACTATACCTTCCACCATCCCACCTTCAGAGAGTGTGAGTAACATGCACAGAGCTTAAAGACTAATGTTAAGGAGGATTATGCACTTCAGTGACTTTTTGGTTCAGCAACTCTTCTCCAGCACCCAAGCAGCAAGCTTCCAAGCATCCAATTTTACATTTAGCTTCTGTCCTGAACATAAACTCTAAAAGCGGCCTGTACTGTAGATGTGAATTTAGCGGGTGTTGCCACAGTACTGTCACCTCGTTAGGCTGAACCCTCCCAGTCACACTGTTGTTCTGAGACAAAGGAAAAGTGGCACATACACAGTATTTTTGTAGATGATGTCAACTATAATCCCTTGAACTTCCTGTTTTAATGCCATACAGTTTGTTTTAAAGAAAGATAATCATGATTTACCAAGACAACTCATTTAGTGTTAATTATGATTTAAAGCTGCTTCAAACAGCTCAAGGAAACAGGTTGATCACATCAAAACATTAAACCTATAAAACCTGAGGTTTGAGATGTGCAGGTAAAAACACTGGTAGAAAATATGTGAATGTGCTCATGCACAGTAACAGTCACACAGCAACTGAAACAAATGACTTGTATTTGTATAGGGGAAGCTCTCAGGATCAGTCGCCTCGCTGAAGTTATGTTGTAAGCTGAACATAAACTGTACATCTTATTGTATTCTTCAATACTTCAAATAAATGTATACCATGCTGAAAAAGCATGTGTAATCCTTCAGTCCATGTGAAGGGCAAACTTGTATCAGCTTCATCCGATCCTACATCTAAGAAAACCAGCCTCGACTTCCTAGTGAGATATTAATGACCTTCAGTCCAGATACATTGTCAGGCATAGAAGAACAGAAATCTGTCTTGGCTTCACACAGCTGCACACATGGTTTTATACGGTTTTACACGTTTCTTGTCACAGCACTAGTTCTACACTGAGTAAAAGACGTGCATTTACAGATTAATGCACTGTACCACAAGTGTCTTCTATGTGCATCTTCCACTTCAAGTTTGATGGAAAATTACTTGGAGCAGCTTTTTTGTCCAGTGAGTTTCTCAGCCATCGATTACACTGGTGAATTGTGAATATATCCTTTTGGGACATGGTGTATTGACACAGGACCAGACTTTTATTAAATGTCAGATGGAATCTGATAAACCCTCCTTCCTGCCTATTGCCCATATAAAACACTATTAAATTTGTAGTGATATTCATAGAAAGTGTGATTACAGAGTTTTCTAATATGGTATATAAAAAAGAAAAGCTTAGAATATTCTTTATGCAATGAATACAATGACCTCACTGTACATAACTGTTTCTGATCCATGTCCAGTTATAGTCATGATACCTTCAGAGGGCTCTGAATTAATAATTGGAGCGGAGTAACACTTTAAAACATACATTAGGAATACTGCTTTGTACCAGAAGAAAGAGGTACTCATTTGAATGCAAACCAAACACACAAAGTAAAGTCATATCTAACCAAGGGCACATCACACTGCAGCAAAAAATACTTTTAGAAGATTGTCCTTCAATGTAGGGATTTTATACTTGTAGGTTATACTGTGTGAGCAGTTTCATACTGTGACTGAATGAAATTCATAAAATCTAGTATCTAGTATTTACATTGCACATTTTCTGAGATTGTTAGTTCTGAATACCACAGAATGAACTGCAAGACAAAATCTGATGCAGTCTGCAACTTGGCAGGATATTTGTTTTCCAGCAATGACATCAAGCATACAGCAAAAGATGCACACAAAGAGCAAAAGTGGGGTGGCTAGTCAGAAACCAGATCTCAATCCATTTGAAAATCTGTCTGAATTTAAAAAGGGCTGTTTACTCACCATTTCCATGCATCCTGAAAAGAATCAGGAAAACTGGCAGTGTACAGAGACAGAAGCTGCTTAAGACCTGACCACACAGACTCAATGCTGTACTGTCTGTTATCACATGTTGTGCTGAGCAAACTACCACTGCTAGTCCCCAAAAGCATTTATAAAGCATTAGTTTGACTTTCTAATCTACTGACTACTCCTACTAACATTCATTTTATTTCTCTTTAACTTGATTTATTTTTACTTACCTGATTTATGGTATTAAACTAAAAGTAAAGTTAAGGTAGGGTTACTTTAAAAGATTTCTTCCGTTTTATGTACAATAATGCATAAATGATGCATCTCACACACAAACCTGACAATTTCAGCTTTATAGCTTCTGATGTTGGAATCCCGTATAAGTAAACAGTATCATCATGAAAATGTCACAACAAGCTGATTGGTTTGGCAGCTAACATAATTGTTTGTTTATTCACAAGGGTGAACTAACATCCTTGGAAAGCCTACATTACTTACTGCTATAACAGAGAAGCACTTATTTTTACCCAATGGATTCACCTTCAACTAAAATCTTTTTCAAGTAAAATATGACTATAAATACTGTTAAAATGTTAAAATGAGAACTAATAATTGATAAAACACAATCTAGCATAGACTAGAGATTCAGTCCCGCTGGGTTCTTTTTTAAAGAATGGGATTTGAATAAAACTTATTCATTTATTAAAACAATTAAATTAATTAAATGATGTGGAAGCACATCATTACAGATATATCACATGGTGAATATTATATTTCACATGTGGAAATTTCATGTGTAAGGGTAACACACCTGTTATGACTAAAAGTACTTCTTGCTTGACAACAAGAAGAAAAAAGAACATTTGCATTTGTAACCATTTGATTTCCTCAAAAAACATAGACACAAATTAAGAGAGTGTTAACATGGCCAGCTGTTTGCTGCCACATTATCATATGCCTCAAATATTTATGATAACACTTTTATACCTCTATGCCTTCAAAATGTCAGCCAAGCTGCAGTCTGACTAAAAGGCTGCTCTCTGAGAAACACCCTGATTTCATATCAGATATATGAAACATAAATGCCAGCGACTGACTGTGGCTACGTCAAGAACTGAATGAGATTAAACTTAAAGCAAACTGAAAATGTTTTGATTAATTGGGGGGAATTTGGATTACTGTCATTGTGTTATGTTGTATAATTTATTTCATGCAGGTGTTAAAGCTCCATGTTCCAACATACAAGGTTTATTCTCTGAGGAATGATGAAAAACCAGTAAGAAAAGCCCAAAACATCATATTAAAAAATCTACTACAGCATAAACACACCTCTTGTGAAAAAGTAGAAACCTTATCTTTAAAAAGAAGATATAAACTTTAATATATACCATAGGTAGAAAAGTGTGGCAGACTCTAACTTAATAAAAAATAAAGATGGAAATGTCAAGACACGAATGATGTGCTTCAGGCTATAATTTACTGTTGTGAATAGATGCTTTGATTGCAAATTTCCTCTGCGACTAACAACAAAAAAAGCTCAAGCTCATCTTCTGCGTGCCAGTTTAACAAAGAAGACCTTTGAGGCTACTGTAGTCATCCTTTCCACTGGTCTTATGACGTTGCATCGTTGGAGAACTGGTTGACATGTGATATTAATGCTGCTGGTGACACCAAAGAATAGCCAAGTGCACTGCTGCTTATGCTATCAGATAGGTCAGAATCAAATACCTTGTTGATAGCTTTCAAGTAATTTCCTCTTTTTTACAACTTCTCTTGACTTTTATAAAACATTCATACACACACAGCTGTCACATTATATTTTGGTGTCTCCCTATTCTTTTTATTCTGCTGTTTATTAATGAGCCTCTGATGAATTAGTTTAACAGATAAAGGAAAAAATTAATGTTTAGAAAGGTTATGCTTACTTTACTTTACTTTACTTTACTTTACTTGGCAGGCACTTTTGTCCAAAGCGACTTACAAGGAGAAGACACAAGCAATTACCATTCGGATTCTGTCAATTATAAGTTACTACAAACTAAGATCCCTGATCAGACTCAAACTTGTCAAGAAGAAAAAAACATGCTAGGAATTGTTAAGCTTACAGAAATGAAAACAAACCAAGTCAAAAGTAGAGAAAAACTTAGACAAAATGAACTAAAACTTGTGGCATTAACAACATAAAATACTGTTTCTGATGCCTTTTAATCCCCCCCACACACACATCCCATGGTAACTTGGGGATCAAATGTAAACGTGCATAATCATCTAGTCCTGTTTTAGACTTTACAGATTAAAGTGCAGTACTCTAAGGTGCATACCAGAATGCAAAAGACAAATCAGGCACAGGGATGTGTCTGAGACTGTATTTTCCACTGGGAGGTCTATTCAAAGGTGAAGTGAGGATTATGCTTGAGTTACTTTGTAAGTCAGTGACCCATGAAACCAACCTGAAGTGAAAGCGGAGAAGAGAGACTGAACAGCATCTCTATCACATCAAAAGTTAATTCAGTTCCAGAGTGTAGCTTCAAACATACATTTCTGTAACACTGGGGCTTTTAGTTAATTGTTATAGTTGTTGTTAATCTTTGCATGAAATTGGCAAAGCAAGCTTCTGTGTAAGCAGGTTTTTCAAATTTCCAGTAGTCATCTCATGTTCTGTACATTAGAACTATAAAGCCATGTGGCTGCAGTCGAAAACAAAATCACAACACAAAGATAATTTATTCACTAAATGCACTGCACTGAGTCTGTGAAATGAACATGTGCTAACCACTAAAAGCCAATGGTTGCTGCAGTAACAACAGTCCCCCACAATAATCTGACTGGCATGTGCATTATTAAAAGGTGCTGCTGGTACATGGTTGAACAGAAGCTACAGTTATGAACTGCATCAATGTTTCCTACAATCCCTCCAACATCACAACAAGAATCTCAATCAGGTCAGCACCCTTTGAATTTAATCTTTTTTAGTGAGCCATCAGTTGGAGGCACACTGTCCTTAAGTGCTCTCAGCAATCATGATAATCACATTAATAAGAAAAGCTATTATGATTCTCCCTTAGATGTATACAGAGGATTGGATAATATAGACATAATCAACGTAAATTGTTTTTAACAGTTAATAATTATGTTATTGTGTTCATATATGCTCACCAAAGGGTGTGCTCTCACACTCCTGTAAGTTACACTTCTGGGCACTGTCAGGCTTCGGCTCATGGTCACACTGAGCTTGATCCACGTCTTCGTCTGTCTCAGCCTTTGTGTTAACACATTTGATGAGACGATGCTGCACTCCACCACCGCAAAAAGCTGAACACTGCAGAAAAAAGTTTGGAAAAAAACATTTTTATTGTTTTGTTGAAAAACAAGGCAAACATTTTAGTGGACTGGTACTGCCTGCTGCAAAACATCTTGAAAGTTTTAGATTGTCAAGAGCACAGCAAAAAGTAAAAAAAGAACATTATTTTCCTCTGAAATGTGGTGGAGTAAAAAGATAAAGGATCATAAAATGGAAGTACTCAAGTAAAGTAATGTAATTCTAATAAATGTACTTCAGAAAATGTACTTAATTACTTTCCACCAAGGTTCAATGGACATGTTACTGCTTCACTGTGTGCAGATTAAAGACTTTTTAATACTTAGGGAGGGTGTGTTGCCACTGATATGATATTGTTGACGGATTACATCAGAAATCTGATAAAAGCTCTGTCTTTGCAGACAGAGCTCACAACCAGATAACAGTTATACTTCTATCATCAATGTGAATCCGATTATTATCTGAGGATTATGTGCAGCTGCATGACTGTGTAAGAGCAAACCGCAAAGATTCTGAGTGATTGACTGTGAGTTTTGTGAGATAGAAGCTGTACTTACAGTAACATGATATACTATCATCCGTGTATTTTAAAAATCCTGTTTCCACTAACTCCAGACAAAGATAAAAACAGGATGTTTTTTTTCTACTGATAGTCTACTGGAGAAGTCAATACTAATTATAAACACATAAGATCAATAATGAAGGTGTTGCAGCGTGATCACTGTCTCAGATTGAGCAAACCTGTGAAGTGATTCCGTTTCTGATAGAATTTCTAATACAGGATCAGACACTTTAAGGGTGCAGAGACTCTTAAAATTAATCACATACTTTAAAGCACATATGAATTATTATGTGAGCCTCAACTGTAAGAGATTTGTCTGAAAGTGTATTTTAGATCTATTGCCTCTTGAGAAATAATAGAACATCAATAAAAAAATCAGTGACCGCAATTACATACTTCATGACATTGGTGTAAAACCCAAACATCATGCAGGATTAATTTCTGTTGTTTTGCGTTTCATTTTTAAGCAGATTGAGTTTGTAGCTTACCTGTCCCCAGGATCCCGTAAGCCACTGAGAACAAGGCTGGCTATTACACACTTGGATGTTGCTGGGCTGAAGGGCCCTGTCGCACTGATCCTCCTCTGGACAGGTGACTATACGCTGCTGCTCACCTCCTCCACAAACCTCAGAGCACTGAACAACACACACTGCGTATGAAATCTATGAATCTATGTATATTTTACATTACTGCCAAGACAACAGACTATTTTTGTAAGTTTTTAAAAGATTTTCTAAACTTCCAAAAAAACCCATTGGTTTTCATTAATTTCAGACAAATATAAAAAACTAAGCAGAAACTTGGCATTTGCTAGACAATCCATGATTTGAGACCATTTAATCTTTCATGTTACGTAACTGTTGCACAGTGATTCGAATGAAAGCAGAGATTGTTCTGAAATGGCACACTTGTTGGCAAGTTTCTACTTGTGGCAAGCTTTTCAAGTTGTGTATCTTTACATGTACAGCGTAGGATGATTTGAAAAAAATCACAATAATAAAAAGAATGTGACAGTTGGGCATATTCCTTCAAGTGCATAGCATTTGCATTTTTGATGTAATGTTAAATGGAGACATGCTTTAAGCAATATTTCTCCTGTCTTGAATTTTGACACATACAAAGAATCACAAATGGACAAGGTTTGTTGTCACATACACATTTACTTCCTTTCTATCTTGTTTAGAAACACATTTTCCTGCAATATCTTTCATTATTATGTATATTACTCACCGGACCCCAAGAGGAAGTGTACCATATGAGACATGTCAGAAGGTTACAGGGCATTTGTGTTTGTGGCCTGGGGGACATCATCCGGCAGTGGAAAGGTCGTAGGAGCCGTTCGTTCCGCATGTCAAAACACTGGACCTCTCGTGATTTAATGCCACCTTCACAATTTTTGGAGCACTGGGAAAATAGACAAAATCTAGATATATATTTAAGATTAAATACAAATCTGATACTGATTTTGTTAGTAAAATGTAGTCTCACCTTACTCCATTCCCCAACTTTCCATGTGGAGCAGGGGCGCACGTAACACTGCTGTGCTGGCGCTGGCCTCTTAGCTGGATCACAGTCAGCATCTGAGCCAGTACTGCAAGCTAAGGTCCTCCAGATGGCACCGAGACCACAGGTGGTGGAGCACTACCCAAAAATGTATTAAAACATTAGATTATCAATATAATCTAGCAGCAGTACAAGTATAACAAATGTTTTTTAATGTGCCACAAAAATTTTAAAACAAGTCAATACACCATAATGTGTGGATTAACACAGACTCACAGCACTCCAGTTTCCAGTGACCCAGTAGGCAGTGGTGGTGACTTGTGGAGAGGGAGAACTTAAAACAAATGGTACTGAAATAGGAGGAGGTGGATGAGTTGGTAATATGGGCACAGTGGATGGTGTTAATTCCATATTGTTTACGGGTAATGAGCTATTCTGAGACGTGGCTTTTGGATCTGCAGGAAGCTGGTAGGAAGGACCAGGATTGCTGTTACTGCTTTTCGGGGGAATTACATCTACACTGTAGTAAAAATCTGCCACATCAAACGAAGAAGCTGGGGATATAGAATCTATAGAATCTGTTCTAGTTCTCTGAGTGAAGACAGGTTTTGTAGGTATCTGTTGCATTGTAAATGGGAGAAAATCCACTGGAGAGGCCCGAGTGGCTCCCTCCAGTTTTGTAGGAGGTATGATTTCTGTTCCAGTTAGCAAAGTGGAGTCAGACGATTCTTGGTTACCTGAGATTTTCAGAAAGGAAATGTGGAAGGGAGTGGATTCCTCAGTAAGGGAAAGTGATGTTGTACTGAGGTCAAGTTCAGTATCCCATGAATTACCCATGCTAGGGGTATATAATGTATTAAAATCTGTCTGATCCAAGTCCATATCCTCCAATTTCAGGGCTGTTGGAAGTATAGTTGATTGACTGGTTGTCTGAGGTATTTCTGAAGCACTTCTGTCCAGCTGGGCTTCAGTCTTAAAATGAATCACAGTTTCTGGCATGGGAGAGCCTAAAGGCTCTGGACTTTCTCCAACTTCTCGGTCTACAGAGATGTCTGAACCTTGTGTACTTTGTTCATTGTAACTGTACTCGTAATCATCACGTTCATCCATCTCACTTACTGTTTTAATAGTGGTTTGGTGTTGAGGAGTGGGAGCAGCATGTTTTGAAGTCACTCTGACATCTTCAGACTGACTTTCCTCCACATTTAAACTGTCACTGTTATTGTCAGCTTCCTCCATATACTGTCCCAGTTTCACATCTAGCGTAGGCTCCTTTGTAGTGAAACCCAAATCAGGCATTGTGCTAATATTTTCACTCCACCGCCGACCGTCATGCCTCTCTTTTTCCGTTTGTGAATGCAGAGTTGTGGACAGTGGTGGCGAGTGAGTGGTAGACACAGGCAGAAGATAATCCTCAGAAAGAAAGTCATCCACAATTTCAGAATTTGTCTGCATAGGTTCCTTTGTTGCTGCATTTCCATTGCCCTTCAAAATGTCCATATTTGTCTTCTGTGTCTCTTCAGTTTTCAAAGTGTAAGCAGTGGCCTTTGAAACTGTACAAGTGGCTGAAGTAGCTGTGGGAGTTCTTGTAGTTCCCATGAAGGTATTGTCTTCTATACTGCGGGTTGGCTTATCCTCCTGTGGAGCATTAAATCTGTCCCCTGACTCTTTTCCATCACTCTCAAAGTCATCTGACAAGTCTTCATGGAAGTTGATAAAGTTATAGTCGTAGTAGAAATCATCAACTTGAACACTTGTGTGGTCTATATTTTCAATGTTATTGGGGTAGTGAAAATCTGCCTCAGCATTGTTATTAACCTTATTATGATTTACTGATTGAGCTCTGGTAGTGCTGTATTTGGGAGGCGGTTTGGCTTCAGGCACGGAGCTAATTTCATTGAGGATTTCTTTGCTTGACCAACCACTTCCAGACCAGTCAGCGTCTCCAAAATTATCCACAATCTTTGGACAGTCCTGAAGGTGACAGGTGGAGACAACTGAGGGTTTCTTTAGGGGGTCACAGTCAGCACCAGTGTTTCTAGAGCAGGTTACATTACGGCGACATACTCCAGTTCCACAAGTAAGTGAACACTGTAGGAAAGAACAGAGGTAACAGTTATATTGGTAATTTTAGAATGAGCTTTAATAATTTACAAAGAAGACGCTATATCAAACAAATATATTTTATTTTAAAAACTAGAAAGACATGCAAGATAAACATGGAGCTAGGGCATACCAGTAGGAAAAACATACATCCAAGCTCAGAAATATATCTTTTGATAAGTCAGCCAAAAATAACCAACATGTTGCTAAGCTTCATGTGCAGATCGACACAAATTATAACAGTTGTGAAGTGAGGGACCTGTTCATCTATTGTTATTCTTGACTTTGACACCTGAAGGTGTAACCATAGTATTGGACAAATTTACATGAGTTATGGTTCTACATGAACTGTAGACAATAGGTTATGGGATAATAAAGTTATTACAGTTTATCCTGAGAGGGAGCATAAATGTGTGAACTGAATTACAGTGCAATCCCTCCAATATCTGGGGAAACAAGCACAAATGTCAACTTCAAGTCAGAAGGGTAAGATGGTGCCAGAGAGTTTAATTCAAGATGTACATGCTTTAATTAAATTGTGCTTCAATTTGAGAAAATAACAAGTTGTGTCTATGTTTGAAAAACATTCAAGTATATGAGAAAAAAATACAAAGGGCATGACCTCTGTATAGTTACACACAGGTCTGAGTTAATATGCTGGCTGTAAGCAATCAGCAGCTTGGACTTCAAGCATTTGCATTTGAAAAAGTCCAAGAAGAATGATTGTTCAAGGACTATACTAGAAAATAAACAGCATGCATTACTTTCTCTGTGATTATGATGATAAAAATCCAGATAAATTTGCACATCAATTTCCTTGGGAAACTGCACATTTGTCAACAGACTAGAACCTTGTTTTTTGACCTGGACTCACCTTTGACCAGTTGCCAGTAGTCCAGTTTGCAGGGCAGGGGATGTGTGTGTTGCAGGTGGATAGTGACTCAGGTTTGGGTATGTGTTCACAGTCACTGGGCTGCAGAGCTTTTTGCTCCTCCACACTTATTGCCTGGATACAGAGCACGGGCCTTTTAGACAGACCTGAGCTGCCACAGCTTGCTGAACACTTCTGCCACTCACCAACCCACCATCTATGCACAGACACAAATGATATAAAGATCAATTTAATGGTAATTGTAGATCAACATACAGCTTTATATGCCTTGTTCACAGACTATAATTTTATTGTCCCCCAGCACAGAATGTGCATATTAAGTGTTCAAACCTCTCAACAAAAAATAAATAAACATTTGAAGAGTTAACTTTTAAATTATGATAAAAAATATTAATGAATGTCACCAGGATTTGTAAGTACAGACATAATTCCATCTACATTATTTAACAGATTTCTTTGCAGAGTGGAGCAATTAAAGTGGCGTCATTAGCAGACATTTATGTGAAACAAGTGAAGAAACAGCAAAGTATTTGTTCTTTATTAATAAAAAGGCTACAACATGGACACTTGAATTTAAAGAATGCAATAATTATTGGAAATACAGTTTTCATATTATTCTATTATTATTATTAAATCAGAATTTCAGTGACATTTTTCCAGGTGTACAAAATAAAGTTTGTAGCTTGTTTGTTTCCCTGCTAATGTGCCATGCAAATACTGATGATGTCATTTTCTAAATAACTCACAGGGCTGGGCATGGATCCTTGTTACAACTGGTCTGGTTATTGTTAGGTCGGTTTAAGGGATCACAGAACTGCTCCTCCACTATTCCAGTTGTCTTTTCCACACAGTGAACAATTTGCCTCTGAACACCTGAAATAGCAAAGAAAGTAAAATCAAACATCTAATACACCACTAGTGATAACATTTAACCAGAAATACTGTGAATACACAGCATTAGCAGTATTAAAATGTTTTCTAAAGTGCAAATTACTAATTCACACCACATGTCCAAAGGCTTTTGAACAAAAACAACAGACAGTGAAAAAACAAGTTGTCCCCTTAATGCACAAATCCAAGTAAAGTAAAACATTACTGGGGACATCTCTCCAATTACATCAACACAAATACAGTCAGCAAAGTCTAAAGCTTCTCACCTCAATCAAAGTCTTGTTGGATAGGGATATGTTTTGAAATTTACCATAATGGCCATCTGGGATTCAGACAGAATTAACTTTCAATGAAGACTGTGACGGCTTTATTGTGATATCTTTATTCTGTGGAAGCAGGAGACATCTCTTATGGGGAAGCTTATTTTTCATCTTAATTGAAGAGCATAGTTTTTCAGTTTATTTGGTGTTTTCATATCGAGATTTTGTTATGCTTTTTCTCAAAAACCTTCCCACGCGCTAAACATGTCCAGGAAATCTGTGCAAGTAACAGTAATTCTGAGAGCAGAGTTTTGAACAGCAGCAGAGCAAATCTGAGCACAAAAATATTAAAAAAAATATGCTCTTGAGCGAAGACAGGAATTAAATCTCATACTCTCACCTCTCATGCCCTCTGCTCAGATCCTGCTGAGGGTTACTGTGCATGTCTGATAGCTAATTTACACCTTCAAAGACAACTCTAACAGCTGTGTTTAGGCTGAAGCCGGATGTAGGAAGAAAGGCAGATGTTATTTACAAAATCTCATTTAGAAAATTACTTCACCAGCAGAGAGTCACTACATGTTAGTGCTGTAGTATGTATGAATGCATAAAAACAACTAGTACATCTGTTAGTTTGAATATACGTGGTCAAAGCGATGCATGCATTTGTTTATGTGCTGCTTTTATTTGGAGTGGGGTTAAGTAGGGATTTTGGGTGGCAGCCCTTTAATGACAACAGTCCAGAGTGATAATCAGTCGACGTGATCAAATTCAACATTAATATCAACTAAGCTATTAACTTTAAAAACGAAATGCTAGATTCAAAATAGGTTTACACTTCAGCAACATGGGAACTACTTTTAAGTCCTATCTTAATGCATCAGGACAAACCAACAGTTTCAGTGTTTTTCTTCCATTTATGCTATAAAGCTCCTAACTGATCTTCAAGGTCCATCACCCAGGCCTTTTCATATAGAACCAAACACAACACTGAAAGTCGCCTCAAGGAGTGTGAACTTGATAAATAGCTTAATTTAGATTTGACTTGTGATGCTCCATTAATCCCTAATCACTGACGCATCCTTTTAACCGCTCAGCAGTTTGTGCTTTACTTCTACCCATTACACAACAGCTGAATTAGAAAATCTGATTCTTTGATTAAAATGAGGTACAAATAACAACCTGAAAATAAAGAGCAAGAAAAACGATAAGAAAAGAAATAATCACTGAACTAAAAATTATGTTGCATGTGCTGCAAAGCTAAAGCTAAACATTAAAGTTAAACTATAAACTTTAATGTTTTAATTTTTTTTATAAATGCATATAGATAAGTTATTTTAAAACATGTCACTCTTACCCATTCCACAGGTAACACTGCACTCAGTCCATGAACCGTATTTCCAGAAAAAAACTGTAGATGCAGTAGTGCCATTGTCCCCTGCTACATTTCGACTGATTGTGTACTCGTACCGAACTCCTGGATTGGTCTCCTGAAAGAGAAGCTGCGACACACAAGAAAACATCAAACAAATTCTTGAAGACAAACGGAAAGCTGGAGCTGCAGAATGCAGGTTCAGTTGTTGGTCTTAATGAATCTCTATTAACTGGCATCACACAAGGACAAGACACATACAAAACATAAAGCTAATCTGTTAATCCTACCTGAATCCACAGCGGTTCCACGGTGGGCCCAGGAGACATCAGGTTTTCCAGGTGTCCTGTTCTCACATAGGTGAATACTGTCCCAGCTGCTTTGTACTCTCCATTCCACTGGATCGTCCAGCCACCGTTCAGGAAATATTTGCTGGGGTTGTCACTTCGTAATGCCAAAAAATTCCCAGCTTCTGCCAACTCCTCAATGCGAATGTCCCAGGCTCCCTCTGGGATCAATCCAATGTCGACATAGCCTGAAGGACATTACGTTTTATGTAAGTGACATTAAAATACCTGACATTCAGTTAACAAATAGAGTAGAAGAAGCAGGAATATGTCCCCGTGGAGTGCTTTATTATCTTTTGGTTATCTACCAAAAGAAAAATGGAAGGATGCTTTGTTTATGTATTTTGTCACCCACTTGTTTGTTACATTAAATTATAGTAAAGTTATTTAACACTGAAGTAATAGGAAATGTAGCATGAAAGATAATTACTGTTCTTGCTTGTTCTGAGAGTAATTTGTTGAATGGTGGTTACCGACACAATAAGTAGCTGGACTGTTGCTGTTATATTATTAATGGTGTGTGATTGCAATGTTGTAGATTATGCAAACTCCCTGTGGAAACAGTACTGGCAGCACCAACAATGACTTTAAAGTTAGTTACGTTTAGTCACAAATGTCATTACTTGTTTGAGTTTTCCAGTTGTTTTATGCTTATGTGAAGAATTTTGAAACATGCTATAAATAAAAACTACTATTAGTATTTAGCCAAGGACCTTTCTTTATTTTCCTTATTTTCCTTGGTTCCGTCACAACTACACCGTTTTTATAGTCTTAATTACACATGTACTATAACACTGTCTAATACAATTATGTAGCCCATAAGTGGAGGCAGGTGTATGAACACATAATGAATTACAACAATAGTGTAAGTTGTAGAACATATTCTGCATAGTTGTAATATTATAAAATACATCAACATTGTGTGCATCATGTATAATTGCTGTCTCATCAAAGGAATGCTGGAGTGTGAAAGGATGGACTTGTTTAGTAAATATGGTTCCTCCAACCTTGTGGCTCATGCTCGTTTCTTACTCACATCCCACTGGCAAGAGATAAAACGTAACAACAAGATGCATGTGTGTGAAGGAACCAAACAGAAAACTGCCCAGACCCATGAAATAGAAATGTTCTTTTTCAGACATGTTATGTTATTATTTACATTTATATTTAGATTTATGTTTTTCTTACTGTAACAGCTCACAATGTCTTCTGTGATAAACAATATTTCTAATCCAAAATTAATTTGAAACATACCAAGTCCTTTACTCTCCTCAAATGTTCTCCTCACAGTTGTACAGGTGGAGCCATTGCCATGACACACCCCACAGCGATCCTCTACAGCAGTGGAGTCAATCATGTAGTCACAACCTATTTTCTGCAACACAGAATATTATGTACCAAAACATATTATATATTACATTATGTAGAATATATAGTGATTACACGACAAAGGCAAAACCAGAAATAATAATCCTGCATTTTGGGGGCTGAATATATATAATTATTTCCTTCTTGAGCAATTTGGATAAAAATATCCAATATATCATGCACATAAATACCAAATGTGTAATAATATAATAATACTTAATTTGTAACAGCCATAAAAACAGTGCAGAGCAACCTCATTTGACTTGTTCAGATATGGCAGGTAAAGTGAAAATTAAGTCATTTTTAACATTGTCCTGGGCGGCTTTAACATAATTTATTTGATTTTATCCTGTGATATTAACTTTAATCTGCAAAGTAAGTAGTAAAGCTATCAAATAAATGTTATGGTGTAAAAAGTACAACGTGTACCTGTGACGTGTAGTGGCAGTAAAGTGTTTTAGCGGGAAATGGAAACGCACAAGCAAAGGACATACACCTTAAAACAACACTGATTTACTTTCTGCCAATGACATACATGAATGACTAAAATTAAACAGACTGGATGATCAATTGAGAAATATGTCATAGCTATTAATATTATATACCGTTTCAGCAAAACAAAGGTGAAGGTAAAGCAGAGAACATGTGACTGACAAAAATGTCATAAAATGTCATGATGTGACATGTCACAGGCCAGCGTCAGTGATTGTCGTCCACTCTCTACCCAAAACGTGTCTGTATCAGTGACATGGCATTTTGGCCCAAGGTGATAGGCAGGCTGTTATCTTGAGAGACCACAGCCATCAAATTTTTCTATCAACAAGCTCATTTTCATGCTGAATGTCAAATGTACAACACTCGCCTGCAGAGGAAAAAAGAAGGTGAGGCTCAACTAAATAGAGTGCAAGAGTGTGAAAGAAAGAAGGACAGAAACACAAGAATGGAATAGACAATCGTGTTTGAAAAAAAGAGAGAGAAAGGACAACAACACCTGAAACTTTAGTTTTCGTCACAGATTTTGTGAACTATTATTATTATTACAGCATTGATACCTTACAGAAGCCGTTTATACACATATCTCGGCTCTTGTTTCCTTCGTAGCATGGTGTCCCATCAGTGACAGAATCTTGCATTTTCTCAGAGAAATGTTCATTCAGCGGATGGCAGTGCAGTTCACACGGGTTGCCTGAAAACAAAACAACAGCAGGGGGGAAAAAAAGAGATATACCCATGAATATGTACAGTATAATAATAAGCTACATAAATACTACCTGAATCATGTTTGATCCGCTCACCTCTGTTTATGACTGCTTCCCACTTGTAAAACTTGCCCTTGTATGGTATCGTGTTAAAGTGACCACACTGGATGTCTCTGAAGGAGGGCAGGCTATGTGGACACGGTGCGGTCTTACAGGTCTTGTAGCGCTTCCGCTCTCCGAGACAATACTTCCCTCTGTATTTAGGACTTCAAGATAACGAAATGAGATGTTTCCGATGAAAAGCTTTATTTTATTAAGTTACTAATGACAAACATCTTGCAAACACAGACAAAATGAAACAGGGTGATGAGGAAATATACTTCTTGAACTATTCACAGTGAAACTCCAAAATATGACACATAAGATTTACTAATCTGCAGTAGAGTAGAATTTAAAGGACAATAAATATCAATATTTGATAAAAATTTGATTTACCATTGAAAAACATTCTATGGAAATTATAAAAAAAAGGACAGTGGATGTTGTTGTGTGCTGTACAGACAGTAAAACCCCTTGAGGACAGTTTTTTATTTTTTTATTTTGGGCTGTATAAATACAACCTGACTTGACTTGACCTAATATTCTGTAGGTTACATTTTAGCTTTTTCTGTCTCTCACTGGCAAATTATGTAAATTCAACAACACTGTCTCCTACCATTAGTTTGGTTTTTATATAACCAAACTGCAACCACAGATTTGCTTTTGTAGGAAATTTAACTGTAACCACAACACGGTTTGTATTACCATAAAAAAGGTTTTCTGACAATTGTAAATGACAAGTGGTAATCATCACATCAA
Source organism: Ctenopoma multispine (assembly GCA_034779795.1). Classification (NCBI taxonomy): domain Eukaryota; kingdom Metazoa; phylum Chordata; class Actinopteri; order Anabantiformes; family Anabantidae; genus Ctenopoma; species Ctenopoma multispine. Next base: position 14,623,256 of record JAUYWH010000018.1, on the reverse strand, counting down.
TGATCAATTGATTATTTTACACTAAAATATCTGAGAAACAACAGCGTTTTCCACCAAAATATCAGATCGTGCTGTGCAACATCCTGTTACAACAAAACAGGATGTTCTTATCATAGGCGCCGATTCCATGGGTGCTTGAGAGCTCGGACACCCACAGGAAATGTTGAGCACGCACAGGGAGTATGTGGTGAACATAAAACGTAAACAGTAAAGAATATAGAGACTCATTGATACCATACATGTAACACTGGTGAGGACAGCAATGCTAGCCAGACAACTCCAGCTAATGTTAGGGTCAGCAACAGCAACGAGGCGGACCCTGAAAAAAGGACAAATCTACCAAACACATTTCCCTCAATTATCAATGACACAATAAAAGACAAAGTCTGTCAAATCTGCTTTCCAGCAAGTAACGATGTTCATGCCCTGTTCCCTGTAAGTGTACACGATCAAGATTCTTTAAAGGCATTTTTAAGAGATTGTTCAGCTGAACTAAAGCCGTGAGATTCAGAAGTTATGAAAAGTTGAGCCTGCATCCAGCATCAGTTGGGGTCATGGGTGCTGTAACAGAAGGGGAAAATACTGACGTTGCTCTTTCTGTGGGTGAGCAGAGAGAAGTGACTGAATCAAGAGGTGGTTTGTTATTATGTACTATCTTCAACTCATTACCTCACCTGCCAGGGATTAGCTGTTCTCACAGGCACACCACTAAGGGGGACATTAAACATCTTCACAAAAAAAGTTTTGAAGAGTTTTGGAGGAACATGACTGCAAATAAAATGGAATGCCCCCCCTATGTTTTTCAGTCACCCAAACAGCTGTGCATGGATGGGTGTTATTAGATTTTCTGTGGTTGGGTTTAGGCACTAACAGCACTTAAGGTTAGAGAAAGTGGTCTGACACTTCCCTTACAAAGTGTTTATTACACTTTAAACAAAACCACAGACTCTCTCCAACAATAACCAAAATGCCTTTCTTACCTAAACTTAAACACATTGCTCTCCGGAATCGAATGTGGGTCTGTGTTTTGTCAGTCCTGCACATTATACACACATCATCCACACTAACCACCTCCTTGCAACTCGCTAATAAATGTAGTGCTTCATTCATAAAAAAAATATGTTGCACCAAAACATAATAAGAGAATTATGTAAAAATGTAATTGCATTTTCTTCTTACTCCTATTGACTAATCTAAATAGACTAATCTCTCCCTGGTCATTCAATGAAACTGAATTAAAGACTAAAAAATATCTTTCTCTACAACTCTAACTCTACAACCAAGATTTCATTATATTTTTACTGGCTAATAAATAAATATGTTGGTGTGGATGAAATGTTAATATAATTTAAAATATGCTTTTTTTCTTGTTCAAAAGTAAAAACGGTTAAAAACAAGACAACTAAAAGTAAAAACTTACACTGGGTTATCACAGTCTCTCTGGGCACTCTGGACTCCGCCTCCACATGTCCTTGAACAGTCTGACCACTCACCCCAGGGTGCCCAGCCACCATTTAGACTTTTGGGGTGATATCCAACTGCTACACACTCCCCACTGAAACACCACTGACACAAAACAACAAAAATCACATGCTGTATGGTTCATCTTATTACAAAGGATGTTAAAATAGTACTGTTCCAATACTACATGCTCACTTTAAGAGCATGCAGGGAATACCAGCAGACTACAACCCACTGATTTTGTTTCATTTTTATTCATCATGGTGAGCTGAAAAGAGATTTCATTATCATTTTTGTTATTTTTTTAATTATCACTGTAATTTAGTCATTAAATAAACCGTCGTCAACAAAACATTTTCATAAAATTTTGTTTAACGAAATTAACATTGCAATGTACATTCCCATGAATTTTAAATTAAATGATTTGTTCTTCAAGATCTGATGCATAATTTAAGTGTTCCCTTATTTGTGAGCAGTATATTTTCTTCTGACTTTCCATAAGAGTTAAAACAAAACTGTTAAAGTTTAGTCATTTATTCATTTAACCAGGTTTTCCTGCAGTGTGTATGGTGGAAGTGGCTCACTTCACCTGACTCCTGTTTACATAATCAAACATTATTTCAATATAGCAAGATAAAATATTAAATGGCTTTATATGCAACAAATGTGTGTGTAATGCCATGTAATGAGTGCGATGTTTGTTTTTAGTTTGTCACTAAATTAACTGTGAGACAAGTAGCATTAAAATTACAACCTCTGCTAAACAGTTTCCGTCTTGCACAAATCAGAAATCAACATAAAAAAACAACGTTTTTGCTCAATTGAATTTCATGGTGATGTATGGTGTTACATCAGTCATCATTACATCTTCCACCTTTCTGCCACAAGCTTATGCCAGATGGACCGTACAAACCCTATTTCCAATAAAGCTGATATCTAATTGGCTGATAACTGTCTATATTGCCTTCAATCCATCTGATACGAACTTGTGCCCAGAGAATTCAATAGCATACAATTGCACAGAATTGATGTATGTAAGGAGTCCTGAGCCCAAATTATTCTGCTTTTCGTGCAATAATGCCTGAGAACTTGAAGGTCATGCATTTTCAACAGTGGTTTTCCCCTCGGCCTTTATACACTATGATTTCCCTAGGGCCCCTGAATCTTTTGACAGTGTTATTTAGTGTAGATTTTTTTTTAGAATTAAGAAAAATCTTCCTTGTGACTGGCTCATAATTCTCTCATGAAGTGTAGAACAAAGTAGTAGTAGTAGAAATGCTGAGTACCTTGTCCTCACCACAACTTGTCCCATCCACCGCCCCGTCCAGCTTTGAGTGACAGGTTGTTCCCACAGTGCACCATAGAGTGCTGCACACATCCTAAGGGAACAGAGTGAGATTAAACACTTACTGTCTGCAGCCTGTCTGAATTTCGAATATGTTGTCATTTGTTATTTATTTATTCAGCTTAAGTATACAATTGTTTTCCCCTACTTACATACTCAGTAAAAAGACTTAAATATTGCATTACTACATGAAATGCAACAAAACTACAATATTATAATATAATACTACATTTCCCACAACTTTGATCTAATAATCAAAATCTATTCATACACACTTCTAAAGATGTAAAAGTGTACGTTTGTTGTTTTACTTTATGTGCTAGACTATTCCTTGGAGTCTTGTCGTCTGTTCTCCAGAGTCCAGCCAATAAAAAGTAGCCCACATACTGTAACTCTCACAGTGTCATGGCTCTGTCTCGCTCTCTGGTCTGTGCCATATATGGTCATCTTCCTGTTCACTTCTCTCCCATCACTCTGCTCTCACTGATCAGTCACAATCAGCCTTATCATTTACTTCATAAAAAGGCTTGCCAGGTCATCTGCTACCTGACCTGCAGAGCAACTCCAGCAGAGTTTTTGGACCTAACATCATGTTTGTGAACCTGTTTTCTGACCAGACCTTGATCATTGCCTCTGGTCCATTCTGGTACTAGATTTGGATCGGATGTATGGAATTGGATACTGAACTGTACAAAGGTTACCTTTGGACAGGGCTGTAATGTGAATAAATAAGACGATTGTGATGACAGCTCAACTGGAATTTAGAAAGACATTCACAACATTTTATGTTGCACGTGTGTTGTCAAACGTGATTGTGTTTTGTCTACAGGTGTAGGTGCAGTGTCCTAACTATATTCTTAGAGCCACCAGAAAAACAAAAAGAGTTCATTGAGAAAATAATAGTAACAGTGTGATTGCACTTATAACAATAATAAAAAGACAAGCAAGGATATGTTTATTTTCAGTGATGCCACCAAAAGGTCAAATCTATTCTTTATCAAGGAGTTCCTTGGCTGATCAGTGTAATTGTCCAGGCCCATTTCTTTTTGACATTTGTGTAGAATGTTTCAAGAATATTTTGCATTTAGGACAAAATGGCCAATGTCCCACTAATGCAGAGATTGTATGACTGCTAACAAAAATAAAGGCTGGGAAAGAAATATTGATTCTCAATTCTTCCAAAAAGGAACGGAAAGGTCACGGTGCCTAATCTTTACACTCCACAGGACTTTTGACTAGGGCTTCTAAAAACAGATCTGTAAAACTCACAACCTGAATCCTGGACCTGGAAATCCCTCAACTACCCAAGTATTGAACAGCTTATACAATCCCCTAACCCAAATACACAAAACAAACAGATGTTAGACTGACTTGGTCTCCCCAGCTTTGCTGGTTTAAACTGCAGCTCTCCTCAGTGTTAACACCTTGAAGTCCATACTACAAAGCTATTGTCTGTGTAATATCATGTCTAAAGCTTTGTCTTTGTCTGACTGTACCTCAGAACACTGCATCCTTTTCTGGGTATCATAATAGTGTAACTTCAAAAGATCGGAATAGGTCATTGAGAAGGATTTTACTTTACAGCAGTATGATTTAGTATTGCTTAAACTGGCATGTCACTGCAACCTGAGCAATGTGTACAATTTCAACCTAATTTGAAACTATTTCAAGGACCTTGTAATGTAATTTCTTTATATAAGAAATCATCTTTACCTTCACTTAAATGTCAAATTTATGGGTTGGGCATTCGGTATGGTTTTACCAAACAGAAGTATGTTCATACATTAGATTGTGGAACCATAATATAAAGATATAAACGGAAATACTGATATTAAAATTAAATTCTTATGGGCAACCTGCAGAGACTTGGTCTATGAAGCAGTGTATTCCAAGCATCCTAAGATTTATGATTTGTATACAGGGCACACACTTTCTGTATATCCAAAGCATACAGCTAATGATCCTGCCAAGTACAGGAAACATGAAGGCAAAAGAAAAGGTGATGAATATCAAATGACTCAGTGATGTCCCTCGGTTTCGTGTAGGAAGAACAGCGCTAGCTGACATAAACATGAATATTTTACACTATTTTTACATACAGTTAAAAGGCTTTCCAAATATTTTTTGAGCAAGTAAATGTATCCAGCACATCAGTTTGGCCTCATACACAAAATACATTTTACAGAGAAACACTGAATGTAGATATAAGTATGTTTGCTTACTTAACGTAGCTTCTTAAACTTGAAGCAGTTAGCGACAGTGCTAACTGCTTCAAGTTTAAGAAACTCACCATTTTCAAATTAAACTATTTAACTTTTATGACTTAACTGGATTTGCTTAAATAACTAGCAGGCTCATGGTGTCATAAATCTGTAAGCATCTCACAGTTGAAAAACCTGCACACATGGTAATAAATTGTATTTATAGAGATGTTGCTAAAAGATGTTGCTAAAAATTATACTGGGTGCATGTGTGTGGCCTGTTTCTGTCCAAGCTTTATTTCTCTAACCTGATGTAATTTGCTTATGCTATTTATGTGGTTTATTTACAATATTTCTGCTCCCAGCCATGATACAGAGCAGTCCTACTGATTTGAAAGCAGAGTAGATTTAATTTAGTTTTAAATGTATTTACTCAAAAACACAAGTAAGACTCCTCTAAAAGAGTCAGTCTACATTATGACAAAAAAAGACACCAAATCTGTACATCAAACTAAGCCTACAAGATCCAGTGGGCTTGAACACTAACACTGGTTCAAGTCTTGGTAAACATCTGCTTGTTAATCTCCTCAGTCACTGTAATTGCCTCATGTATGTGTGACCCATGTTACCACCAGCAGCCACAGTAAGATGTGTGTTTTGCTTCAACAGCAGTGAGCATAAATCCAGCTCATGTCACGATGAATGCAAAGAGAACTCGTTTCCGTGGTAAAAACAGACTGCAGTTTGTCTGTTGCTGATGATCTTAGAAAAACACATGTGGCCATTAAAGTTCCAGTATCAGTACTGTCACTATCTGCTTAGTGAATAGCTCCAGAACTCCCCTCTCTGCACAACTCGTTCGACAAATTAAGGGGGTTTGAAACTTTACCAAACTAACAATCAGACATTCACACCTACATCACACCATAGCTGACTGGCCAGTATGTCTGAAAACACACATCCACCTCTGCACTGTTGGCTTTTCACTTAGCTTTCCAATGTAGCTGTTCAGATCAACACAACATAACACAACATAAATAAACATTTCTGTCTTCCATAGATTACCAACACACATTGTACAAACTTGTTGTATTTAAACATAAGAGTTTTGCATTATAATCGAGTTAAAAAGAAAAGACACTCTGATATTATGAGCTCAGCCTAGCATTTATAAGATTAAGGTTTCACCTGAGTTAACATTCCTATGAATTGCTAATGGCAGGATCTGTTAACCTATTGTTACAACACACAATACAGGAAGATCTAGGTTTCCCTGCCTGGATTTAAAACTAAGGACCATGGATGATTATTGTAGAGGACTAAACCCTGGAGACATTATTCACTTTCAAGATGGTTAACAGGTGTGTGTTCGTAATGTTGAAACTGATAACCACACTGTGAAAGTGTTAAGGGATTTGGAAGTTTTACAGTAGGTTATCTGACACCGTTTCTACAACTTATCAGCACATATTTTGTTCATTTGCAGTTAACAAAGATGTAGAGTCCCCAGGCATATTGAATAGTGTATGTTGTGGAAACAGCAGAGTCAAGAAGGTAAGTACAAAGACTGAAAACTGGATTCTTTCGGGATATTAAATGCTGATAACTCAATACAACTGAATCGCAGTAACTAAATTTCCACTGGGAGTATACAAGAATACAGGAGACCTACATTATTTTTATACAACTGTTAATGGCCTTGAATCATTTTTATTTTCATGTGTTTGTTTTAATGGATAGTCTTACGTCCATGTCATCACAGATCCGAGAGCCAGATCCATACTGCAGTCGACACTGATGAGTAGCACTGTACAGAACCCCAGGAAGCGCCGTGTTCAGAGACAGCTTGTCCTTCACCGGGGCGTCATCAAGGCACCAACCCCAACCACGACTGTGAAAAAAAATTGGTGGAGGGGGTTTATGATTAAAAAAAACAAAGAGAGAAGGATTCTTTGTTAAATATGCACAGTAAAATTCTCAAACACTTCACTGTTTCCCAAATGTAATTTATGGCAGACATTGTTGTTTACTTAGCATGCAACAAAAGTCTTATTAAAGATAATCAAAGTAACACGGATCACATTGCCTTACAAAATGAGTCTGGGAAACTAAAACAAAGTAAAGAAGTGAACAAGAATTTTGTGAACTACCACTTTAACACCACATTGGTGAAGTAATATTTGTATTAAATACCTTTAAATTAACACTTCATATTGATTCAGAGATCTATAGACAAATACAGCAAAAGTGGGGAGCTTAGTTACATCTACCCTGTATAGTTTGACCACGATCAGTGCTACGGAGCAGTGATTCCCCATTTTGTTTGTGCAAGAATGCATACAGATATACCGGCACGACACACAAACGGTTCCACTTATCTACAGGTGGTGCTAATTTACCAAGAAACTGAGCAATGAACCTAATCAATGCAGGTTTCAAAGTGAACAAAAAAGTTTGAAAAGTATGAAGTAGGAAATTCATTCAACAAGAAGTTATGTGTATGACTTCTTCTCTTTTTTAGTAGGAAAAATGATCATTACCTCCTCTCCTTCCACAATGTCACAATCAGCACACGGGGAAACAAGGAGTGTCGTTAATTATGTGATTATAATTATGTGATGTGTTCTGAATAGGTTTAAAAAAAATAAATAACTGTGCCAAAAAATTATTGATGCCGTAGCACATTCCTAGCTGAGATGAAACCAAACAGATTTGTATAGATGAAGTGGTGTCCAGTGGGTCTGGCATGGACCTGTCCAGGTCTACCACAGTGACAGTATAGTGAGGACTGTGGAACATGGATGTATTAGTGTGCTGCTAAGAGGCTGCATTATTTACTTTCCTTTACTGTACTTGGCAGAATGCTTTTATCCAAAGCGACTTAAAAGAAGACACAAGCTATTACCATTCCAGTATCCACCCAAATACTGAATTAAAAGTCCCAAGAAGACCAGGAACTTATTAACATGACTGTATGTCAGTATTTTGAAGTAGCAGCTAGAGCATCAAAACATTTTATTTGTATCAACAATAGAAAAATTTTAATTATGGTATAATTCCTCAATTCCTTTTCAAAGTACTTGGCTTCATTCATTTTGGTCTTTTAAACTGATAAAATTGTATTGATCCTCTGGGGACTATGAATGTCATGTAGTTATCAAATCAAATTGACATTTCAGTATGGAAGTATTGGAACACTGCAGTAATTTTCATATAATCCAAAAGTCTGCTGCTTTCAAAAGCTGAATGAACAACACAGACAGGGGCGAAGTGGGATTTAAATGTTCTAGATTATAGCTTGTTGTTTTGATTGATTCTGTATGTTTCAATATCTGCAAACAACAAAAGACATGTGGGGCAAATAAATAAACAATTATGCTTTACATAAATCAAAGTGATATTACCTCAGTGTTTCATAACAGAGACAATCGCATTCAATCTAAAGAACATTAAAAGTATCGATCTAATTAGAGGCTGCAGATTAAATTAAGTCACCTGTGAAAAGGGGATTTGATTAAAGGAATTTCACAAAAAACAACATAGTAATATGTGGCAGATTTCCACTCATGTGCATTCATAATTTGAAAAACTAAAAGTGGACTGATAGTGGACTATACAAATACAGTTACAGTTACATACAAGAAAAATGCCTTAGTGACCAATTGTTCTATTATCATACAGCTGTATGTATTGACTAACTTTTTAGATCTTATTATTAATATTTTAAGTAATAATGACATGACCTACAAATATGATGATAGCCAGTGAACTTTCTGCCACTCCATGTGCAATTCCAATCACCAACTAAACTGCTGGCTGATTTATGTCTTGGATCTACAGCAATGCAGCCATTAGTGCTGTTACATAGTTGAACTGGAAATAACTTTATTAAAGTAAAAGATTTCATGGTTGGATTGACACAGACTGAAAGCTAATGATGCTTTGAGCAAAGAAAATGATCACTTCTGAATGTTTTTCAGGCGATTAAGAGCAGCAAGACATCACTAAATCTTTAGTAGGTGTCTCATTATATCTTTTTATTACTATTGTCAAATACACTAAATCCTGTCAGTCAGAATAATGGTGAAGGAAGCATAAAATTAGATTCCACATAACCTATTAACATCCTCCTGCATAACTTCCAGGATACAGGAGAAATCATTGAAAATAACTCACAAGGAACATGTGCAAAAATATCTTATAAAATAGAAATAACATTAGAGACAAAGTTATTCGATAATTCCCTGCTAAGCAGCTGCATGGGCAGATAGTTATGCAGGTAAGAATGGCAAGACAGCAGATAATCAGGTCTTTACCTCACATATAAACCCAAACATACATGTGTAGATGTACTGCATCTTAGACAGCATCTTAAACAAAGAACAAAGTTAATTCTTAGACAGATAGTATAATTATAGTAATTTGAGGCTTTGGGGCTGTCACTACAAAAGTAAACTGAATTTAAATCTCTATTCCCAGGCCAACTCACAGGCATAATTCCTTCAGCGTGTCCTGGGTCTGTCTGTCTCCTGGTGGAATAAGTTGAAGAAAAAAGGGAGGCACCCAGGAGGCATCCTGACCAGATGCCCAAGCCACCTCTGCTGGCTCCTGTCAACACGGAGGAGCAGCGACTCTACTGAGTCTCTCACGGATGAGTGAACTTCTTACACAATCTCTAAGTCTAAGGGAAAGTCCAGCCAACCTGCTCACCTCTCTCTTAACCACAACGGACAGTTGAACTCTCGTTACATTCTTCCTTCACTCATGAACAAGATGCCAAGGTACTTGAACTCCTCAACTCGTATCCAACCCAGAGAGTGCATTCCACCCTTTTCCGGAGAACCATAGCTTCGGATTTTGAGGCTGATTTTTACCTCAACCACTTCACAATTTGTCGCAAACTGCTCCAGTGAGAGCTGGAGGTCACTCTCTGATGAAGTCAACATCAGTCCACAAAAAGCAGAGATGAGATTCTGAGATCACTAAACTGGACCACCTCCACCCCTTGACTGTGCCTAGAAATTCTGTCCTTAAAGCTTATGAGAAGTGACAAAGGGAAACACTATGAACCAAACTCTCTTCTCTAGCACCCCTGCATACACCTTACCAGAGAGGCTAAGTAGTGTGATCCCCATGTAGTTAGGGCACCATCCTCCTTTCACCCTTCTTGAAGAGGAGGACCATCACCCGAGTTTGCCAAACTAGAGGCACTGCCTCTGATGTCCATGCAATGTTACAGAGATGTGTCAGCCAGGACAACCTCACAACATCCAGAGCTTTGAGGAACCCAGGGGCCCCACCACCTCAGAGCTTTCCCAAGCACGGGAATCAACGCTCTATGTTGTCATTTCATATAAGGTCTTTGGATGGAGTTAGTCTAGATCTTCACCTTAGACCCATTTGCCTTGGGAGATCCTACCAGGAGCATATAGCTCCTGACAACATACATCACTAGGTCTTCAAGCTCCTCGATACAGGCACAATAAGGGCTCAATCCAAGAAGGGAATGACTTAACCTAAATATTCTATATTCTAAATAAAAACACTGACAGCAGAGGCTGATTGATCAGAATGTAACAACAAAATCATTAATATAAGATGACCTCACACTCACTGACAGACTTGAAAAGCAGCAATTAAAACGTTCTCCATGACTGACTCTGGACTGAAATGCGGCTCTGAAGGCAAAATAGATTCTACTGCAGCCTTTGTCAATGCCAGCTTTCCTGGAAATGTTTATGCCAATTAATTAACTCTTTCCTGAACCTATACACAAATATGCTATGTAATGTGTGAGGTGTAATGTGTGACAGGCTGTAATTGTTTTGACATCATGAGTTCCTCTATGAAGCAATTAAATTAACTTGAAATGAGTGAAATGAGGGGTTTTGCAATGTGAGCTTTGGGAACTCTCCCTTGGAGATCAAAGAGTTACTCTATTAATGTGCTATCTATGTGATAGTATCTAAACCACTCATTGCAGTATGACCTTGTACACCCCACATAAAATTACACCTACAGAACAATCCTGTGAAGCAGCACGAGTACAATAGAAGCCTTGTCCTGCAGTCAGTGAAGGAAATAAAACAGACGAAATAGGTTGAAAATGCTGGATTTTAGATAAATTAGATAGGAAGACAAATAGTAAGTGAAGTCATGTGAAGAAAATGATCAATGCAGGTTTTTGGAGTAGCTAACTGCATGTGGAGGTCAGAAGACAGGAAAGAGAAACAAAAAGACAAAAACAGATACAGGCAAGCGGGGAGGGGGTTGGTGGGAGAATGATCTCTTTTCTTTTCAGTGGAGATCTTGCCTCAGTCGAGACACTTTTGACCCACACAATTATTTAGCTTTCATTGATTCTGATTCTCTTTGTTGTCTTAGTCTGTCACTCGCTGTCAGCAACACACAAAAGTTAATTCACATTTCCATACAGTCAGTGTTCATCCGAGTTGAAGTCTAAAAGTTTACCAGAAGATAATTCTAATGATTTTTTCATCTTATCTGCTGTCAGGTTCAAGTTGTGAAACATTTCAGAAATTCTGTAGATGTCCTTTGAGCGCAACACTAAAATAGCACACTAACATGCTGAAAATAATAGTTGCAGTCCTACATAATAAAATCAGAAAATTTACTTCTATATAAAAAGGAAAATAGTGCTTTTAGGTGCGTAAACAGCTCTGTCTGTCTCCCATATGCACAGACAGACCAGTAGTCTTTGTGTAACTACCTCCCACGAGTGTAAATATGGCCCTGCGGCCTTTCTTTCCACAGTGGAGTCAAGAAGCTATGATACTGTCAAGTAGCTGAACACCCACTAAATGCATTCCAGATGCTTGGAGCTGAGAAACTGGGGCACTGTAGTGCATTCAACACATGTATTGATGAAGCCAGAATCACTGTGCAAGTCTGACAGGAGCAGCACACGGTGTACTGTATTTGACACACACACACACACACACACACACACACACACACACACACACACACACACACACACACACACACACACACA
>JAUYWH010000018.1:14574803-14602637 GCA_034779795.1 Ctenopoma multispine | reverse complement strand
TACTTTTCTGAATTTCTCTGAATTTCTGAATGATCGCTTGAACAGTGCTCCGTGGGATGTGCAAAGCTGGTAGAGACCTAAAAGACTGGAAGCTGTAATTGCAGCAAAAGGTGGTTCTACAAAGTATTGACTCAGGGGGCTGAATAATTACGCACACCCCACTTGTCAGTTATTAATTTGTAAAACAGGTTATAGGCTGTTGGTGTAATATTTATTTATTCTATAGTATATACAACTATAGAGAAGTAAGCATTTTAATAATGTAATGTAACAAAAACTACATGAAAAGCAATGATCTCAGTTTAAGTCAAGTCAAGTCACAAAGGACTTATTGTCATTCCAACAATATTCACTGTATACAGGGTCCCGGAGGAACTGAAAAAAACACTAGACAAAATACAACTAAAAAAATATAAAGACTAAACTCAAACTAAAGGAAAGTGTAGAGAGGCAGACACACAGCAAAACAACACAGCTCAACATGACATCAAATAAAAAAGAAATGCAGCTGAGACTCAGCTGTCACAAGTCAGAATAGAAACTGAAATATATAAGAAAAGAAGTCTGCTAAAACAAAGAACATAAATTTTTAAATGAGATTCAGACATTTTAAAAGAAATTTTAAATGTTAAAATTTTAAATGTGCTCAAAAATAAATGAAACATTTTTCTTTTGAGTAACATGTTTTTCTATTTGGATATTTTGAGTCAATTTATGCATGGGGCACTTAAGAAATGACAGTTATTCAGTTATTCAGTAAAAAACCTTGGCTTGTCAAGCATTTCAACAGCAATCAAACCTCTCAATATAAATGCCTTAATAGCTATTGCAAACAGGTATTGAAAGAGTACTCTAAGTGCCTTGACCTTCAGAGGACTAAAGTATACTCGAATAATAATCAGTCAATTTAAACCCATGTTGATAATTTACTACATAAATGTAAAAAGAACTTCACATAATTAACCTTTCACTGTTTTTTGTCCTCAGCTCTGCATTTTTAATTTCTGCTCAACTAACTGTAAAAAAAGCAACCTTATACCTTGAAATATTTCCTTTTATCAAAAGAAGATACAGTAGATTTAGTTCAATTGTTTTGCCATTGCCACACAAAGCATCAAAACCTAATGAAAAACAGTCTAAATGGAGCGTAAACACTGACTGCATCTAAATAAGTCTGTAGTTTGTGATCTTTTGAGAACTGCATAAAGGCAATTTAAAAGGCAAAAGGAGACTGATTACTGAACAAGGAAGGATCAAGGTCAACGCACTGACATGACGTGGGAGTTTTGAAAAAAAGTTTGAGGGGAAACAAACTCACACAGATGAGATGAGAGACTGTGAGCATAATAAACTGGCTCAATCTCATTAAATTATATATGAAATACAGGACTGATAGAAAATATCAGATTGATCTCTATCATGAATGGGTATCAGCTTCCCCTAACATGTGTTTTTTGGACCATTTTGTTGAATTATATTTATTTACCTATAATGATCTAGAAGGACAGCATCTCAGAGTTGCCTCCTCACTCTTGACATTGAGAGAGATCTTCTGCGGGCACTAAATTAATGAAGCTGCCAGTTAAGGATGTGTGAGAATTCTTTATTAGGTTCACCTTTGCTGGTACCAGGTTGGACCCACTTTTGCCTTTGGAACTGCCTTAATTAACATGGCATAGATTCAACAAAGTGCTGGAAACATTCCTTGGAGATTGGTCCATACTGACATGACAGCATTATGCAGTTGCTGCTAATTAGTTGCCTTCACATCCATGCTGCAAATTCCTGTTCTACCACATCCCAAAAGTGCCCAATTGGCCTTGAGATCTGGTGACTTTGTGAAATAAGGCGACTTTGTGAAACGGTGCGTTATCCTGCTAGGAGCAGCCATCAGAAGATGGGTACACTGTGGTCATAAAGGGCTGGGCATGGTCTCAGGTAGGCTGTGGCATTTAAACGATGCTCAGTTGGTATTGAGGGGAACCACACTATTACACCACCAGATCCATGCTCTCATGTTAGTCACACCAAATTCTGACCCTGCCATACAAATGCCTCCCGGAAATCGAGACTCATCAGACCTGAAAAGGTTTTTCCAATTTTTTATTGTTGAATTTTGCGTGAGTCCATGCAGAAGATCAGCAGTTTTACGAATACTCAAAACAGCCCAAATGACACCAACAACCATGCTATGTTCAAAGTCACTCCAAGTTCAGCAGATCCTCTTGACCATGTCTACAAGTTGCTGTCATGTGATTGGTTACTGAAGTATTTCTGTTACCATGCAGGTGTATATAATAAAGTGGCTTTTGAGTGCAGACCCTCTAATGTATCAGTCTTGATCGGTTGTGCCCAGGCCGCTCGCTCCTTTTTCTATTCTGATTCGAGCCCGTTTGAGCTGTTCTGTGAAGGGGGTGAGTGCCCAGCATTGTATAAGAGCCTCTGTTCAAATTTGTCATATGGAACAGGTTTAATGTAACAGGCTGCTGCAACTATTAAACAGAGTTATAAAAAAAAAAAAAAAAAACTCATAACATCTTTCTTGTTGGGAAAAAGGTCTACACATAATCATACATACAAGTTGTATAACTGAGGAACTTCAAACAGAACAGTTTTGACTGATGTAAAGGACTTAATTGTGTTAATTCTCTCTCACAGTCGTGGTCATTTGAAGATGTATGTGGTGCATACTTGCAGTTTATTTAAACTTAAAAGTTTATCAGTAACAAAAACAAGCGATAGGACTATATTTATCCATGTTGTGTATACATACTGTATAAAATACAGTATTGTGGCACATACCGCGCATTTCATTGCTTCTGCCTTTTAGAGTGTGTCCAAACCCACGTTGAATGAAAATAAATAAATGAAAGCTGATATCTGCTCATAATATTTAAGGATGTTGGGGATATTAATGAGAAAAAAAATGTCTACAGAGTGCATACAGTACATTAGAATAAAACAATATTCTCTTCTGAAGTTGGCGACTTCAAGACAGCTTCAACACAATGAAGCAGCTGGTGGTTGAGGAAGATGATGCTATTACTTATTGTTTAAACCAGGGTAAGAGGTTGTTTCCCTTGATGCTGTGAAAGATTGTTTTTTTAAAGAAAACTCAATTGTTTGGGCCTTTACCGTTCAAAGCTGGAGTGTAAAGGACCTAAAAAAGAATCAAGAGAGGATGTAGAGAATAATAGCTGCTTCCTCCGTGTATTATTGTCTGTTAGGTCAGTTGATCCATAAGCTTTACTCAGCTAGTAAATTCCCTTTCCTGATATCCTGTCCTCTGACAGCCTTTTTAGCAGTCGCTGCAGTCATACCGGAGCAGACTTGACTGTATTTAGGAAAAACCCACTTATGTGCTAATCAATTACAGACAAACAGTCAGTTTACTTAACCCATATGTAAGAGGTAGTGCTAACCTTTATTGTTAAGAGATAGGCAGTCATGGGTAAAAAAAAAACAAAAAAAAAAAAAACTGCATTACCTGACAAGAAGGTGGAAAAACTGATACTGTCTCAAACTGTTGATGTTCCCAAAACATCTGGGAACATCCAGTAACTCACTTCTAATATTCTGTGAGGATAGTTTAATCTCTTTACCATTAATGTGAATCTATGACACTTTATCTTTAACTGTGCAATTCAGTTACTCATAATAATAACTACTAATATTTGCAGTTTGTAATAACAGATTTTACAGGCAACTGGAGATACAAATGCTTAATGAAGATCAAATAAATAGAATTTGTGACATACTTACAATGTTCAGAACAGCAAGGATATAGCTTTCCACAGCTTTGCTCCCATGATACTGCACCATTTTAGGGTCAGCTACCACCAGCGTTTCCACCCACTTTTCTTTGCTGACTGAGCGGTGACTCCTTCTTCTTCTCTGATGGAGACGCTCCCAGCGCTCCCGTTTGTCTTCAAAACTTTGATGGGAATCTAAGACGAAGGTTAGAAATAGATATTTAAAACTGTCTTACAGAGGCGCAGCATGTTTCAACACAGCACACCAGGTATGATGTCTAACCTTAAACATTAGCTCTACTATCCCTGTAAATAAACGTATACTAGTTTATTTCTTCTTGGATCAAGACCTAAACCTGCTTATAGTCTCTCTGCCTGTATTCAGACTGTATTTTTCCTATTCTTATTAAAAATATTAATTTGATACATAAGGTGGTATTTAAATACATAAATAACTGATAAGTACAGTAGGAATCAATTTAACTTAGAATTTGTTGATTCTTTAAGAAACACGATGGATCATAGTGTTTTTGTTTGTTTAATTTCAGTTATTTATATTATATTTATTTAGATTAGATTTTTCCTTCTCTGTGAGCATTAAGCAACTGTGTTTTTTTTTTTTTTTGCAAAGGTAACAGAAATACACAAGTACCAGAACCGAGTAAAACCAAGTGAACATTTCCAAGTGTCCATTACATAAATGGTTGAGAGTTATAAAGGAACTGAATAAATATGCTGGGTCTTACTGTGTGCCCAGTTAAAATGTGTTCTCTAAATAGACAGGTAGTGCAGGCAAGGAAGGAGAGAAAACAAGACAGCAGAGACAGTGATGAGTCAGGAGAGATGAGAAATGTATTAAATTTATTATCTGGGCCTCTAGAGCCCTTCAAGTGTGAAAAGGTCCCACTAAGTGAACATAAATGACCCCCTCAATAATGATTCTGAGGTCATTTGAAGCTACTCCTCTGCCAACGCATGTCAAAAAGAGTCTAGAACTGCATGTACGTGCACACACGAACAACAGCACTGCTGCTGCTGAAAAATTCCTCAGGGAAACTCCGGATACTGTTCATGATAGTGGATATCACCCACTCGTACGTAAAGGTTAAAAATGTAAAAAACTAAATAAATTTAAATAAATAAATAAATGGACATTATGTAGTCTATATTTTATTTAATTTTACTAAGGCAAAGACATGATGCCAATTCAAACCGCTGACACTGGGAGAAGAGAATTATTTTTAAAAATGGACTACAAGTTACTATAGTTACAACATGCTGTGAAGACGTTATTTAATTTGTATTTTTTAGTCAATTTAGTTTTGGTATTTGGGATTTGTGTTTGCAAAACTCTCAATAGATTTTGAAGTTGCTTATGGGCAAACAGATTATTGAATGGTACTATTGTTATATAGTTATCACAAAAAATTTAAAATTCTATGATATAAGTATATTTATCATCCACAACTAGTTGGATTACTGTATTGTGAAAATGTAAACAGATCTCTCAGCTTTTTCAGATATTGTTGATCCTACCTGTCTAGACAACCCCCACAAAGACTCATACATTTATACATGTGCTGATACTTTGAACTTGTTCTATTTCTATCTGTGAGAAATTTCATTCAAATCAGCAGGAGGCCACAAAAAAAATTCTAATACCAGAGCCTGAAACCTACCACTACACACTATACACAGCAGCCACCGCATTATTGTCAAGAAGAGACAGGCAAGTTGTTTTCACAAAGAGCTGTGTGTGTACATAAATAATGTACTCATGAACTCTAAGCACATTTTCTCAAAACTCTCTTCTCAATGCGCACTTCACTTTCACGGCCATTTAAGCCCACTTAGAATTTTAAGTAGCTACTTTATTAGCTGCTAAACTTAATTGTTATTATTCTTCTGACCTCTACAGATTATTAGCCAGAGACAGATTCATTAGAGAAAAGCTGATCAGTCATCATCTTCATTCTGGTCATTCAGTGCTTAGTGTCTTATGAATAATCAGTGGATGGTGCGTGGCATAATTTGGCCTTCTTATCCTAATTGATCAGATTGTATGTTATTATTAAAATAAGATGTAAGTATTGGAAATATTGGAAAACTAATTTCTAAATGTACATTGCTGTTTGCATGTAAAAAAAGTACAAAGGTTTTTACTTTTGACTCCGCAGGTACCGTTGACAGCTTGTTTCCCTGAGATGGGCTGTATGAGTGAACTCCAGGAGGGAGCAGACACGTGACGCTTGTAGATGGCATGAGCCTGTGGTGCTGAGGTCTCGTCGTTCGACTTCTCCAGAGGTTGAATAAAAAACTCCTCACCAGACAACTTGAACAGTCCTGTCTGAAGAGAAGAAGGGCTGCATGTCAGTGTTGTCACATATTAAATATTTAAAACAGTAAATACTTCATGTATATAGCTTACAAGATGTGAACCTGTTCCTTTTAAGCCTCAAAAACAGGAAAATCAGAGAGGAATTTACAAAAAGAAGCCCGTACAGTTCTGTACAGATTAACCTGCACCAGAAAAATGTGAAAAAGAAATGTGAAAGAGTTTAAAGAAGTGGAGGAGCTGCTGATCATCTGAAGCATACACTGTACCACCTTATCTGTGAAACATGGTGGAGATATCATTGTGATGTGGGCATGCACAGCTGACAAGTGGTTCCCTTCTATTTACTGATGATGTGACTGCTGACAGAAGCAGAAGCTCAGGCAGGAGGCTAATGCTATAATATAACTACACAAAGTACAGTATGTATCATATGGGCAAAGTTGAGCAGAGGATGTTTTTTCTACCAGTACTTACTGAATGTTTAATGGGTGTGTGTTTAAGACATAAGAGATCATCCTTGTGTCTGACAGTCATGCGTTAGTCGTGTGTTTGGAAAATTTATTTAGTTCAACTCATGTTGAACTCAAAAAAAAAAAAAAAAATGGATCCACATAATGCAAGAAACCTTGTTTTGCAGTTGAGCTCTTGGCTCCAGTACTATGCATATTGCTATAATAACAAAATTCAAAAGATCTTGAGGTTAGTGTCAGTCATTCCTCTAAAAATTAATTGTTACCACAAACAATTGTGATACATTTAATTATCATTAAAGGTCACTGAGGCAAATTTGTGATTGATCTGATTTGGTGGCTGTTTGTATGAATGAATTGTATTGTTGTGCTCTAATTTGTATATTTGAAGTGTATTTTTGTAATTTGTTATCAGGAGTCTTGCCAGAAAAGAACTTGATCTCAATGATACAAACAAGCTAACACACACAACGAAACACATGCACATACAAACAATAGATGAAAAGTGTCCCTGCCGGTGAAAAGCCTAAAAAAGGGAGGACTAGTATTCAGTGTGTCACATGCACAATGAGAACAACTGATCAGCTGAACTGAAAAAAAACTATTAAGCAGTAAGCCACTCTTAACATAAAGGCCTGATTGATGGAGTGCTGCCGAGATGGTTGTCCTTTCTCCATCTCTGCAGAGGAAAGGCAAGGCACCTCTTGCCAATTTGGCCCGATGTTCAACTCCAAAAAGAGTCCTGGTGGTTCGAAACGTCTTCCATTTCACAGCTACTGAGGACAATGAACCAATCAACTCTTAGACACATTTCTAAGAGAGTTAATGAAAGTGGAAACCTTAACATAAAAACCACACAGACATCGACAACATTTTATTTTATTCCATGATTCTCACCACCATCTGATGAATAAGAATTATCAAACCATCAGACAGAGAACATGGGTCGAAGAAAGTAGAATGAGCATGAACACATCAAGGGACACTTAAAACCAGACTATGCCCTCAAAACTACAATAAGGTCAAACAAGAGCAGCTTTACAGATAGATAAAAAATGAAAAACAAACAGATGTTGTTGAAGTATCAGGCTTGTCAACAAACACTGCATCCCTGTAGATTTTAAACCAAGCAACACATTGGGGCTTGTCCAACCTAAGGACAAAAACACTCAGATATAATCAGATATACATTTGACATTTAAAAAAATAAAACAACTGCTTCACACGCACATGGCACAACACATTAGTGCCAACTCCTCAAGGAAAGACTCAGTCCATCTGCATCTGGATGACAAGGTATATTCAGTGAACACAATCTGACCAGAGAAGACTGATGTTTCGAATGAGGTGTAAAGGAAATCATCTATATAAAACTGGAACAAACGTCACTGTGAAACCACTCATCAGCTTCTTACATGATGCCTGGCTACTGGATAACTTGAGAATCTCCACAGATATGTCACGTATCATTAAAGCACACAGGATGCATCTGACCACAAAGCCACATCAAAAGGGTATGAATACTAGCTTCCAAATTTTGCTTTTGTTTGAGTATTCCCAACAAAGCAAGCCACTTAATTATCACTCATCATTTTTAAAATAGATGTTATAGTATGACAGTGACTATCATGTGAAGGTGACATATTGCTTCCGGCCATCTACCTGACTCCACTTCAAACAACCCAGCTTGTAGATCTTGTATATGACTAAGCTTTTCAATTCCACAAAGGGAACTTATCAGTCTTGTTCACTGGTGTAAAGAAAATTGCTTTATGAAGTGGCAAAACGGAACTTGTGCTTAATAAATTCAATTCCCAGAAAGGTTGGACTTCACAGCTGAAACACAGAACGATGAGTCTAAACTAAGAGGTAAAAGTTCAGAGATTTTAGTATAGGCAGATCAAAGTTCACTACCAGTCATATAAATACTGTTTGGTAACTAGTTTGTTTATCTACTCACCAGTCCATCACAAGTGCTTATAGCTGCGTTGCCTTTAACAGTGGTCTCGTCCCACACTTCGCCTAAGAAATGGCACTGGGAGGATCCAGGGGGACGGATCTGGGCCCCATCCAGGCCACCGTACCTTCTCTCTGTCAGGAAACCGGGAGCTAGCAGATGTTGGTTAAGGGTGAGGTTAAAGTGCAAACTGTGGCCACCGTGCCACAACTGGTAGAAGACTCTGTCCAAGTCCACTGGTCCCTGTGCAGCTTCCCGGCGTTGTACATGGCGAGCATGGTGAGGCAGGAAGCTGGACAGGAAGTGACCTTTTGCATCCACTCTAGTGGGGTGAACCACTTCATACTCGGGCAGATCCTGCAGAAAACTCCCTGTTAAAGCCACAGTGGGAAGAGAAGACATGAGAAAAGAAAGGCTACTAAAAATTGCAAACAAAACTGAGAAAGCTCTTAACAAACCTATACAACTGTTTAATACATCTTTTCTGTCTGAATGCAGCTGCAGAGGAAAATGGCTCCAAATTTGATTTAAAGTTGTTGAAACTCATTCATCTGATAGAAATTGTCCATTGGCCCATGATTCCCTATAATCTGAAGTAGTTGAATCAGCAGCATAAAAGGCAGTGTCAGAAAGCTTTCCTTTGTGTTTCTATACATACCTCATACCTCAAGCAAAGTAAAGTAAAGTAAAGTTTTCATGAAACTGTTCATGTTTCTGGACTACTGTAATTTACTACTAATTGGATGTTCAAATAACTCTTTAAAAAGTCTCCAGTTAATCCTAAATGCCGCAGCCAGAGTTCTGACTTGTATAAGCAAAATAGATCATTTTTTCTCCTACATTAGCCTCTCTCCATTGGCTTCTTGTAAAGTCCAGAAAAGTATTTTAAATCATTCTTATTACACATAAAGCCCTAAATGATAAGGCTTCATCATATCTCAAGGACCTCATAGAACCATATTATCCCAGCAGAGCACTTCGCTCTCAGAGTGCTGGTCTACTTGTGGTTCCTAGAGTTTCCAAATGCAGAATGGGAGGCAGAGCCTCCTCCACTGTGGAACCAGCTCCCAGTTCAGGTTCAGGAGGCAAACACCATCTCTACTTTTAAGACAATATTCAAAATGTTCCTTTTTGACAAAGTTTATAGACAGAGCTGGCTCAAGTGACTCTGAACAATCTCTTAATTATGCTGCTGCAGACCTTCCTTGATGCATAGGGCTCCTTTCCTCTCCTCTTTCCACTCAAGCCACCATTACATGTCATTAACTTTTCTCTCCCATAGTTGTGCTTCTTCTTTCCCGTCTCCCTCTTACTATACTTTTTTACAAGTACACCCAGCTTTGGAGCTGTGTGTTTCCAGTTTGCAGTTAGTGGCCCTACCAATCTTCCACTCATCCCAACCAGACAAGGCAGATTGCCTGAGACTTTTTCTCAGTCGTTTGAGTTTTCCCCCTGCACTGTCCCCTAGTTCTTGCTCAGTGGGGATTTGTGGGCTGTTCAACAGCAACTCAACAGTTGTATACTGTTTTCCACCTAATTCTGTAAACCTTACAATTTAAAGTTTCTTGAGATGACTTTTGTTGTGAACTGGGTCTATCTGGTACATACTGATATTTATGTACATGGAGGTGTTAGTTCTAAATAAAGGGGGCAATGTCAAAAAGTAAAAATAGTAGAATTCTTTGGGAACATGTATGCTCTGGAAGAAGAAGTTGTAACAGAAAACTAGGGCATTATAACAAACTGACTTCACCAGATTAGTAAACTGAGTGCAAAAAAATACGAAGAGAGACGAGGCAAATGGCTTGAAATATGAACCAGTATTTGTAAATGTGGTCAATCCAAAATAGCAAAACATCATAAAAAAGTCACACAACTTCTCACAATAACATCTCATTATTCTATAAATATCACAGAATAGATAAATCATAAACAAAGGCAAATTTTTTTTTATATGGCACGTAATATTCTGTAAGGAACCACCAAGATTCATGGCTTTATCTCATCCAGGATAAATAATCACAATGCAAACAATGATTTGTGAAGTATGGTGAGGTCTAGCTCCAATCAGCACTGCAGAGGACTACCTACATAAATATTTTGAAGAATAAATCAGTGCACAGCCATAGAGGGGTGTTTGGTAAACAGCTGTTTGGAATGTCTCATTGGATAAACAGTAAGAAAAACACCCAAGTTCAAACTTTTTATTTTGTGTGAATAACACATATTCACTTCTATTCCCTGACATCTGTGTTATGTTGGCTACAGCCCAGGAAAAGCAGATTGAATTTGACATACAGAAGCTAAAGAGAAAAATAAATAGATGTCAATAGATCAGTTGTCACAAGTCACTTGTTTTGTAAAATGTGATCTTCCACAAACCCTTAATGTTCCTGGAAATCTTTGAGTTATTGCTGTTGGTCGCTCAATCAGCATGACTGTGTTTCATTGTGTGTATTTTGATGATGGTCTGGATTCAAATGGAGGCTGAACTTTTTAAAGATTTATAAAATAAAAATGTCCATATGTGATGATTTCATAACAGTGACTTTGTAACACCTGGAGGATTTTCTCCATCTGTAATAATCCAGCGTAGGACTGCAATCAGTGAAACAGACACAAGTATTTAACATTAAGGGTACATTGTAAAGAAAACACCTGTGATTGCATAAGTACGTATTGTAGGCCTGGTAGGTGGTTCTCAACAAGGGCTCCATGTTACGGTGGATTAAAAAGATAAGATATAGATTGTTTTAAGCTTGAATTTGTAGAATAAAGTCATCTTGAGAATAAAGTTGAAATAAAGTATACAAGAATAAAGTCAAAATGTTGAGACAATATGTGAAGTTTGTGAAATGTATTGTAATATTTAGGTGATGATGAGTGAGACATTTCAGGTAGCATTTAATACAAACATATTTCTCTTTGTTCTCATCAATACAGCTTTTTTAATTACTGAAGGGTTGTGGTAACAAGCTGGTTGTTCCCACACTTGCTGATGGCTAAGTGATGAATGAAAGACTATACATAGAGCTTTCAGGTTCAAGGCTCTCTCTGTGAGGCCATCAAGGTCAACCGAAGTGAGCTGCTCTTACTGTTCTGTACTAATAACTTGACTGTAGCCTATAGCCATATTTCTGAAGAGGAATTTATGTTAGTCTGTTGCAAAGTCTAATGGGTTTTTCTCTTCTCACGTCTTGAGGTGTGTGAGACCACGATGAAACCCCAGGACCACTGGCTCATGAAGTGGATGCAAGCAGTGATGACTACAGCACATATCCAGACTTCACAGCTGAAGTGACTCATGATTGTGACAATTAATTGCATCTTGCCATACAGGCAAGCCTGGAGGACCAGCTGCGAGTTTGAATCAGTATCAGCCTCAAGTAGCACACTACTACTTCATTGTCAGTACTTTTTATGTGGTTGTTATAAAATGTGACTTTTTTTAAGCAAAGATTCTTGACTTATGCACTATTCTGCAGGGCCGCCCAACATCTTGAGAAATTGTCTGTTTGAGAAATTCTTAAAGGCCCTGCAAGCCACACAGACGCCAACAAAGCTAGAAAGTTTATCATGAACAGACCTCAGGTACTGCAGGAAACTAGTCACTTCTTTGACAAAAGTATGTACTTACAATATTCTGTACTCCTTTTTTATCGTTTTCAACATTTCAGGAAGATAAATATTTATTGCCAGGAGTGCATTTGCTGTCAGTCTTGTACATGGAGGACCAGCTCCTGCAATTATGTCTCTGACACTGTTCGCCTGTTCTGAATTTATCTTGTTTTGCCATGTGCTGCCTTGTGTTTTCCTTAATGAAAGAAAATGTTATCACCTAATTAACATTCAGTATATTTGTGTGCGTATGTGTGACTATTTTACACCTGTGTGTGTACAAAACTGCTTACTGTATTTCCTAAAGGGCCCCTATAGCACACCGCTGATTCATGCAGGATGGAACAGAGTGCATGCCCCCTTTGTTACACTTTTCTTCTGTAATGTCAGGAGTCCGGCTTCCCCAAACTAAACGAAACACTGAGAGGATGAAGGTGTAGAGAACTGAAGCAGGGGAGTGTATCCTACAGGACAGAGGAGATTAATTCCCCCCCCCCAAGCCTGACAAGTTCCACACTTTGCAAAATCAAATGGAAACCAGCTCCATTATGAGAATGATATTAATGCTTCCTGTTGATGCCCAAAGTGAAATTCTGTTTCCTGCCCTCCACTGGTGAGGTCAGGAATAGAGCTGCAGAACTGCACTGACAACTCTGTGTTGTACCCAAGGGCGCTTTAGAAAGGGTGGATGGCTTTAACCTCTCATGAATCACTGGAAAGAAGGTCTCTCCAGCCACCACACTGAGCTGCAAACCCTTTGGTTTAATTACTATGGTCAGCCCAAGACTTTATAAACACAAGTCACAGCTGGTCTCCCCTCACAGGGAGGGCTGGCCTGATTCTGCGTTCGGTTGAATTAGATGCGCTCTGGGCTACATGTGCACAACAAAAGAAGATACAAGAGGACGTGGCCGCATCACAAATGTTTAAATGTTTTACATGCTGTAGTTCACACTAACCTGGTTCATATGAGAATCCCAAAGTTGTGCAGTTTTCCAGGGCCGTCAGAAGTGCGATGAAGAAGTGAATGGGAGAAACCCTTTGTCCAAAAGCGTGAAGCCCGCAGTCCAAACGGGTCATGTTGTCAAGACGGTAGTCTGTATTTCAGAAACATTTAAAACATTTCTAAAACCGCGTCGATTGCCAATTCAGTTTATTTCCACATGGGCTGCATGCACTTTTTACTTTCATGCGACCAGGCACTTCTCCTCATTTATCCGACTTGGATCTGAACATCGTCTGCGGGACTTGTTTTTTGTTTGCTGGTTTTGTTTTGTTTGTTTTGGGTTGTTGTCGTTATTTGCAGTATCAATCTTTGAGACGAGTTTTCGTGTCGGTGTAGGCGCCTGATTACGAGTAGCTATCCCCTCTGTCCTCCATCAGTCCCCTCCCGACAGCCAGTGACAGCTTAAAACTTTCCTGTGCAAACTTTAGCAGAGCCACCCCCACAGATGGGTGGACTTAAGACAATGGAGCCGTCTTCTAATAGGGCTGCAGGCTTAAAGGGGAATGCTACTCTAAGAAATCGGATACAGTGTTAGAGTACAATTGGCAGCTGCTCCCAAAACGGAGGTTCTTCGGGTTCTCGGTGGGTCAGATAAGGACCAGTTTCCATCGCTTTCACTTGTAGTGAGAGAAACGGTCACAGAGGTTTCAGTCGTTCCACCCTTTTCCTCTG
This sequence comes from Ctenopoma multispine, assembly GCA_034779795.1. Taxonomy (NCBI): domain Eukaryota; kingdom Metazoa; phylum Chordata; class Actinopteri; order Anabantiformes; family Anabantidae; genus Ctenopoma; species Ctenopoma multispine. Next base: position 14,588,824 of record JAUYWH010000018.1, on the reverse strand, counting down.
GTGCAAAAAATAAACCCACAACCCTTCTGCAGAGCAGCACCTGGGACAAAACGTAAAGTGATGACAGAAACTGGTAGAAACTTCAGTGAAGTTCCCTTTCTGAAAACCCTTTGGACATCATGGAGCTACGCGCTGTCATGCAAACACGAAGTCTTAAAATACTGTTTCATGTAAAGTACGTAATATAATAAAATATAGCAATATTAATAAGCACTTATAAACTGAAAAAAATCTAATTTACCATTAATCACTATCATTAGTCTTTATCTGTCCGAGCTTAGCGCTCCCTCTAGCGGGAGATAAAGGCACTACCACTGGTCCAGGGATAAAACTTTTACTCAATCTATACGTTTAGTTGCTTTACATCATTTATTGTACACAGCACTATAGTTATTTATGCAAATACTGTAATTGTGCACTGACAAGTTAAACACGCGCAGATCTTAATGACGATGGTTATGAACATTGAGTTTATCTCTGGTTAACGCAGAACACAAACCAGACCCACAAACATAACGTGTAGAAACTAATGTACATGTACTAAATACATAGTTTTTTAAAAATATTTCTTAAACACATTTCTTTCTAATTGCGTTTAAACACTCTTCACCTCTTCAGTGCTCACATTTGAATAATGCACACTACACCAGTTCTCCGGTGATTGCTGAAGGATTCGGTACGATGCCTGCTTCTCTGTCACGTCTCATGCGTCCAATCGCGGCTCAGCAAAGACGCGACCACCTGTATAAAAGCAGACTTCGCGTCAGCTGTCATTCAGAGAGGTGTGATGAAGAATCACTGAGTGCGGATGATGCTGAGGCACTTTTGCGTGGCGCGTATGTGGTGAGTCCAGGTCCCCACATTTAAAGATGGATGAAATATTTAACTACAGCGGAGCACTGAACAGAAGCTCACTTGGAGATGAGACATTCAATTTCGAAGACATCGATGTCAGCGCGGACGGCACCCCTATCCTGAGGATACTCATCTCCGTGGTGTACTCTGTAGTTTGCGCCGTGGGATTAGTGGGGAATCTGCTCGTGTTTTTCCTCATGAGGTTACGACAAGGTCGAAAGAGGTCCACTATCAATGTTTTCATCATCAACTTGGCAGTGACGGACTTTCAGTTCGTGCTGACTCTGCCCTTCTGGGCCGTGGACACCGCGCTGGACTTCAGCTGGCCGTTTGGAGACGCCATGTGCAAAATCATTCTCTCCATCACCGTAATGAACATGTACGCCAGCGTGTTTTTTCTCACTGCCATGAGTGTGACTCGCTACATGTCTGTGGCCTCGGTCCTTAAGAAAAAGCATTACAGGAGGTCGCGGTGTGTGAAGTGGGTGTGCGCGGTGCTGTGGGTAGCGGCAACAGTGGCCACAGCTCCGACAGCTATCTTCTCCACTGTGACTGTGGTCGCTGGAGAAAAACTCTGTCTCCTGAAGTTTCCTGAGGGGCACGACTGGCTCGCTCTCTATCACATCCAGAAAATATTGGTGGCTTTTATCATCCCTATGCTCATAGTCTGTGTTAACTATCTCATGCTCCTGCACTTTGTACGACGCAGGAGCATGGACAGCAGAAATCCTAAACGGAGATCTAGAGTCACTAAATCTGTCGCTATCGTGGTTTTGTCTTTCTTCTGCTGCTGGATGCCAAATCATGCCATCACATTCTGGGGTGTTTTGGTCAAATTTAACGTAGTCAACTGGGATAAAGCATATTACATGGTGCACACGTATGTTTTCCCCGTCACCGTGTGCCTGGCGCACGCAAACAGCTGTTTGAACCCGGTGCTTTACTGCCTGATGAGGCCAGAGATCAGGAAGATGCTCAGCGCTTTGTTTTGGAGAGTTCCCCCCCCGACATCCAACAAAGGCTGCCCGACGCGCTCTCTTACGCAGGGAGAAACCCTAGGAGTCGTACCTCTGCAGATTACGGACGGGGGAGAATACAAACTGTCAATTATAGACCGTAAGAGCTTGTCAAGCTCCAAGAGCATCCAACATAATCGACAATTTCGGTATAGTCAGAAATAGGTGGAAACAACTACATGTTTGTCTCCGCTTGTCCAGATGTGTCATTAAGCGCGCGCAATGCTTGACTGTGCAAACACCAGTGTCTCAGTGTTTTAAGCACATAGCTGCACATCATATCAGTGTCATCATGATGTCTCATAAGCGTAACGTGGTATTTCTTTAATCCCTAAAACTGTCACAAGATGTTGATTCCGCTGACAGTACAAGTGTTCATTGGATTTCTCCTTTCTCTCTTCTAAAATGTAGTTTTACTTTTTGCCATATGAATATTTATAGTTATGACATTTTGCTTTTATTTGATAGTGAAAAGCAAGAGCAAAGAGGACATAGGGGATAAACGTCCTCGGTCAGAATTGAACGAGCTTTTAAATACAACACTCGGCTTCTTGGAAGAACATCTGTAATTAAGATTCAAATTGAATGAGAAGGCTGCACTGTTTTCTATTCATGTAAACCCTGTAACGCCTGTCTGTAAACAAATTGCTTTTTCCATTTAAGGTAATAAATTGCTGTTTTTTTCCTGAGTAAAGTTTTTTAATTACCTGCTTTCATTTATAAACATTGCTACAGAAATCACACAAGTTAAGGTCACAGAACATTTTTCATTCTAAGGCATCTTTAGTCTACATTTCTTATTAATAACATTAACATAGAAACCGTCTTCCTGTTAGGTGGAGCAGGTGCATTTCTAATGCTACGTTCTTTATTTTAACTTCCAACACTGAAAACTATTTCCACTTGATCTGTGCAGTGTCATATGCATGTGAATTGCACCACACACTGAAAATGAATGGCATGAATATGGTACGCAGATAGCGGGAAATAATGATTGGGAGAAATTCTAAATGCATTCATGCATTCAAACATGAATGTGTGTTACCCAGAGGATATGTTAATAATGCATGCAGATATTCCAGCTGTCAGCTGGCATCTGGCAGTGGTGCAGGTTCCCCAAACTACAGGCAGGAGAGCCTGGTCTGAGGGAGTCTCCGGGCTTCAGGTGACTGGGACTGCTGTCTGTTTGTGGACTGTCTGTCCTTGTCCCTCCTTGCTTCTGCTTGTGTCTAGAGGTGTTCAAACTGCGTGAATGTCCTTAAAGCAACAAGTGCTTCTACAACCAATTCATTTTGTTGGTCTTTGCGATCTCTTCAGCGAAGTTAATTTATTTTGTGTGGTTCACGGGTTGTCAGAGTAACTTTTTTATCTACCCACACCCTCATACCAAACTTATATACTTATAGTCTCCAACCAACTGCCCTCAGACTGACGAAGATACCTGGATGATCAGTGAAACGTTTTGACCAAACAAAGTTCAGTTGACAGAAAACGTCACCTGGATGATTGAGAACCTTCACTTGTTGTAGTTTGTTCACTCAAACTTTACCAAATTGTTAAAACTAAAGACTGCGTAATTATTTAGAGACGCACTGATTGATCGACTATCGATCGGAATGGGTCGGGTCAGGTGTAAGCTTGCAGTGACCGGTGAGTGACCGACCAGTCTGAGATATCTGATTTTGCTCATGTTCCCTTTCGGTTCACGTCGCGCACCAGAGCGCACTGGAGCGATGAGGATTTTCGACCTCGTTCATCGAAATGTTCGCCCGCTTCATCCCCCCTGCGCAAAGCCATCACTTTGGGTGGGTCAGGTTGGTGGTGTGAGCGGTGCCGTGTTGAAATTGGAGCAGAAAGTAAGGTGACGCCCACTCGTAAAATAAAAAATAAAAAAAAGAAAACTGCTGTGCGCTCTGTTCAGAAGTCATGTCGTAAATTTGTAAAGCCTGTATGGCAAAATAAGGCGCGAAGGAAAGACCATAAAGGATTTGGTGCCTTATTATATATTGTCCTGTTCTTTCTTTTTGTTTCTTTTACCTGTTTACATATGTACAGTACAAATACCGCATTGCTCATTTTTACTGGGAGGTTTGTCCAGTTAGGTGCAGGACTTTTATTTGGGGATTTTCTTTAATGAGAGTGACTGGAAAATTGATTAAATTACTTAATTATTCATTAAAGAAAGAGTTACAATTTTATTTTTGTATGCTTTAATTATAGTTCTATTATAGTAATATAATAATAATAATAAATCCGAATTGCAATCGGTGCATCTTTGATAATAATATTAACCCCTATCAGTTGGTTCACAGCAGGTTTTGTTGTTGATGAGGTTTATTTTTTATTTGATTTTTGATCACTAAGCAGCACATGAGAAGAAAACTGCAGCATGTTCTAAGCTACAACATTCAAAAACTTTTATTCACATTTTAAAGCACAAATCTTACATTTACTGTGATCTGCTGTCATGCAGATGAGCAAACCGAGCTCATCCACAGTCATGTAACATGTTCTGCAACATGTGTACATCACCTCTGTGTTTGGTAGTTATTGCTTTTTTTAAATTCTATTTTTATGTCAGTTTTAATATTTCTTCGTGCTGAATCGTCTTACATCTGCACCTGCAACAGTATAATCTACCCCTGAGGGATCAATATGTCAGTGGCAGATAGTTCTCATGTGTCAACTGGCTAATTCAAACCCGCATCCCTCCAAACACTAAACCTCAGCACCACCTGAGTGTTTTTTTCAATGGAACAACACTAACTTAGCTTTTTAAAATGATTGTCGTTTATCTTTAGATTAGGTTTTTCAGATAGCACTGCAGCCAGAACAAAACCTGGAATTTTAAGCAGCTTTGATTGACATGTGGCTGTTCAATCACCTTTGTGTTCGTAGGCAAATTGCTTGTTGAGATGCAGGAAACAATACACTGAGCTTTACATTAGGACAAGACTCAAGTGGTAAACCTGTCTGTTAGTTTCTTTAGTGAAACCTTTAAACACATTAGTTAATTATAGTGATGCTTTTATGTAATTTAGGTGCGCATGCTCTGTACTGATGATGCTGATGTTTTAGGTGCAAGGACATCACAGATAAGATAAACGCTGTTATTTACTGGTGTACAAAGAACAATACAGAATTATACTCGAACATATTCTTATTAAAAGAGCAAAGACATTTCCCATAATGAGACCAATGAGAATCAGTTCTGATGCTGAATAATGAGGAAACATCGCTGTATAGTTTGAAACCGAATCCCCTCATGAATGAATCAAAATGAGATACATAGATAAAGTTTTATTTATCTGGTGTATTACAGGTTTTCACACTTCATCATAGTATGACACACATTCATTGAAAACACCTGGTCGGTGCTGCATAATGTAAGCAATGTACATTCACCAGACTCATCTTTATGGCTTCCCATTAACATCTAGTTACAGTTTTATTACTCAAAACCTGAAAAGGTTTCCAGCAGTATTTCATGCACACCCTTCGCTCTGATGCAGTGCATGTTAAAAGGCATGCAACCGTCTCGACAGGTTCAGTAACACAAAGCTGACTTTGACTTGTTTGTTTTGTGTTGTTGCTTAAATCACAAAGTAAAGCCATAAATCACACGCAAAATGCTGAAAACTATTATATCTTTCAAAGGGTACAAAAAGCTACTTGACTATTTACAAAATTCAAGTTAATTTTGTACAAAGTAAAAGTGCATCAAATGTTTAAAAACCATCCTGCATGTTTCCCGAGGATGAAAATATTATAGGAAAAGAAGTTAACTCTTAAGAAAGGATGCATATTTAGCAGATTCTTCTCTGTAGCAAAAGTTAAACATCATGAATCTTCTTTCTACTCTGGTGACTTTAGTTTCATTTCTTCATAAATTATTATGCAAGTCAGCTAAACATGTTGCAGATAAAATCTTTTAAACATCAAATTTAATGTACAGTATAATAACTACATTTGTGGTAGCTTTTGGGTGGAAAGTCACCCCTGAGGTTTTTCATGTATATCAAAAATAACCATGATAGTTAAATAAATACACATTGGGAAGAGACAAAAGAGTAATTGACTAACATTTGCACTTGGAGCAAATTGTGGCCTGAAATTCTTGGAAGATCAAAGCTCGCTCTATTCCTCTGGTCAAATGGCCAGAAAAAGCACCAGAGCTCCAGCCTGAAGCCAAGAGAACTCCAAGACCTGTGAAGGGATGGCATCAAGGGCAGTGGAATACACACACAAAGAGGGTCCTAGTGTCGTAACAGTGCAGGAATGCTAAGTGAGTGTGACAGTGCTGAGTCTTTGGGGTCAGGGGTTGTGGCGTCGGACACATCCAGTGCACAGAACAAGCTTTGCTGCAGCCGCTGTGCACGGCTGTCCATGCAGTGCCACTGTGCTTGGGAGAGCGTGGGGGAGGTGGGTTGGTCCCTGAGTGTCGGGTTCTCTGTGGAAAAGGTGTCTGCTCGGGGCCCTCGGCCTGCGTTACCGTTCTTCAGCTACTTTCCCGTTGACTTTCTGCTCATCCTCGTCTCTCCGCTTCTGCCTCTGGAAGAAGCCGAGCTGCAAGGGAGGGCGGTCAAACAGAGAAACATCACAAACAACATCACAGCTTCAGAGGCCAACATGATGTAACTGCATTTAGCTACTATGCTGCATACATATTACTCTTTTTTTGAGGAAGCATCAAATTCATCCCAAATTTGGCATGCTTCAAGTTTGTTGATGTTTAGTACCCCATCTTACATTAGCATTTTAGCATGCTCATATTTTCTACGTTCAGAAAAGAAGTACAACAAATACTGATGGAAATGTCATATTTGAATTCTGACCTACTGCTGGCACTAAATGAAAGTCATCTGTGGATATTTTAAATAATAAAATAAATGTTATTAGAGCTCAAACAAGTAGTTGACAGATTTATTTTTTTTAAGTTTTTAATACATGTTTTTTAATAATCTAAATGTAAAAGTACAGAGCCTGGAAGGTGCAATGTGGGAAAAAAAAGGTTTACAATTTAGTAATCCATGTGCACATTTTAGTTTATTATTCCTGCATGGCACCCCCTGGGCTCTGTAGAAAAGTCATAATAATATAAATATTTTGTCAGGCATTACTTTACCAGAAGGTGTCAGTCTCACACTACAAGTAATGCTGTGACTACTGAGGTTTAACCTTATGTGTCTTGGCCATTTATCCCTAATCCCTCTTAAAGACAAATGCAGTATTCTAAGGTACAAGGAATGTTTATTTTTTTAGCATCACCTGAGCGATTTAAATATTTATGCTCCAGTAATGTCACACATCATTAAAAATAGTGACAGGGTTAACTAGGGACTATAAAGGTCTAATGTTACTATGCCATAGACATAAAAACAACAACATTAGCCTGGTAATATATTTAGAAATTCAACTACTGACTGCAGATAAACACATAACCAATAACTGTGCCAGGTACAATGACTTACCTTCCATAGAGCGAGACTGAGCAGAGCTAACAATAAGAGCCCCCCCAGCATGCTACCAATGATAATCCAGGTGGGAATTCTGTAATCCCCCCCCTTCCTGATCTCCAATATTATCTGTCAGACAAGATGAGATGACATGAAAAAAGTTTTTTTAATACAAACTGAACACAGTATTGACTGATAGGTATATATATATATATATATATATACATGTACTGGCCAATAGATGGCAGCAAAGAGTAGTGTATGGGTTCAGATTTTAACATGTTGTGCCGCTGGTCCTTTCGGTCCCTGAGCACCACACTGCATGTGTGCTCTAAAATCAACCTTTACTATCTGTTTCTTTACTGCCTCAGTTATGCAAAGTCTTGTTACACTGAAGCAGAGCCCACTGATAAGTTTTATAACATGGTCACAACATGTCCATGAAGAGTCATCCAGGTCGTGGTTATCCCCCCAAAAAAAGGTTATTCAGTGGTAACTGGACTTGTTCCTTTGTTACTTTCAAGGAACAAAAACAAGTCCAGTTGCCACACATGATGGTCACAACATGTTTCTTGTTCATTGTTACAAAAATTGTACTATATGAAATATCATACCATTTTAAAACATTCAGTCTATTCAAATACATTTTAAAATACTGACCTTCCTAAGCACAAAACTTTACCTTTGTCTCATCTGATCTGATCTGATCAGATTTTATGCTGTTACGAACTCAGTTTTCAGTGAGGTCAAACCAAGAACAGAGGCGGTTACACTTTTAGTTGTTGACTCACATGTCTGACAGGCCTCTCTTCGTGTAAAAACATGGGCCTGGAAGAGGGGAGCTCCACTGATGCACTGGTTACCAGTTCCAGGATTTTGAACTTCAGCTGGAGAGGAAATCAAAACATGCAGCAAGTTTTCAGCAACGCATAACACAGCTGATAGACTACAAAGCTGTCGTCACCACAGAGTCAAAGCAGAAAACAACAAGATTAATAGATGAGCTGCATGTATGGTTATGCAGTCATAAATCTGGGATATCTCCAGATGCATGTTTTTAGTTTTAGACTCACTGCATGTAATGTATCTATCCGAAGTGATCCTGCGATTCTAACTGCAGTTTCTCTGTAGGAGGCCACATTGACTGTGCACTGGATTGGCAGAGTTAGAGTATTGGATCGGTTCTGTGTGAAGAAACCAGACATCAATCATAAAGAGTTGGAAATAAAAATCTTATTTGGGGATAGATTTGGTTTGTTGTGTGCACTTTACCAAGCGTGAGAAGCGTGAAAGGTCCTCAGGCGACGCCCTGCTCTGTGCCACGTGCTGTATTGGTAAACAGTGGGAGCCATCTCTCTGAGGTGCAGCATGACATCAGAGTAAAAATACCTGTTAGTATGTCACAATCTTATGTCTGCAGAAAAACAGTGAAATGCCAGCCTGATAAGTTGTAAAATTACAACAAGGAACTATTATATATAGTTCTGTAATTAAAAGAATAGTTGAACAATACCAATGCTGTGTCTGTATGTTAACTAAGAAGCTGAAGCCTGGAGGTTGGACTAGCTTAGCATAAAGCTTTTTTAAAACTTTTAATGAAATAACAAAAAATACCAGCACCTCTAAAGCTGTCTTTTTTTCAAAACTGTTGCAATATTCCATCAGTTATGTCCTAAATCAAGCCTTAAAGTAGTACAGTTACATATTTTCCATTACATAGACCTGCTTTAAATCACTAAGATTAATTTTGGGAAACTACACCCACCTGGTCAATATGGAAGTCAGATATCTGCAGGAGTTGGTTCCCATTTTTTGTCATTTCTGGGACGTCAATGTTCAGCTGCAGATCTTTTACTGGGAAATAGCCAAGGTTCTGCATCTGAGAGACAACAAAGAGTAAAACAAATTATTTCTGAGCACTGTTTTCCTCTAAACTAACTGGTGATGATACTTCTGGGTCTCACCTGGAAAGTGAAGTTGAACGGAGGACCAATAACTCCAGGCTCCTCCAGCGACAGCTCTGGCTTGATCTCATACTGGGTTGTTTTTGAATCCCTTTTGAAATAAAAAAAAATACATAAACATGAGCAAGACATATCTGACACAGCTTCAGAGCACATGTTTTAAAGTCAAACACATGATAACAAAGCTGACATTTCACCTACACTATCTTCAAAGTATTTTCCCACACTGATTTTACTCAGAATTTCACAATGCCATCAAACAACTTTGTTCCAGTTACTTCAAGTTCACTGCTTTATAAATACTTCCAAGAGCTTCAACAATTTGCACTGTTTCATAAGACATTGAGAAGCTGACAAACCGAGTGAAGAGGAGGTCTGCTTCGTATTTCAGTGAGTAATAGATATCATTGAAATTATCAGCTGTGCTCAATTCCTCGCCATCGCTGTTGAGAAAACGAGAAGAAAAACAGCCAAACAACATGAGCAAAGATGTTACAGCAGGAGACAACAGTTGAGAAATGTACCCGTGTAGCTCAACTGCAGTCGCAACGTCTTAAGCTTATGATGACACTAATGTTATCTTCTGGATGTCTTGGTTGAGTGATAGCACCAGCAAACACAGTTAAGCACAGATTTCTCTCTCCATGAAAGAAGACATTTATTTAAAAGTTATTCATTTTCATGCAGATTAATACAGTGTATTAAATGCATGCTCACACCTGCTGGCTTCCAGGATGATCCTGACATAGTCTAGGAAGACAGTACGACTGAACTCAAACTCAAGACGAAATGATACCTACACAGAGGAGAAAATAAAGTTCAGAGAAACAAATCAAATACAGCATGCCCTACAAGTCAAGCTTTTGTCATTTATTAATCGTGTTCCTTCATTGTGTTTTACCTGTGTAGCAACAGGCATATTTTTATAATTACTTTTGTAACAGAAACATTAAAACACAGGTCAGAAGCTTCTTCTGACTCCATATGCTACTGTATATATCCTCCCCAGCAGTAAAGGCCTTTCATCATGGATTAAGGGCCAAAGCTTTCAATAACCTGCTGTAAGTCCGGGCTTTGACCTCAGGCAGACTGGGGTTGCGCAGTTGGTGTTGCTTAAAGAGAGCCAGGGAATTTCCCTTTAGCTGAGGACACTGCTGTAAATACAAATCAACATGACTACACACACATACAACTATCAGCCAGAGTCAGATCCAGGGGAAAATATAAAGTGAGAAACAGAAAAGAAACTAGGAGAAGGAGACGAAAACAGAAGAGACGATGGGTGGGTAAGAAAATGGAAAACGATGGAGGAATCCTAAACAAAAACAGAGGGAGAACCCGCGTTTGGAGAGGAAAGATGATTGGCAGCAGAAAGAGCTGAGCTGAATGTTGTTTACAATCTTCAATGCTGTAATAAAATCCTGATGGATACTGTCTGACAAAGGAAAAATGCATAACAAGGTTTACTGTTTACTTCCATATAGACGGACTCGTCCTTGACAGACCACAGTTAAAGTACACACTGTACATACAAAAATAATGATCTAGTTTTACTTTATTTAATTACTCCTCTTCTGCTTTTGTAATGAATAGAAAGTTTCATCTTTAATTCAGCGTGTTTGCAAAATGATTGAATGATACTCATTCGAAGAGAGATGAAAACACACAGACATACAAGAATGCACAAACACGCACGCATGCATGCAAGTGGTATGGGTTTGGAAGAAGTGATTGTCAGTGGCAAGCAGATGTTCGTGCACCAGCATAGCTGAACATGAAAATTCAAGCAGAGCATGAAGCTCCCCTTCCTTCTCTCGGTTGATGTAGTCTCTACCCACATCTCTGCCACATTTACTGACAATCACTCAACAATTAATTACAATAAATAGTGTTTCATCTGTCTGTGTACACACACAAAAAAACGTGTGTCACCGACATGTACACACGTTCTAATTTCTGTAGCAGTAGTAATGTTTACACTACATAAGTTTTAAATAGGTCAGAAGCAACCAGCAATGTCAAAACAAGAGTGTTTTCAAAAAAAAGCTTGAGGTTCCTACTTTCCTTAAGCTAAACAGTGGTTTAGGCTGGTTTGGCAGTGGCACCAGTGTACAATCAGCCTTGTTTAAATTTGTGCCACATTTTATAAGGTTCTTGACCCAAGCAGATCAGCGTTGTGGCTCTGGATGCTGTTCAGACTGAATGAGTGGGTATGAATCACTCTGTGTAGCTTTAGGGTGACTGGAGTCCCCTTGGTTCAGTTGCTGAAGAGATCTGCATAGCATCGTGATGATATTTCCGTTGCCCAGGAGATGACTACTGTTTGTGATAATGACGTGGTCAGGACATGTTCCTTCATTCCTACTGTATTTGTCCACAGATTGTGTATCAGTATAAAAAGACTATTTTTCAGACATCAGTGGAAAAAAGCTTCTTATGTATAATCTGCACAGTCTTTAATAGCTTTTAATTGCACGTTTGACGTACGATCAATGTCATCTCTATCAAAGTTCATACAAATCCCACCCTCTTAAAAATAAAACGCGATGCCTTGCTGTAAAAGATACTGGAAAATAGAGACCCATAAATATTGTTGACATTACAAGCCTGCAGAAATGCCTGGAAAACCCAAATTTAAAGTGAGAATGAGTAACAGATGAGAGAAGAAGTACACTGTGGTGTCCTCCATACTGTCTCACCTGGGGACTCTGGGACTAAGTGGAGAGAAAATGGACATTCACAAAGCATTTTTTTTTTATTTCTGAAACACTGACTTATGCTGTTTTCATGAAGATTTTGGAATTTGTTCTTAGGTAGCTGCATAATATTATGTAATAAGTTTTCATTATAATGATAATTATTTCAGGAATAATGTTTTAGAATAGTTATATAATTTTTGTTACATAGCAATATTTGGAGATAAATAAACACTACACTAACACAGTTTAAAATGTAGAACATCGTCATGAAACCTGATGTTCCACTTCTTCCTCATCCACCACCACAATGTCCTGACACGCTCCCGGCTCAGGACAGCAGACTGTCCTCCAGCAGAGAAGCAGTTTTTTTTCTCAGATTTGAGATCAGACAAATTTCACTTCATCAGTTGTTGGTGTGTTACATTACTAAATATGAGGATTGTTTGCTATTCACTTCCTGCAGCAGTTTAAGAAAACATCATGAAGATTTGGATGTAGATTTTTCTTAGGACTTTTCATAAGAATAAATGTAAGAAAAAAACTTTCACAGTGTTCAAAAACCTCCAAACTCTATTAACCCTGTTGCTAACAACTAGCAACAACCAAATGGGATGCCCATCAAAAATGTTATGGTATATACGGGAAAAAGATTGACTGATTCCACTTTATGTCCAAATAAAGGACTCGTACTTCAGAACATCTATGGTCTCTGTCAGATAGCTATTCGAAGTGGTGGCAACAGAGCTCAATCTGTATGTTGTGGCTTCTGTCCCAGAAATTCCCCAAACTCAATACTGTAGGTTTTCAGTTACACCAACATGCTTTTGTGCCAGTGGAAGTGTGATCTCTAACAGGATGTTAAACAGATGAAAAATCAAAAGTATGGAGGTTTATTCTTGATACTTGGAACATAAATTATGTTAAACGATGTTGCACAACTCTTTTCCAACATGCCAAATGTTTTTCATCCAGATGGTTTGGGTTTGGAAAGATAGTATATGTAAAGTTGTATAAAACCTTACTTATATAAACAGTTTTTTCCTAAAGAAAATGATCACTGCAATGCTTGGATTGTGCACTTGTGGTATTTGAACATACACACAAGTCATTGTGAAGAGGGCTGTGAGATATAGTTTAAAGTTTTTGAAGATGCTACTCATAGTTTTAAGTACAACTATGCATATTTGCAGTTAAGAAAAATTTCATGCCAAAAACTTGTTACCTGTGCAATATCAATATTTAAAGACTCATTTAAACTGGAAGCATGTTTCCCCCTACACTGTATCAAACATAAGACTGAGATTGAATCTCTTTAACCTTGTAGTGCCCCATGTCATCATAGGTAAAGTACTACATACGTATTATGAGAATTTAACTATGAGGCAATGACAACAAACATCCTTGCTGAGAAATGGAACTAAACTGGGCTCTGCTGGTTGACTTGTGGTTGTTACATTAACCTGTGTGGTCTGTCAAAGTCATCTAAAACATGCAGCATGTGTTTTGGGCCCCTGTGGTCTAATTTGGCCCATGTCAATGTGAAATGATCGCAACTGCTCTCTAAGTAGTCAGATAAAAACAGAAATGACAAAAGGCCTTTTTGGACACCAAACACCCAAACAACCAGCAACAAAATGTCAACCACATTAAAGGACAAAATCATAGAATCTGTGCAAAACCTTCATAATGACAATCAACCAGCAAAAAGTCTCTAATTAGGCTGAGATGACACAAATCAAGTGAAAGTTTATAGCTATAGGCTAAGTTACTTTTTCTAATGACATAGTTAATTCTCGGAGAGATTTAGATTGTGGTTATCTCACCTGACTTTTAGCCCTCATGAACGGAGCACTGACATTACAGATCTTCTCATTCCTCAGTTTGTCCCCAGCGTAACATTCGATTCTGATGTCAGAGTTGTCCTGGATCAAATAACAACAGCTTAGATGTTAAGAATAAGGATAGATAGATAGATAGATAGATAGATAGATAGATAGATAGATAGATAGATAGATAGATAGATAGATAGAT
>JAUYWH010000018.1:14552657-14574703 GCA_034779795.1 Ctenopoma multispine | reverse complement strand
TAGATAGATAGATAGATAGATAGATAGATAGATAGATAGATAGATAGATAGATAGATAGATAGATAGATAGATGTCACAAACAACCTCACTTGTTTTAGGCTGGTGATAACATACCTTCACTATGAGGCTAGAAAAGCGTAGATTTGGTGTGTAGGTGATATTGAGGCGAGCACTGTAGGCGTTCTCTCCCTTGTTCTCCAGTCGGACATCTACCACCATCCTCCTCCTGTTTGCTTCTAGCACTCGCAGAGATTCTGCTGTCCCTTGTTCACTCTGATGGTGGCAGAAAGCACCACGAGACTGTACAGGCTGCGCACAGAACTGACTGGGAGGCAGGGAGCGAGGAGGAGAAAGTATAGTAAAATGTAAGTTATAATAATGTAAATATTAATGTAAATATAGACCATATTTTTTTGCATTTTAATACAGCATATCTGTGTATTCTGGTGTGTTTACCTACTTTTGAGTCATCAGGTCAGTCATACTCTGCAGTGCAAGGTCTGGTATGCAGCGATCGTCCTCGTCACAACCATTCCAGAAGGGGAGCTGGTCAAAGCCAAACACTTTTATCAGTCAAAATTAAATTCTTATCCTTTCTTACTTATTTTTAGGTTGATAGAATGAATTAACACTTTATGGGCATGTGTTTAAGAAAAGACAGGATAAGCTGTCAGACTGTCTCTCACCTCAGTCCTGACGACAGTAGGCCAGCTGTCATCTAGAACTGGTCCTTCGCCTGGATCTTGTAGCCCCGCTTGTACAGAAAATACTATCGGCCTTGCATAATCTGTGGTCTCCTAATATAGCATTAGGTTAAAGGATTAAGCTGTGAATTTTTTTTTATTGTGCCAGTTTATCTATGGCACAAAATATTTCTTACACAAATGCACAACAGGCAAAATGCTGAGAAAAGCTGAAGCTAAATGATTATAACGTCATTTTAATGTATGTTGGTTTTGAATAACAAATGTGGGGAGTCCAATGCCACTAATAACATTTTAAGACCAAGATGGATGACTGAAGCGTTTTAGCTGGAATTCAAACAGTATATTAAAGTTGGACTATTTACGTACTACGTCTTTCAGCCACCTTAACTATTAGGCGAAAGATTAAAAATCTGCGATACTTTAATCATAGGATTCAAACAGAAGTTACTAGTAAACATTACCAAACTAAATTAAATCAACAATTTGCCAAGACGATTCTATAAGCTACTACTGTCACTGGAAACACTTTCAAGCCTCATCAAGGGTCTCACCATGACATGGAAGTAGATGTGTTCGCAGACCTCTTCTGCAGGTAAGAGGGTGAGGTTTTGGGGCTGCAGCTTGTTTGGATTATCCAGTATGGCTCGTGCGTTGAAACGTCTCTCCGCAAAGGAAACATTATATTTGATCCCTATGAGTCACGAGCAGAGATAATAAATTGTGCAGGCTAACTGACAGAAAGCAGCAGGAGGCTACAGTAAACTGGATAATTGTATCAGTGCAATGCAAAATTATCTTGTCTCTGACCACTTGAAGAACGTGTAACCAATATAAACAACAATTCAATCCAAGCCACATGTTTTAGAGGATTTGATTTACTGTGTCAGGAAAAATCCACTGAGGCTGAACTTCTACATATGTCCTGTTTGAGATCAGCTACAGAATTAGGAAGCGAGAGAAACTGGATGCAAAAAATATCATGTCTAATGGACACGATTTTTGCTTATCAGTATCAACTACTTTTCCCTTTTTGATGAGGGAAAACAGAGTCATACAATCCTAACTTAGTCTTTTCCAGTTCTAAGAGCCACAGCATGAGGCTACACAACGACATACTGTATGTCATCACTAGATTACCTCAAATGCCCATAAAGGATGTTTGAAATGTAATTAGTTATATGTTTTTGTTTAAAAACACCACTTTCAAATACTGTAAATATATATTTACATACAGTAAATAAAATTAGCTTGACTACAACAGACTATAAATATTTTATGCAACAGACCACTGCAAACCTACAAACCTCAGCACATCTGTCATGTATTACTGGCCAGACACAAAAATAAGAGGAAAATTGAATACACAGAGTTCCCCTCTGTGAGACCATGGCAGACAAGATAAGTCCTTATGTTTTTCCTTACTCTATTTTGGCACATTTGATACATTTGATAAAGATGTTGGAGGGTCAAGAGGTTAACTCAGAACACACTCTCCCCTACACCTCAGCTTCCTCTTCCTGACGCACTGAAATTGGACACTGTCTTGATATCCGTTAAACGAAATTGTGAACATAGACCTTGCACTTACATCCAGGTGGTCTACTATCAGTAGCACCGCCACCAGTGAATTAGAAACAACTTTTTAAAGCCAAATAAAACAAAAGGAAAAAAGGGGGAAAATTCCAAACATCATGCAAAGAGAACTTTACTCTGATGCTTCCATAATAGTGAATTATTTTTGCTGGCTTACCAATTTCCTGTGTGGGAGAAATTGCTGTCCTGGCAGTGATGTTGAAACATACAATAGCTGACATACAGGTCACGTCTTTGCCACCTCTCTGACAGTCCTTCACAAAGATGTTGATCTTACTGGGCTCAAACCTGACAGCGGCATATATCCGTACAACATTCTGTGACCTGTAAGGGCATGAAGGTGTTACCGATTAACAACAACTAATGACCTCTGAGATTCAAGAATAGTTCTGAGAATATGATTCCTGCTTAAGGCAAACACACAACAGGAATAAAATAAATGCTTTATAAGAACTGATTAAGTGTTTTTATAGACAAGAGCCATCTTTTATTTTTTTTGACATCAGTGTTATTTACTGGGTGAAATACTAACCAAAGGAGAACAGCAGCACCAAGGGAACCTACTGCCAGGTCCACTAAATCATCATCATTCATGTCCATTGTGCCATGGATACTGCGTCCAAAGTACTGCAAGCCAGGAGCTAAATCTGCAGCTGCTATCCTCTGAGAAACAGACAGAGAAAAGACATGAGAGACTAAACAAATGTCATAATGACAGCTGGCTGAGGGGCAAATTCTAATAAAAAACATTTGCTTTTCCTTGATAAAACAATCAGAAGCAATATGTGACTAAACAACTACAAAGACATTCTCTTTTAACTCTACACTTTGAAAACCTACCTGTTTATATTTGCGTAATATTCTGTTCTGCTGGCTAAAGAAAACATAAATAGCTCCTCTGTGGTCATCTTCCAGGGGGGCTCCCACCACCAAGTCGTTAAAGCCATCACCATTCAGATCGGGAACTGGAGCAAGCGATGAGCCAAAGCGAGCGTTTTGGCCACCGTTATGGATTTCCAATGACCCTTCAAGGATGAAACGATTCTGAGGGATGAAGGAAAGCATAATGATACTTTTGTCATAATTATCTTCTACATAATTTGTTGTGTTTTGGCCTTATCTTGAATTTTATGTTACTCAAAGGATCCTTGTCTTGCCGCTATCAGAAAGTGTCTGTTTTCCCTGACTGCTTATCCAAGAAAGTGAACGAGATAACACAGACTTTCATGTATTGCCAAAGTTTAACTCCCCTTCTAGATCAGAGGTGGTAAGTAACTAAGTACATTTACTCAAGTTATGTATCTTGAGTACAGTCTAGAGCGACTTGTACTTTGCTGGAGTAGTTCCATTTTATGTTACTTTTACTTTTATTCCACTACAAACCAGAGGAAAATATTGTACTTTTACTCCATTACATTTATTTTAACATCATAAGTTACTGGTTACTTTTTGCAGGAATAGTATCTTATAAATATAATTATCTATTAGTAAAAAGCTGATGTATCATGTATGGATTAACGTCCTGTCACCATAGGTGTTAAAATCAGCTTCACCTTCACCAACGTCTGTTTCTGTTCCACAGTCTGTAGGTAACATCACATTTTTACCATAATTTTCACCTTTGAGAATTTGTTGAACAAATCTGGACTAAACTTCTACATTTATGTTTTCACCACCATCAAATTCTATATTGTTAAAATACACTTTTTTCTTAGTGGAGCACTTTTACTTTTGTACTTGAAGTATGATTTTGTGCATGTACTTGTACATGTATTTTTCTAGGTAAATAATTTTACTTGAGTATTGAGTTTGTGTACTTTAAACATCTCTGTTCTAGATGTCCATGTATAAGTATCTGGACTACTAGTTGCATAATGAAACCTGTATGTTGGCACTTTAGAACGAAGATCTTATTGTTTTGGTTGATAAACCAAGGTTATGATAACGTTCTAATCAGGCTTCAGATTTGTTATTTGCTATTTGTTATTAGCTGGTCTGCAAATGTTAGGACATGAATGGGTCTTTAAAATGCAAAACACAGGTCAGGACATCTGGAGAGCTGTTCAGTCACTGAGACTAAGCTGCTGACGGCTGGGTGGTCAGTTAATTCCCTAAACTGTACTGTTTGTTAAACACAGTGTCTTGTCTAATATTTGTATTAAATAATGCAATGTGGAGTACTGAGAACAGCTGTGCTTCTAAAACTGCTCTTAGCTAAGTAAGCTAAGTTTCATTTTTCAATTGATTTACTTTAATACAAGTAATGCCTAATGAGTAACTGATCACAGTATCAATAACTTGGCCAATAACAATTGTATTCTGTATATTACAGAGTGTTTTTGTATATTTTTGATGTAGCTGCCCGTGTTCCAGAGTTTGCTACAACTGTTACACCGGAGCTCACTGATTGAAGTAATTTCAATGCATCAATATGACTACTAGTGAGTACCTCACATCTTATGTCAAAAATACAAAATAGTCTCTAACTCTCTTAACGTTACAGAGGACTAGAATGCCTGGAAAATCACACTCAGCATGCAAACATCCTAAAACGCTGACACACATATGCACAGACAACATACGGAAATGTTCACAAGCTGTACAGGACAAAAGCTTTACAGGAAGCTGAAGTATTTCCTAAAAGGACATTTTTCAAATTTGAACATGTACTGTACATTTGTCAAAGTGTTTCTGTATGTCCTGTCTAATGGGAAGATCTGTGTCTTCTGGCACAGCTTACTTTTCCATTCAAAGGTCTGATCTGTTCTTGAAATCACGTCTTATACTTATCTTATACCAAAAATGTGATTGTTGTCCTCTCTGCCTTCAATCCAGCTTGATTTGCTGTTTCAAAAAACCTTTAGATAACCAGTCTTTGTTCTTATCAAACATAAGACACAGTTTGGATCAGTTTTCCACATGGTCCTCTAATTCTGCCTGTTTGTTTTCAAAACATCTGTCAACCAAAAAAAAGTGAGGAATGTTACCTCTTGTTTATACAAATCTAAAGAATCCAGTACAGCTTTCGTATATTTATTTGAAGTTCTATTCTCAGTGTTACACTAGATGGAAAAAATTCTTGTCTTGAAAGCAACTACTCAACTGGAAAATGTTTAAAGGAAAGCATTCTGAGCAAATGTAGCCATCAGTAGTCATGCATATCATTGGTGTCACTTGGTGTCTCAGTTTGTAATATAATTCAGGGTTGGCAGATAATTGATTTTTTTAAATCAAATGAGACGGGAGTTAACTTAGGAAGGCAGCCTCAGCTACCTGATGTGCACAGTGTGACAAAGAGGGAGATTGATAGAAAAAAGGGGGGATGGAAAAAAAATATTCAGCTCTGTTAAAAATTTGAAACATATGGTTTGTGAGGAGGCCGTAAAGGGTCACAATCAGGCTGCGGAGGCTCAGGAGTAAGTTAAAGGTATAACTTCTATACAGTGAATGGAAATTTATTATTGAGCATCTGCCAGACTTTCAGCAGGTTTATTTAATTTTGAACTGGTTTGGTCAGAGCAGTTGGTGCAAAGGTAGCTCAGCTTTAAATTAATTATCTGTCTCCCATACATACAGTCATTTGAAATATTTGTTCTGATTGCATCTAGTGCAATTGTGAGACCCAAACATTTCTAATGAGGCAAGAGATTCTTCTCATACTATGTTAAAATGAATAAGATACGGGAAAATAACTAAGGAACAAAAACAAAACACAAATGTACAGCCATGCCAGCAGCTCTATGAGGCTTCAGGAAGTGTTTTGAGACAAATTCTAACATGCTAACATGCAACATCACTACAACCAACACCACCTTTCATATACTACAAAAAGCCATGTCATCTTTGTTGATGTTAAAGTATCAATTCTAAGTGATTAAAAATTCCATGACTGCCCATTAAATGGGATTTTTCAATGAAAACCTGAGAGAATGCACATGTGGCACCTAATACGATGACTAAAGACTGCTTGTACTGTACTATATTTGCACAGCAAAGATAAGATGTACTGGTATACTTTTGCAAAGGGAAACAGAACCACATTGTGGATGTATGAAATTCACTGAGACCACAGGGACACATTTTTGAACCAGTGTGTCTAACCTTTAATAGTTTTCCAGAGCAACTCCACTGTGCAGCATCTACAGCAACACCTAAATCAACCACATTATGATTATTAATACCCCTTAACATATGATATTTCTGGTCTAATGATGACAGACATTTTGAAAGAGTAAAGAGTTTTTGTTTTGTTTTTGACTCAAGCTTGGCCTGCCACCTGTCATGTGGTTTGGGCCACACTATATATTTGAATACCTCTTCCATCCCTGTTCAATGGATTCAAAACAGCTGAAGACGTTTATTATTCCAATGAGCAAGACAGACCTGGAACACTGGGAAATTTCCTTCTATTAAATAAAGTTCTCGCCTCTAAATGGTTTGCTGGAAATGGGTTTAAAGGGGGCAGAATACTTTCCTGTTGAGTTCATTCTACACATCCAATAAAGTCTGCACATTGGCATGGCAAAGGTTTCTCATTCATTCGGTTTTTCATTTGATCTTCACATTTAATCTGGACAAGGCTATGTGGAGATGGTACGCAAGAGGGTCTGGTTCCAGATCTGGTTTCTGTGTTACCAGAAGCTTCTGGTGAGGTGTGTTAGAAATTCAAATTCTGGAGTTTGAACAGGTGGACTGTGTGGTGAGTTATTTGACCTAAATTAGTTTGAACCTGTTAGCGTAACCCTTATGTGTATTTGTACAGCACCTACCTGCTCTGTCACTCTGTAGATGTAGACTTTTCCCTTCTCCAAGCCTGCACTGAAGAACATTGGTGCTGCCACCAAAAGGTTGTCAGTTATACCGTCTCCATCAATATCCACAGGTGCAATCTCACTACCGTAATAGGAGCCAATCTGTAAGAGACGCATATGCATTCTAACATCTTTAATACTTTAAAACCAGTTCAACCAGAAGATTATTTCATGAATTGAAGGTGATAACGTGTCACTTTGTACTATATATATTTGGGGTGTAGCAGCTCCATGATGACAGCAAATGTGATCAAGTACGACAATTTCCTCTGTTCTTGTCCTAAGAGGACCACTTGTCTTTGTGTGTGGTCTTTATGTTAATAAAGTAACACTATGTCCGTGTAGAGCTGTCTTTTCAGCAGCAGCTCTAACATGCTGCATTAAGGCATTCAGGGACAGTACGCTCTGGGTCATCTGGCTTTCAAAAGCGTTTACAGTGCTCTAAAGTATTGGTCATTTGATAAAACCAAGTAAACTGGTACAAGGTATGAACAGTATCATGGCTCAAGAATCGAGGTCTGAACTGAACAGTGGACTCAGAGAATTATTGTCCCACTAATATATGTCTCTACTGTTTGTTGAACCACATGTTGCTTGGTTTCAAAGATCTGCTGATGATTTGAAGTGGCTTTTGAACTTGAATATTGTAAGCAAACGAGGGCCTGTGTTGCATCAAAACAAGTCCTGGTGGTTTTGTAGATGCTCCGACTGTGACTATGGAGAGAGACTGGACCAGTCACTGCAGCAGATGGAACATCTGTCTATAAAAAGTCTTTTTCTCAAGAGTTTTGTGATGAGTAAATTTAATCTCACAACTCTGCAAATAATCATCTGTTGTCCTGGACGGGGCTGTTGCTGACAAGGTAAAATGTGATTGCTGCAGGATGACTTTAGACTTGCAGCATGTGAAAAGCAGCCAGTTATAAATAGAGTAGTCATTAAGACACAGTCACATCCCCTTAAAATGGGGATAACACATACTATAACTTAAGATAGTGGTATTACGTCCCAACACGTGATGTGATATATTCTATTAGTATAAAGCACCAAATCTGTAATAGAATCTGTCATGATGGTTTATCTTTATATATATTGCTTCATTTTACATTAATTGAAGTTATTCTAATGCTTTAGAAGTAAAATTTTAAAGAATCAAGTGGAGGTCTCTCCTAAATCTGACTGACGTAGTGTCCTACACTGTCAGATGTGATCCTGCTCTCTAAGATAATGTTTTTCTTACTTTTCTTAGAAATGTATTTTAACTCTCTTTGATGTGACTAAAGTTCCTCACCAGCAAATGTTCAGCGTAAGAGTCACATTGGAAAGTGGAACAAATCCATATGTGTTTAATTTGTGGTTCTAGCAGCTGGTGGGTAAACTATTGTAGCTTATCAGCTGACACATGCAGTTTATTCAAGAACTTGTTCATGCTTTCTTATCTCAACAAGCACACTGTTTTTGCACTTCCTAGTATTATGGCAATAAAAAAAAGGTTTTAATTTCAATTTGGACAAACTCTGTTTCTACTCTGACAGAGAAGGTTCAATAAAAGTGGTAGCAATATTTGTAAAGTTTGAAATGCTGTGTAACTGTGCCTTAGTTTATCTTAACCTTTTATAGATGTTATTCATGTAAAACCAAGGCATTTAGAATTTGAAAAGATCTCCAGATTTGTGGTATATTTATTGTATTAAGAGCTTCAAAGACTCTCATAAATGAGTTTTATAATGAGTTTTATAATAATACATTGGTGTGTACCTTGCTGACAGCGAATAAAGATCAAGTAGATTACGATTTGGATGCTATAGTACCTGCTGTCCTTTGAGAGAATGCAAGATGGTGAGGTTTCCCGAGTTCTTCAGAGTGAAGATGATTACTTTGCCGGTGTGGTTAAATCGTGGAGCTCCTGCTACAAGTAATCGGCCATTTTTGGCTGACACCACAGACGTCACAGTATAACCTGGTTATACGAAAACATAATAATTACTTCTGCTTCCACTCACAGATAACAACTGATAATCCTGTGAAGTAAGAAGTAGATTTAAAGACTGACTTTACCCACCCATATCAAAGTATCATGAATGAATATTTTACATATTTTTTAATTAAAACTCAGTGAACTGCATTCAGATACAGGTTTCTCAGATTTCTTGTTATATTTAATTTTTCCCCACAAAAATTCCACTTAGCCCCTGTATACTTTTCCACCTTCATCTCTCATCTTCATACCGCTGTTTTCCCAGCTTTAACTTTCTCCCTGCTAGTCCAAAATTATGCTTCTACCTCATATTACTACTGGGTCTAGAAAGGCTTCCATTGGCAGCCTGGTGGATAAACTTGTGGAGAAAAACCACTGATGATATAAGCAGAGGTCTGTGGTGGTGGATTGAAATGGGGTAGGATATTATAGGAAGCAGTGGACCAGTGGGTACAACTTTATTGAGATGAGCTGCAGATAGAACAGGTAGTGCTTTACCACAGGTTGTCTAATATCTCTCAGCATCAAAAATGATATTGAGTCTATCTTGTACCATTGGAGTAAATAATCCGTGGGCATCCAAGCTCAATCTTCAAAATAACAACACATCACTTTCCATGCATTTCTTCTTTTTTTCAGTATTCATTACAGTGCAGTCCTGATTTAGTACTCAAAAAATTATATTTCTAGTAATATTCAGCAACTGCTTTGGTTAATTACCCAAGTAGGCACCGTGGTTTTTCAGCTCTTCTGGGAACTCTTCAGTGTAGGATGACTTAGGAGGGACCACCTTCCCCTGCCGCGTTTCCTTCAGCACTGCCCCGTTCCAATCATAAGCTCCAACAGCACCAACAAGAATCCCATCCTGCAGGTGAGGCGCATTATGCAACATTATTCTAATTCAAATGCATTTATTATGCACACAGTAGAATAGAGAGTGAATTGACTTTACTGCACACAATCTGGAAATTGCTACGATGATAATAACACACTTCAAATGATCTTCAAAACCATATTTACAACACATATCAAACAAGTTTTTTCTCACGTTCATTTTGCTATTTATTCTTTTGCATTATCCATATTGACCTTAGAATAAAGTATCTACACTGTGTACAGGTTTTGCTACAAAGCATTTCACGAGACCAAACTTAAAGTCTGCTCATTTATTTCCATGTTCTATTGAAGGCTTTTTATCTCTATCTCTAGATAATTTAAAAGATAGGAACAGAATTCATGACAACAGCTAGTTCTTCAAAACCTTCAGTAAAACATTGTCACACAGTAACAAACCACAGCATGCAGATAAAGCAATTACATCTGCCTTAAACTCTATTATCAAATCACTACTGAAAATGTATCATTGTATTTTTTTAAAACCTCATTCAACAGAGGAAATATACCAGGAAGTGCAATTAGCTCTAGACTCAAGGAGGAACAGAGGAGGTAATTTCTATGTGCCATAAATTGCTGACACTATAATTATAGTGTTCTTCCGCATAATGAGCTCATTTTTTTCTTGCCATACACAATATGCCAACAACACATTTTCCAGTACTTGAGCCTATGCTGGAGGACTTGCAATTCCTTCCTGAAAGATGGAATTGTGTGCTCAGCCCGCTTGCACTACGTCACTCTCTGACAGCAGTGTTATGCCAGTGTGGTGATCTGTTTTGGTCAAAATGGTCTCCATGGCAAATGAATGAAACCACAAAGCAGTTAAACATAAACCATTGACCTACTTCTGCTGCAGTTACATGTATGGACATGTGCTTTGCTTTGGTTAGGACATGAACTCTTTATTGTAATCGGGCATGCCAGAGTTGTAGTTCTACTTGAACAAAAGTGCAGAGACAATGTAAACTGGCAATAAAATGTTTGGAAACACCTACACACATGTATGTTCTTAGAATGTTTTGTTGGTTTTATAGCTGTAAATGGATCACAAAACAGACAAAAAACAAATTTTTTTTAAGTATATCTGTTTTCTGTATCTGTTTCTGTTTTTTACTTCCCAGTGTTTACACTTCATCCTCAACAACTCATGTGCATTCTGCATTATGGTAAATAGAGGAATCTCTTTCACAAAAAAAAGGTTATGAGCTGTGCAGCCTGAATAATGTCATTGTGATTATATTTCAGAATTTTTAAAATAGAAAGAGAGAAAATGAAAAAGAAAAAGAGAGAAAGCAAAGAGAGAAAAGAGACGCTGCTATGAATGCACCTGCATGAAACGTCTAAATAGTGTGTGACACAAGGAGCCTACAGATTTGGCACATATCACATTTGGCCAAACCATGTGGGCTTTCAGGAACATCTCCCTCCATTAAAGCTCTGGCATTTTCTCTCTGTAGTCTGACCTTGTGGAGAGAATTTCATGCTATTTCTGACACCCATCTGCATCTGCGTTCTGTTCCATATTTATTTTGCATTATAAATTGAATATATTTATTTCTCCTTTGACAAATCACACTGTGAAGGAGAACTGGAAAGTTGCATCAGCAAATGTCTGGACTGAGCCAGAAAGAGAGGAATGGAAATAAATTAATTGGTATGAACAGCAGATACACTAGATGATATGTGCTGTAACTTCCTTCACCAGTTGTGTCATCGTGAAAGCTAGCAACACCTGCAACTGTTCTCAGATACAATCAAACACCTATCAGATGGAGTAGGAAAAACAAACTATTTTGAAGAAAAACTGTCTCCATCTTCTCGCAGCTTCTCACTAAAATGTTTCCCTGGGGAACAAGTGGTGTCTCATTTCCCATCACTGCATGGTTGAAGTGAAAAAAGGTCTGCCTCTTCTGTCAAGGGCTTCTAAATCAGGATGACCTAAACCTCTGGGGCCACACACCAGGCACCTCAGGGAGAAATGGAAAGTGAAAAATGGCAGGTTGTGGGGAGGAGTTATGATGGGCCAGAAATTGAGACAATGTGTGTTGTTCTACATGTTGACAGATGGTATGAGACAACCTGGTGGCAGAAATCAGACTCACCTCGACATTGTGAGTGGAAAATCCAGCCTGAGACATCTGGAGTCCAAACGCCGTCCCATTCTTACTGGTTCCTGTGTAAACAAGTCAGTCTTTCAGAGGTCTGAGCCACTGCAGGGGCAGAGAAACGTAATCTTCCAGTAACAGTTATAATCCTAGAAGAATGGTATTGGAATCTAAGAGTGAACATTTCACGTTTAGGAGTTTAAAATATATTTTCAGATACTAATTCTCGCAGGTTGACTTGTATTTGTAGTGTTACCCTTAAGGTTGCAGCAGATGATCAATGTCAGCATCAACCAATCTTTTAATGTTTGTAAATGTGAAAAATGTATACAAAAATAAGAGTATCAAAGGGGCCAAGGTGACAGATCTAAATTGCTTATTTTATCCATTTAACAGCCCAAACACAACAATTTAATTTACAGTAAAATAACTTTAGAAGCTATAACCACCATCTTGGGGCATTTTCCAAGAGCAGATCTATTAATAATTTCATTGATTGTATAGCTGTTGTAAACGTGTAAATGTCTGTACTTTAGCTATTAGTTTCATCTCTCCTACAGTTAAGTTTATCCAAGCCTGTTACATTCCAACGTACAAAGTTACTCTGAAGTAGAGCTGAAAGATTTTCCACATGCAGCAGTAGATTTCTAAGCTACTTAATTAAAACAAAGTTGTTGCAAAACCTTCCAAACTGAAAATGCGTTCCCCGAGAGCATCCACAATATCCTTCAGCGCTGACTCATCTGTCACATTAAAGAAGTGTTTGTCATCCGGGTCACTGGCGATGTACTTAATTTCATTGAGGAAGGCCTCAGGGTTGATTCCCCTGCGGTTGTAGTAGCCGAGGACCTGTGACCACAAAATCAAACATTCACTTGAAGCCTGTATGAGTTATATGAATGTCAGCCATTTTAATTATCTTAATGAATCACATTTTAATAGCTCCATAACATTTCAACATTAGCGCTCTTTGAAAAAGTTTCAGAGGATTCAGATTTTTATACTAATGCCAGCGTTGTCACCAATTCCAGCTGGTTTTTACCAAAATGACTTCAACGTTTTGTGAGTGCCCAGCCACTGCCTGACATTAGCTGTCCCAGCAGTAGCACAAACCAAAGACCCATGTGGTCTGGAGGAGATCATTTACACCTTTAACTATACTTCCACTGAGCTTATGACTAGACCTCTCTGAGTGCCCTGAGTGTTTTTGGCTTCATTCTTAACTTAGCTCTTACGAGACCTGCTTTAACTGAACTCTATGAGGTCACCTCATTAATGTTTATGGTGTTTCTGTGCTGCACAGGAAATTTTCTAGTCATCTGAAAACCAAGTGAAAACTCAAAGTGTATGTGATCCATCAAACAGTAGGTCTGGCAGACTCACAGCAATAGCATAACGGGTGATGCCATCCTTCTCACTGTCCTCAATGGCTTGCTGGAGATCCGCACTGTCATGTGACTCTCCGTCAGTTATCACTATCATCACCTTTTTGGCTCCGCGGCGGCCTCCTTGTTTGAAAGCTTGGGAGCTGTGAGAACATGTGGGATGTTCAGTTAAAAAAATACAGGATGGAGAGTACAGGAGTATTGCTTCTCAGCTGTTGAACTGGAGATAGTGTACCGTGCTACATTGATGCCAAGAGCTGTGTTGGTTTCCTCTCCACCCCGTTGGTCTATACTGCGCGCTCTTTTCACCACTTCCTCAACTGATTTGTAGTCACTGAGTTTGAATTCATGCACCACCTTCTCACCATACTGAACGACTCCAACCTGTCCAAAGAAACGATGATCAATGATGCTAATTCATCACAAGTGATGTGATGAAGTAAAGTAGATTAATAATTACATATAAAGATATCATCATATCAAATACCACGTACATAAAAAACTGAAACAAAACTTGCTGAAGCAAAAAATGATCTTGTTTTAATTAATTACACACCTGTATTTGACCTGGTCCAATGTAAAACTTCTGGAGAATATTGATGAGAAAAGCCTGCACTTCATACCAGGGGTAGATAGAGTTTGAGCCATCCAGAACGATCACTATGTCCATATAGGTCTCACATCCTGAAAAAACATTTAAACATGTAACATAATGAAAGCAATCATGGAGAAAACAGATGTGCACAAATTAGGAAAACATAACCAGCTGTGAAATGTCAATGAATCTCTGTCAAACTTAAAGATACTTTAAACCTTACTCTGAAAAGCAGGCGCAATTGTTCTGGAGAACTTGAAGCTTGCATTGACTCTGGAGCAAATGCCAGTGCTGTAGTATGAGCTCCCACACTCATAGGACCATAGTGGCCCACAGGCCTGGAGAGAAAAGCATTTTTACAAGCAACATTATTGACCTCAGCACATCAGAAAAACTTTCTCAGAACTTCCATAAAAAGAGCTGCAGTATGATAAAAGTGTAATCAAAACACAGTCTTGTGGGATTTATGTGGTTTTCCACATTTTGACCATTGTCATTTTATTAAATGTCTTTTTACTCAAATGTTCTGCAGCAACAGACCATTAGTGTCTGAAGACAATACATCCAATGAGTTTTAAACTTGTTCTCACCACAAAGCTGTTGTCTTTAGGGTTAGATGTGAGTGTCATTCCCAGCCTCATTTTGTCCTTTCGCTCTGATACGTTGGTCAGAGATATCCTTCCTTGAGGGAAAATAAATCTCACTGAGATGACCTTTGATACACAGACTCAAAAAATGCACATAAATACATGCACTATCCTGCAGAGACCGCAAAGAAGCTCCACCATCTGGGACTTTGGTTTGTTTTTGCTGCCTGGGTAGATCTAAATGTTTACTTGCCATAATGTCATGTGCCTACCTAACCAGCACAACATATGTATCAAGTATGGAGAAGCATGCAAGATGTGTGGTATAGCTCACATGTGGAAATAGATGAAGGCCATTTAAAAAAACCTGTAAAACGCGGAGTGATTGCTATGGTATCCACATTTCTGTCTCGCACATGCCACCATGAAGCTTACTGAGACACATGCAGACAAGCATGCAGACCTATAAATACCTATACAACACTTGTATACACATTCATCCAGATGTTGTACAATTAAGATTGTTGCTGTTACTGTAAGTTGAGTGGTGTTTCATGATACAATACCTAAGTTGAGCTTGGAGCAAGTATTGCCACTGGTTCGTTTGCTTAGTGAACATTTATACACATCCCCTGTCTGGTAAGGGCCGTTCATTTCATATGGGGCACCCACTAATAACCTGCAAAATCCAAAAGTTAGAGTCACTTAAAAATGTTTACCAGTGTTAAAACGTGCTTTGCACAAGATCTCAGTGTATTGATACCTTTATTTATACAGAAGTGTTAACTGAGCATACAAGTCCTCGTTTGTCATGTATACTAGCAGGCTACTGTGAAAAGAGATAAACTCTTGGTTATTCTACAAAGATCTTCTAAAATGAACCACTCAGAAGTGTTGACAAATAATAGATTATAGAGATATTTCAGACATTGACTATTATAATATTATTAGTATCACAGGTGTCTTAAATCTTATAATTAATTTAAATGCAGCAAATAACTTATTGTGTTCTTTGGTATTTGGGTACACAACACAGACAATTGAAAAGAAAAAAAACGATAGGAAAAGATAAGGAAGAAAATATTTGCTAAGCATAGTCAACATAAAGGCTACAAGACCACCTTCAAGCAGCTTGATATTCCTGTGATCGCAGTAGCTATAATTAAGATCCACTGGACCATATCCAGCCTCTCTGAATGAGGCCACAAGTTGACACCTAAACTGAGATGACCTCCAAGCACAAAGCAGTGTCCAGATCCCCTGTGAATTGCTTTTTAATGAAGTTGGATCTGTGGTCAAAGACCCAGGTTCAGAGGTGGCAGCCACAACAACTCAGGGGATACAGTCATCCCCTGGGCTGCTCAAAGCCTAATATAACTAGCATGAGACAGCAGCAATGAATAAAGACTGACACTGAAAGCAAATGTTTGCACACCCACTCACTCATCCCCTCTCCATACCTTTAGTAATTACTGTCCTAATATAATGTCAATCAGGCTGCTTTGGCACAGATGCATGTAAAATCACTAATGATGTATAATAGTTTTATATGAATGTAAAGTGAAGGTTCCAGGTGTCTGTATATAACAAAATTCTACAGTAGTTTTAGAGAGAGATAAGTGTTAGTTGTTTACTTATGCCATGAAAAAAACAATAACACAACCATTTTTGACTTAATTAATGAAATACAATCAGAGGAATTTTGTTGTTAGAGACCACAGGAGAAATGTGTTTTTCCTCTAAAAGCAGTGGACATTCCTTTTAGATGACACAGTGTTTCGGAGGAGTCGGTCCTGCACTTGACTTCCCAGTGGGTTTCCTGTGTGGGATCAGTGAGGTCTTATAAATGTCACAGAAAAGGTTTTAGATGACCTGATGTACTGGATAATATAAAGTCATCTGATGCACTAACTGCCAGACTGCTTGAGGGCATAAAAGCCTTAAGGTGAGCTATAATTCAAATCCATTTCAGAGATAAGAAGCATTTGTCCTCTAAAACAAAACACAAAAAATGTAAGTTGTTTCATTCACTATCCTCAGAATATTAAACAATATTAAGAATCAAATTCTCTTGCTGTTTGCATTGTGGTACTTTCACTTTTTTAGATTATGCCTAAATTTACTCTATTCAAGCATGCAATGGCAAGTTGTACTTTAAACTAATCAAATTCCTGTACAAGCCTCAATAAATACAGTAGGTCAACAAGGAATTTAACCAACTGTGCAGTGAAAATCACAGCAAAGCAGTAAGCAAAAGAATAACTCCCAGTTTAGTGGTGTCCCAAAGGAAAGACACTCGACACCACTTTATAGCAAAAGCAGACACTGGCCAACCTCCTGCAAGAATCTCAAGGTCAAAGTCTCATAATTAAAGTAAAACAGATCTTCAGCTTAAATATTTATGGGTTGGGCTCATGAACCTTGGAGTTTTAAAATGAGTCCAAATTCCCAAGAAAACACTGATAGTTAAAATGACATAAGATAATGTGAAGTGTTGAGAGGACTGTAAAACAACAAACATTTAGCATTTCTTTTGTGGTGGAACACATTCTTTCAGATACACAGTCTGTTCATCACGGCACTGATCATCACCGTTTAATCAATCAGCAAAGAGGGTGCATTTTACAGTGATTCAGCTCAAATGTCAAATACATTCATGTAATTGTTTAATTGAAGTTTCTATGTTGTTTTTATGATTTTTTACATGATACTTACAAACAGCATGTTTCTGAATTATGAGAAGTAGCTGAAATTCATATTTCATACTTTCATTTCTTCTCCTACAAACTGTATTTGTATGTCTTGTCTGGGTGGCAAACTGCTGCATACAATTGGCCTTGCGGGAATAAATAAAGCTGCAGTGACTGAAAATTGGATCTATAATTGCGAAAAACCAACTACATTTAAACCCCAGATCAGAAGTGGAATTAGTGGTGAGATTGTGCAACTACTGTTTTCAAGGCCGACTATGGTATATTCAGTGAACATACAAAGATAATTTAGCACCAGTTATGATTTGACATTTGACAGAAGCAACTGAAGAGGAAATGTTGTTCAAACAGTTCATCACTGCACATCAAACGCTAGCCCATATGGAAGTAAGCTTCAGTGTTATTGCTCCTGAGACCAACTTTTAAAGTCTCACAGACTCTGGAAGTCATTTTCACCACAGTGGCTCCAACAGAGCTCATATTTTCATGGATATTAATATCAAGATTGCTACTTCAGTTATTGCTATCCTTTGGCACAAGGAGACAGTGCAGCATGAGTTCACGTCAGGATACAAGCACCTTGATTAAAAGGGACCATTGTTTCCTTTTACTTGGATGCATGCCTCGGGACTTCAACAGAAAGCTGCACAAACAATCATGTTCATGGGCTCATTAGGGTCGAATGCCAGCCTTACGTGCATTATCACATCAAGAATGGTAATGACAGTGAAGAACTAATCTGACCATAAATGAATGAGTGGACATTTTCTACCATGGTTACAAAAGGATACAGAATTTGGAGGTTTGAGGAACTGCCATCCCCAAGTCCAAGCTGTCATTAGTGTGGTAATGTTTTTGGAAGGAAGAAATGTATACGCTGTGAAACCACATCCTTGCCCCAAACACGAGTGTGTTACTCCAGTGCCACGCTTGCTCATCACATTCCAGTTGTCTGTATTAGTAGGATATGTGTTCTTTTGTAATGTTGCCTCATAAATCGAGGAAACCATAATGATCTCATAATCATTTTCCAAAGCCATTCATTTGCCATGACTATTTCGCCTTATAGCATTATGCAGACAGAGACACAATCATTAAAAGATGTACAAGAAATTTAAAGGACATAATTTGTTGCTTCAACTTATTGTCCAAGAGAGCAATCTGGTCTTTTTAAGTGTGAACAACTAGTCAAGCTAATGCCATGGCTCGAGGAAATGTAATATTAGTCTGTCAGTCCACTGTTTGATGGTTTAGTTTGGACAAAATGTGGAACAGACATTAATGGTCACCACTGGGAGAATGCTGCTGACTTTTGTGATCCCATGAAGAGCTACCAGCAGATCAAAGTTTTTCCTTCATCTTGTAAACAATTTCAACATCTACAGGAAGCCAGATTCAAGTGTAACTCTGGTGATTCCTTTGGCAGTAATGGCTTTCTGTCTGTTTGGTATAGAACCAAATACCTGAACAATCATCCTCAGCTGTACTTTACTCTATTGTTAATGAAAATTAACAAATGTTAGCAGACATGATCAGGATGCTGAAAATGGTAAACATCATACCATCTAAACAGAAGCATAATATACTGTAGACGTTGCAACCATATGACTGAACGCTCAGTGTGAATTAAAACAGAGTGAATTTTATTTTTGCTTCCAGCTCGAGGTGTAAAAAAACTCTTTTTTGCAAGAGTTAGTTCCCTAGCTAAACAAAGGGAACACTATTTCAGGCCAATGGTGAAAGACTTCACAGACACCCTGTAGTTCTTTGTGGTGTGCAGCTTGTAACTGAGCTGAGGAGTAAAGGTCAGGTCTCCACTGAGGAGACCTGGAACAACTGTAGAAAAATAAACAGTGGAAATAGAAAGTGGGAGGCTTCTGTTGTGCATGGCTCAAGTATGCAGGTCCATGTATCCCATCAGATTTAAGGATCTGAAGTCTTTGTCAACTAGAGGTGATGTGGCCTTTTCTCAGGTCCCCAAAGAGTGCCTCCTCTAACAGAGTGTTTAGAGCTCCATAATACATAGTAGACATGAAGAAATTATGGTAGCTCCATCAGTGGTCATGGACAGAAGCTTTCAGGATGTCTCAGCTTCTTCATGTCTCTGAAGTCATAAATGGCTAGAATTGTGCTCATTTGCTGATTTGCAAAATATTAGCGTTTGTACCACATGTTTTGCTAAGGGAAAAGTATTAAGACTTGTTTTCCTTCGCCCATATTTTTTTAATATCTCAGATACATGAAAGCTCTTGTAAATAACTTTTCCAAGAACACTAGAATCAACAAACGTTACTTTCTTAATTTGGTCCTTTTGAATTTAGCTGGATGTCTGTCTGACTTCAGGTCCGGGTCATAAAAAGCTTTTTTTACAGAGTCGCTCTCCAGCTGTGATCCTGTTCCTATCCAAACACAGTTGAAGCTGAGGGTTTTGAGAAATGAGAAACTCTGGAAAAGTTGACAGTGCTGCAGTTTGGCAAAGATACTCATGGGCAACATCAGTAATTTTAACAATTTAAATTCTCTTGAACACTCAGTTGAGATGAAACCACTTGAGGGAAAAGTGAAGGTTAGAATCCTAAAAGACATAAATGGCCGGGGATAATGTAGACTGTCTATTATAACTTATAGCCAACATTTGAACAAGCAGGAAGAAAATGTCACAAAAGTGTCTCACTATCATGGTCCAAAACCTACATTAAGCACATAGAATAGCTATACATACATATACGTATAAATGGGAAGGCTCTAATAATCTCTGAGTCCCTGACAAGCAGTGTTTTTTTTCCCAGGGTCCAGGGTCTCTGACTAGGTAGTTTAATAATCCAGTCATATGAGTACACCACTGCACTTCGTCAAAACATGGCATTCATGTTCCAAAGTATCAACAATGCTCACTTGTACACTTGATGACGCCTGCTGATGCTGCATTGTGCTGATCCAGGTTTAACTGTTTTGCATGTATTTGCTGGAGACCTGTATGAGGGCACCCATGCTACATCAACACAATGCTCCTATAAAAAAACTACCTTTCTTCATGCAATACTTTTATCTGTCTGAACCTGGCCTAAGGCATTAAACTAGGCGTAAGGTTGGCGAAAGACATAATCCTGTTAAATGCAACTATAATGGTTAAAACGACATTGATTGTTGGAACATGTTACAATGGCCAGGTGTCAACATGTCATGCATTTCACCTTATCAACACAAACAAACTAAGCACACAATTACAAGAGGTCACTTGCCAGGAAATTGTACACAGAAGTTATTTTTAGCATTTAAACAACACTATAATGTGAAGTCAGTCAGGAAGCATTTCAAGTCAGAGAGAAAAAAATAGGCATATAATTAAAATACATATAAACAGAACTAATGATTTACAGAAGCACAGAAGCACAGCTGGAAGCAGTGCACTACCACAATTCATGCAATCAGATTTTTAGAGATGCCAGAAACTAATTCTGGCCACCACACGGTGCCAGTTGGCCTAATAATTGTGTGGATCAGGAGCCAGTTTCTTCTATGAGGTAATATGATGAATGTGAGGTATCTAGCTATGAACTACAGTTTGTTCTGCAAGCAACAGTTATCGGAGAAACACTTTGCACACCAGAGGAGAAATAGAGAGGATCATTATCTTTCATGAATAAATGGAGATCTTTCCGTCATGTCTGACAATCTGTCAGCACCACAGCTTGTCAGCATGTGTTTTACAGTTGTGATGTACTTGAAATTTTAACATTAGCCATAAATCACTTAGGTGATAATTTAGATTTACAGAAGCTATAAATGTGAAATACGATAAAAAAGTATTGATTTAAAATATAGATGATAGAAGACACTCTAATTCAAGTGCTCACTGTGGAGTTGAATGTCATAACAATGTCAATTCAGGATTATTTTCAGTTGTTGAAAAATTCAAGGCTTCACTGGCAAATAACAGCATCAGATATCCTGCATAGTTTGTGGTCATAGAAAGACATTTTTCTCACAGTATTTGATTCATACTGAAAGGTGACATTTCTAACCATAGATGTGGTACTACACAGGTGCAACACCTGAACAAGCTATAACATTTTGCACTGCTGCGCTGTGTGCCTTACCACTTTTCTCCTCCAGCAGCCACATGTTGCTGAACAGTGTATCCAAACTGGGCTTGTTTAGGGCCTTTGATGATCCTGTGTTTCTTTGTATCAATATTGAAGCAGTCATGGGATCCTTGAAAAAGAAGAGACAATTATAATCAACGTCGGCTAAAGAAGGATTCAGGTCATTGATGATACCTGACATTGAGTTATTACTTCTATGGTATTAGTATATAGTATGGTTTTATTGTGTTAGTGTGGCTGTGTTTGCTGCCTTCTTGGCCAGGTCGCCCTTCTAAAAGAGTTCTTTGAACTCAATGGGATTAACCTGGTTAAATAAAGGTTATAATAATAATAATAATAAAAGTATAATCTGTACAGCACATTTAGTTTCAGTGTCACATGTTGCAATCTCAGCAGTGTTACAGATGTGTTTACTGAAAGAAACATTTATATTAACATTGAGTGGACCTCAGCATCTGGCCTAAGTGCAACAAACAGCAGCAACAGCTCATCCTTACTCATGCTTGAAAGAATGCTTACCCTGTCGTCTGTCTGTTTGTCCTCCTGCACCAGTCTAAACACACACTCTCC